>LAZJ01000042.1:200651-218474 GCA_006503525.1 Cryphonectria nitschkei
GAGAGAGACAGAGAGAAAGAGAGAGGTCTCGCTCAGCCTCGCTGCAACCCTTCCCCACAGATACAGACAGACATGCGAGGCGGCTTCTCCGATGTTGAGTCCCTTCAGCCATGCCAAAGTGGGCAAGTTTTGGGTTGGATGGCTGGCTAAGTCTTCTTGCTCTGTGGGGCCGCGGGAGAGTGGATAAGGTGAATAGGAAAGAAAACAAATTCAAGAAAAGAAAGTTTGGTGGCCAGGACGAGCATCCACAACAACAGCTACTTAGCAGCAGCAAGTTTGACGAGTGATGGGAAGAAGCTCTAGCTAATAGCTGTTATGACATGCTTTTAGGAGAGTGACCACAAAATCATGTCCTCGTTCCCCCTCCTCGTTCACGCAGTAGTGGCCCACCTCGCTGTTGCGTCCAAATTGGGCGAGGCACTGGGCCAGATGAGGAAAGAAAAAGAGAAGAGAGAGAGATGGAGAGGTTGGTCTTTTTTCACGTAACCATTACATTCAGGATCCACACACATCTTCAGATGCGGAAAATCTTGACAGTTAACCTAGGTATCGCAAGTATTCTTAGATTCGAGATGATAATCACTTCGGCCCCAATTTCTGTTTCTCCTTGGAGATGATGGGTCTGAGAGATCAATTGAGGTGCCACTCGCTCCATGCTGTAAACCTGCGCTGCTTCTGCAGGTGGTAAAATGTCTATTTATTATATTTATCTACAGTTCGCATTGCTCAACACACCTCTCGTCCCCATGCTTGTAAGTTTCATGGTAAGACTGACCAAGGAACACAGTTTGTCTCTTGTTACCCAGAAATGGTAGTTTTCCCTCTCGGACGAGTTGGAGGTCCATAAACATCATCCTGCACCGGATGGCTTGCTCGATACGTCTAGACCTCCGTCCAAGGCTGGGCTTGTGCCCTAGGTTCCTCTCCTGCTTCAGGACCCCGTGATTCTAGCTCGACGCTGTCCCGCCACATAGCTCACCCACCTCGCCGCGACAACCGCCGCCCATTGTGTGTAATCTCGATGATATGACACACACACACACACACATACACATGACACTCTTGCATGTGATGCGAGCCTGCCCTATTCGAAGACTGATAGTCCAGGTGATCATTCCCATCGAGTCGCAAGTTTCCCTCACGGATCCACTCGTCCCATTTCATCGCTTTACAAAAGATCCTCCGTGGGAGAAACCGATTGAGAGCCATGCACAATTTCTCTTTCTTGGTATCTCGGAAGTGGCTCGTCGATAATTTCTCTCTAATTCCCCCTCTCCGTTCTCATTTTCCTTGGTGGGCCCAGACACCCTTCCGAGGGGCTACGGCGCATCTCGCTGGTTAGATATGATTGTGTGGAGAGGTATATGTCAGCCACAACCAGAGAAGGGATAACCTGAAGAGGAATGGGGGCCCTGTAGAAGAAGACTACGTTTGTTTTGGTCACACCGCGACCCCCAAAGCCAGGGCGAAGCCTTCCAGGGGTCCGAGTGGAGTCCTCGCCAGTACTCTGATGCCTTGGAGGGCAGTCCCCTAGTAAAAGTACCAGTCACAGGCCTGCCTCGGGGCTGGAAAATTATCGTGATCAATGATGTACACAGAAAGCATGCTGTTCTCATGGGAATAACCTGAAAGCATTGAGGGAGAACATATGATTATGGCGCTGATGGTTCAGGTCGAAAGGAAGACGACACAAGGGTGGCTAACTTTTTCCCTCACCTGAAATGGGATGGTTTGTATGTGAACTTGATTTGATGTGATTTTCTTCTCTTCCTTTACCTTTGTGTTTCCCCTTCTTTACTCTTTCGTTCTTTGCCCCTCTTCTTTTCAAAAAGACGGTGCTGAGGACAGGAAACAGGTCCCCACCCGACCCATCAATATTTGTACGCACTCGACTGTTGATAATTTCGAACCTTGTCCATATCTCAAGCTGATAAATACTATTACAACATAGTGTTTAGCAACAGATATCTACCAAAGCCTGATAGAGTGTCAGTGTGATAGGACCCTGAAATCTTGTACATGTCTTACTTCATCGAGGTTCCCAACATCCGTGGATCAATCTGCCCAGATGTCAACCATTCCCAATGAAAAAGAATAAACATAAAACACTCCATCATGGGTGGCAACGAGCATTACTGATAAAACACACTTTGAACCTTCTGTACGATCACCATCCCTTCCCCTGATGATATGTTGATCTCGGTGCACACGGTGGGAAAGGAAGAAATGTTGGGATTACTTCGCGAATCAGAGCATCTAGACATTGTATGCAGCTCTCCAGCTCCCAATGTCTTGTCACTCTTCATTTCTCATTTTCCAAATCTCGGGGGTTGCATCTCATTACCCACCTCGGCCGATCGTCCATTGTGCGGTTTACCCAGGTGCACATGACATCTCGCTGGTTCACAAGCATGCTATTGGTTATCTTCGCCCTGTCGTCATTTCTCGCTTACGCTTCCCCAAGCTTGTTGGAATGCCGTGTACCGTGAATCATGCATGTAGGGTCACAGACAGCTTTGACTATAGGTGGTCAAAGAGGGCAGTCTATTCTCATTGAGGTATGATGGGTGGGCATCATTCACACCCTCATGATCGTTGTGGTGGGTGGCTGGATGGGGGTAAACACAGTTCATATAAAGAGATGCTCGAGATGGATTTGATGTCTACAGATTTCCAATTCTTTCCCCCAGAAATCCTTCGAACTAGTCACTTCTTGTGCTTTACAGAAATTGTGCCCTATACAGTGCTTTTCTTCTCCTTTTTTTCGTCACAAGTTTCAGTCTATCATGTGTGTCCTCCACGTCCGCCCTTACACCTGCAACAGGCACTCTGAACAATGGGTTGAGCGCTGCCAAACTTACCTCAGCGGGACGGACTGCAAGAACTCCATCGAGTCCCTAGCTGGGGACACCGGATCAGGCGGCATGAGATTATTTACCCAGAGACACGAGGGGACGTGTATCATCTGCGGAGTTTGCAATCCGCACGATCAGTGTAAGCTCTCGTTTTCAGCTGAAGCATCAGTACAGATATCAGAATGCCGAGTCATGTTTGTTTATTTACTAATGTGAAAGGAAACCTGTTTATAGAATGAGTACATTTAGAGCCACGTCAACAAATCTAGGGGTTTGTCGATCTAGATTTCTAATGGGGGAGGGGAGGGCTTGGGTCTCCAGGCCATGAGACGGCAATTTATGAGCGTTGCTTCTACTTTACGACCAGTTGAGACTATGTGAGCTTTGTGGGCCAAAACAATGATGATGAGGGTGGGGGGGGGGACCGATCAGCGATGGTGGAGAGGTTTGGAAAAATGTCCGGAGGATCTTCCCCTCTATAGGAGGCTGCTACGTAGCAAAAAAAGAAAGAAAAAAGAAAACAATGGGTACATGAATGATATCCTAAGTGGCATTTGTGGTCGTTCGCTGCTGTACGTTGATGCAATTAACCCCACAATTCGTTGCTGCAATGAAACTCAGCGTTACTATGGTACATTTACGAACACACAACGCCATCCAGCTCTTGCATACTCGCATCGGGTTCAGATCCCTGCCAAGACTCGCTATCCTTCAAGATACCACCCAAGAACAAAGTTTGAGAAGAAAAGGGTGGGGGAAAAGGTCAATTGTGCCTCAAGAATCTTTTGCCTCCACGGTGATGTTTCCTAGCAATACGTATGCCGAGCTTGATGAGAGTCCATCAAGGTGCGATGGGTCTATTATAGAATACCACCTACCTAGGTACGACTGCATGATTACAACGGTCAGCCTAAAGAAACACCAAAACAAATAGTTTGAACTTGGAACGCCGTTGAGACCGTGGTGGAATTACCTACCGTTTTATTATTCGGTGTTGACCACCGGCACACAAGACCTCCCGAGGTTAAGCTCTCTCCCACCACCGCGTTGAATAAGTATGTAATTACTGCCCGACTAGTAGATGTAGTCATGATAAAGTCTGCTGGGGAAACAAAACTAGTAGCAAGTCCAGCCCGTCAAGCCTGACGGGCGGTGACAGCGGGAACTTCCACCCACCATTATCACATCCCTTCTATGGCCAGGCCCTTCGCCAAAATCTGACTGGGACCTCCCCTTGCCCCCCTCCCTCTCAAGAGGACCAGGGATCCGGCAGGCGTTGCCATTTCGACAGGGTGCATACGATCTACTGCACATAATACGTACAAGCCCCTGGAATCAACTATCTGGCCAGTGGTGAGCGCCGCGTGACGGGAAGGTTTTCGCTAGGAGTAGTCCACACACACACACACACCGAGATTTAGTTACCATAGTATTGATCGGATGAAGTTGAACCCCTGGACGGCAGGGCCAGTTGCATGGCCAGCAGAGCTTGCAGGAAGGCTCGGAATGTCACTGTAGCGCTCCGGCCGACCATCCTTCGGCGTGCACACACACACACACACACACACACACACACCTCGACCGCATCTGCTGCCCCCCCAACAACTTTTGTCCTGCATATATACTACATAAGTAGTACTACAACCCTCCCCACCGAAAAAGTCCCATTATATTGGGGGCTGTGCAGGATGAAGGAGGCTTTGCGGGAAATCCGGTGTGCCCGGTCTTCTTGCCTGCTTTTGATATGGCTCCGGACAGTAACTTTATTCTTATGTCGTCGGGCATCGGCCGTGACCGAATCCGAACTCTCTGTGTGATTGACCCACAGTTGCAGTGGGAGCAGACTGAAGTAGGCCTAGTTCATAAAGACATCCCCATCTGTGACAGTGACGTGAAGCTCACATGCCATCAATCCTCAGATTGATCAAATCATGAGGCTTTTACGTACTTTGGAGAAAAGTGATATATGTGGAGGCCCTTCCAACCAACCTTCTCTACTCCGATTCGTACACAACTTGATCCAATGAACATCATTCACGACAGCCGAGGTCCAGGTGGATGAATGTGAAAATCTTGCTGCATAAGACAGGGTGTAGGAACCCCTCTTGGACCCCGAGATCTTCTCTTTCTTGGGCTGGCCACTTCTAGCTGAGTTGTTCATCGCAGTATGCCTCGTGTCTGTCCCGCGTGCATGTGCGTCTCAAGGTCTAGAACGTTCGTTGCTCCCCTGCATAATCTTTCTGCCGGTGATATCGCAGTCACAACGTGTGGCGACAAACCATGAGGGGTGTCTGTCCATGTAGGTGCCGACACTCCGCAGATAAAAGCTAGCAAAGCCCACAGGAGATCAATTGTGGCCGGCTGTGCGGTTGCATCGTATCATGATGACGATCCCTTCTTTTGCTGGCAACCGGGCAGTTTCCGCCGGCTCGCTTCAATGTCCAAGAATCTCCTTCACAGCACGGCTATGTCGTCATCTTGTGTCTGCTCATCACCCCCAAACTCCTGGTAGACCTCCTGCATCTCCTCCTCAGTCGCCTCTAGGCCCGAGCTGCTCATCAGCTTGGCGCTCTTCTCCTCGCTCTTGGGCTCTACAAGGAGGTTCTCCTGTACTTCGCAGTCCGTCAGCGTGCAGTTGTCTCCAATCTCGCTCCTCTTGCCTAGGATGCAACGCGTTAGCTTGCAGTTCTTGCCCACCACCACGCCATCCATGAGCAGGCACTGTGAGAGTTTGGCGCCCTCCTTGATCTGACAGTTGGCGCCGACCACAGTCTCCTTGATTGCAACCTTCTCGTCGACGGTGACATTCTCTCCCACCAGGCTGTCCTGGCGTGTGATGGTTGTGCGGCCTTTGACGCCCTCTGGGTACATGACCTTGCGGGGATGGGCGAAAGGCGAATCGCCGGCCTCCTCGGCGGAGGGCAGCTTGGCGAGCTGCAGCGAGGTTGCAAGGAGCAGCTGGGCTGTATCAACCCTGCGGATGAGTGGAGCCTCAGGCAGGGACGGGTGCGCGTAGGCAAAGATTGGGGGTACATTGGTAGAGGTCGAGGCAGGCCGCTCCAAGGCTGCAGGTGCATGTGCTCCATTACCGCGGGACTCATCCGGGTCCGGTGTCATGTCAGATGATGACATGCTGTCGTCGTGTCCAAGACTCGTCTCGTCCTTCTTGACAGATTCTGAGGTGAACATGCCGTCAAATCCTAGCTTTTGGGCGAGTCCTGTCTGCCAGCCAGCTTTGGCCCACCAGCCCACCACGTCCTCACCGATGCTGTCCAGTCGCTCGTTCTCCTGCACGAAATCCATGACCCAGCGCGGAAAGATGTAAATGTGCGCGTCTCGATGCGTCATACGCATTTGTATGCGGGGATGTGATCGGAGGAGCCCATGTCGCAGGGGGAAACCCTTCTTCTCATCCATCAGGTCGTTCAAGGAATCCGTGGGCATGGAGTAGACCAGGTTGGAGATGTATGGGGTCAGCGATTCTTTAGCAGAAGCAGATGAGGTGGGTAGGGGCGTCGTGGCGATGAAATCAGTCTCAAGGCCTTTGATGGGTGTTTCCGTCTTTGCCGGATACCAAACGCCCAGGCCACCACTATGCACGCCTTGGGTGTTCTTGATCAGCCCGTAGTGGTTGCCAACCAGGTCTCTCAGGGTCTGCGAGTGCACCATCCAGGCCTGGAGGAGCTGGTCTCCGCCGAGCTCACACACCAAGTCGCACGGGAGAATTAGAAAATCACCCTTGACCGTATCTCTCACTTCGCGCAGTCGAAGGATATTGGCCGTGCCCGTGTTGTGGTCCAGTCCCTCGGGAGCCAACAGCCCAGGCCGTGGCAGGGGGAGACTTGTGAGCGCCGGGTGCAGGCTGAGAGCCGATGCTATCGCCTTCTCGGCCGACGGTGGGGATATGAGTGTTATGTCTTGATGTGATTGGGATCAGCTATGTACGCTCGCTTCTCATGCTTTATGCTGCCCCACCTGGCGCAGGCGAGGTTGCAGTTTACTCACCAGAGATACCAGCCCGATAGCAAAATTCAAGAGGGTACCAGACCATGGGCCTGTTTGCGATGGGCAGCAGAGCTTTTGGGTTCTCATCTGGGTTCGCCGTGAAGGTGGGGAAAGACGATCCTGGGCCGCAGAGAATCAACGCCTGCAGCCCAGGCGAGGCTGAAGATACTGCGTGTGGCATCGTGAGATTGTTTTTGTTTTTTTATGAAAGTAGACCGGAGCCTCGAGGGTTGTACTCCAATTGCTGAGAAGTCGCAGAAAATTGATTAAAGATTGAGAGTTAAAGTCCTGTCGTTGTCTGTTGCTGGGCTGGTCAAAGAAGAGAAGGTGCACATCAGTTCTTGACGTGTGAGGTTGACTCACATGAAAGTTCACAATGGACTTTCAAAATCTTATGTAAGCAAATGAGGGTTCAGCTACTGCAGCGGGGCCAACCCTGAGGGCTGGGGGGACCCTGGCTCCTATGGCGGTTATGCTATGCTGTGGTGTGCAATGTACAGTTACTATGGTAGCCGCGGTACCGGTAACCTGGGTAGCACTTGCAGCAGCGAGGCAAGGCTCCCAATAACATACCCAGCCACCCAGATGCGCCAATCTCCCCCGCGGACTGCGCTCTGAAGACTCCATACCAGCCACACGTCCTTTACATTCGTACATACTCGATGCAGCAACCTCCTCGATCGTGTGACGAGTGATTTTCTCCTCCCTCTTTCTGCCACAGCCTCGCTGTTAGTTCAAGTAAACAAGCGTCCGTGGTTCTTGATCGCATCCTGCTGCGCCCCTCCCCGCAATTGCAACCACAACTGCGATGACCGCCCCGTCGTAATGTCGTCGCCTTATGATAATCGAGGCTCATCCCGGCGCCGACATGGCGTATGGAGCCATTGGGTACCTCTAGCGGTGACAGTGACCGTCGCGACAGTCGGTGTCGCCGCCTGGATCTGGAGCCAGCGCAGTGGCAGCGAGGAAGAGGACGAGGACGAGACCGTCACCCAGCATCTCGACTACGAGAATGCCGACTACGGCGACAATCCTGCCTATGGCACGACAGGCGACGGCGTCAGCTCTCGAGCACCTCCTTCTTTCCGAAGCGACCTGAGGCCTGACGAGGTCGGTTACGGGACTACCGAGGCTGTCGACACAACAGGTGGGTCGACGAGCTGGGGAGCGCGCATGTCAGGCGCCCTGCGTCGCACGCCGAGCCCACAACATATACTGGACCGCGCAGGCAAGACGGTTGTCGCGGGTGTGGCTGCGGCCGGGACAGCAGTGGGGAGCGCGCTGGCTTCCATTCGGGAGGACGATAAGTCTGCCTTTGCAGACCACGAGACGTGGTCTGAGGAGGCGGATGCGAAAAAGGAGAAGCCCTCCGCAGCACAGTCACGAGACCATGCCAACAAGAGGAGGAAGACCGTCGCCATTGTGGTCTCGGCTGATGCACAGCTTGATGACATGGACGAGGACGGATACCATGAACATGCGGTATGAACACGTCACCTCAAGGAATACCTTGGGAGAGAACGCTGACCTCGTGCGAAAATGCAGTCTATCCTGTCGCATATTCCAAAACAAAACGATCACTCCAAGACCAAGCTGTTTATCCTCATCTATGCGCCGAATCTGAAAGACACATCGACGGACACGCCCGCCAACCGGCCCCCGCCCTCACTGAGCTCATCCTTCTCTATGGTCGGACAGGAGCAGGCTGTGACTCCTGGCGAGGAGACTAGGAGCCCTCAGTATGTGTTTTCTGCTCCTCCTCTCCTTTCATACCTATGGCATTGTGACTAACCCTCCAACCAGACTGACAGCATTGGGCAATTCGGCCTTCAACAAGACGTACGCACAAGCTGTCGATCTCGTCGAGAAGGAGGTCAACGTCCTTCCCTTCACCACCTTGGCCGGCTATGTCCACATACTGCACCACCTCAAACCAGAGGTTGTCTACCTGCAGGAGTCACTGGCTGGCGACAATGGTAGCAACGTACAGAAGCTCCAGACGTGGCTCAGACACGACGTGATCCTCGTGGTCGGCGCTGATGACGGCCACGGTGGCTTGGCAGACAGCGAGTCAGAAGCAGAGAAGGCCCACGTGGAGCAAAAGTGGTGGCAGCGAGAAGATAGGGTCGGGCGCGGCCGGGGAGTCGTTGTTGTGGATGGGATGAGAGTGAGTGACGACTGGTCCAGGCGGGTTCAAGGAAACGAGTGATGATTTACTTCCGATGTGTCGACGTGGTTTGTCTGGGAAATGAGACATGATATACAAACTTGACTATTTTTGCAATGCGATTGATTCCACTGAGCAGGAAAGGGGCTGTTGGGGTCACGTAAGTATCCGGGGAAGATATATAGTGTTTGTAGGCACCAAAGCTACCAAGACAAAAGGTCGTTTTATCCGTTTGATCTATTACATGCTTACTACTATAATATGAACTTAAAATGAAACAATTCTTTTATGGCCGTCTGACAAGCACGTACGTCCAATGTGTGAACTTTACATTGCAAAGCGCAGAGACAACTGGGGCCAGGTATTGTCCCTCAGTGGACAAGCAAGCTGATAATGTACTAAATGACGCGGTTCAGATGCTGACATAAGGATGGGGAACCGGGGCGAGATGGGCTGAGATGGGCCAGCCTCATGGTTGGTCCGTGCGGGGGACGCAGGCAAGCAGGCAAGGGGCAACTGGGTCTGGTGGACTTTGGGGGTTGAGCCTCATCGACGACACTGAGCCCCACAGTAAACCACGCGCGCAACCATCACCACATCGAACCCCCGCGTCCTTGCCATCACCCCGTCATCCGATCGCTTCAGCATCGATTGAATCTCCATCGTTCTCAAGCCTGGCGCATTTGCCACTGCCTGAAGAATTCGATCTGTCTGGTTCCCTTTTTCTTCCCTCCCCGATGGCTGCGCAGAACAAAGGCAACCGCCTGTTCCTCTGAGCGCGCAACGACACGACCGCCCAAATCTCAACCGCGCGATCCTTCCAGTCCAATCGCGACTCACACACCCACACCACCACCTTTGCTGACATATCGGTACTTGCATCACGATCTCTGTTCTCGGCGCACCTCGCTGCCAGACCACCGGGACCAATGCGATCGGATCGCGACCGTCGCATCGTGCCCGAGTAAGCTGGGGGTTCCGTCCAAACATCTGCACACTCCGCCGTGGAGCCTGACAGGCGAGACCCGCGCCGTGGTGCTCGGCCTACACAGTCGAGATGGCGCCCAGCACTACTCCGATTCCTCCTCCCATCATCCCCCCACATCCAAAAACGAAGCGGCCTGTCCCGCCTGGTATACAGACAAATGGCCTCTCCTCGTCCACCTCTCCTTCCCCATCCATGTCCACCAAGAAGCCGCCCAACAGCGTCAAACAATCCGCAAAGGCTGCTGTCGCCAATGGAGGGACTGTCACTGTGGCGCGGCCTCCCACCCAGATCCGTCCAGAGATCACTGCGGCGCCTGCCAATGGGACTGTTCGTCCTCCCACCACCAATGGCGCCCTGCAGCCGGTCCCAAGCAGTGCGATTGAACCGCCTGCGGTTCCGGTAGTCGTCGAGCAGCGTAAGTGTCCTTTTTCCCTCCAAGAACGAGACTGGAGCGGACGTTGGCTGACAAAAAATCTTGAAGCCCCATCGCGTAGGTACATATTGAACAAATATGTCGGCAACCCACCCTCACTCGTCATCCACCTGTACCCGAACCATTTCAAATTCGATGCTCAAGACGACTACTTCCTATACACATCCCCGATGAAGACCGTCCTTGACCACGTCAAGAGCCGGACGATACCGCATGATCTGATGGCCGACTTTACGAACGACGGAGTTCCTTTCTACGAAGGCTGCTTGATTGTGGAAGTCCATGATCACAAGGTTGCCGTCGCGGACAAGGATGACACCTCCCGGCCCTCATCCCGCTCCAAGCCAGACGCAACCAATTCCATACATCGGCAAAGTCCATTTGTCACCCCGTCGACAAATCGCCCGTTTCCCATTGATGGGGCTGCTGGCGACGGCCATGTAAAGAAGGATCCCGACAGCAAGGACAAACCTACAAGCGCGGCAGAGCAGGGGGGCTCGTCGGCATCAAGCTCACCTCAGGTCCAGAAGAGCAAGGCCCCTGTCAAGCCAAAAGTCGCCACACTCGTTCTTTTCCCAACACAGCAGAGCCGACAGGCGGACCTGGCGATCAAGGCATGTAATCCGCGGGCCTCAATTGACGGCCGTCTGGAATCAGCTGCCAACGGCGTCCCCCCCACTCCTTCGGCCGCCGTTCCTCCAACTCCAACGGGCTTGAGTCTGCCTCCACCTAATAAGAAAGTGAAGCGTGAGCGCATGGAACTCGACAGGAGCAATATTCACTCTGCCGAAGGCGCCTTCTTAATGGCCACCCTACCGCCATTGGACCTGGAGCCTACGAAGGATGCTTTGGGTACTATTGTCAAGATGCAACAACAGGCGGCAGCATTCGAGCACCGATTCCACCCGCCGCCCCAGCCCAAGACACGGAAGAGAACCGTGGCGGAGATGGCCGCAGATGAGGCGCAAGCTGCCGAGAACGAGAGATACCTCCTTGCGCTGGATGAACGCAGCGGACAAGGGGTCAGCTCAGTCTCGGGTGGCGATGGGCAGCAGCAAGTGCAAGCGTTTGATCCCACCTTTGAACGTTTTAAGAAGATCGAAGAGATTAAGAGAGAGCATGCGGAGAGGGCAAGACAGGAGAAGCTCAAACAGGCCGAGAACGAGAAGAGGCTCCAGGAGCAGAAGCTGCAGGCACAGGCGCAACAGCAACAGCAGGCAGCAGCAGAGGAACGGGCCCGCAGAGAGCAAGCAGCAGCACAGCAGGCCCAGCAAGCCCAGCAGCAGCAACAGCAGCAACAACAGCAGCAACAACAGCAGCAGCAGGAGGAGCTCCGGCGTAAGATGCAACTCGCTCAGGCGCGCGCGCAGGCGCAGCAGGCACAGGCCCAAGCACAAGCGCAGGCGCAGGCGCAGGCTCAGGCGCAGGCTCAGGCGCAGGCTCAGGCTCAGGCTCAGGCACAAGCACAAGCACAAGCACAAGCACAAGCACAAGCACAAGCGCAGGCGCAGGCGCAGCAGCAGCAGCAAAGCCAGGCACTCGCCAACATGAACCAGAGTGCACACAGCCATCCTGCGCAAACTGGCCAGGCCAATGGAGTCCCTGTATCTCTGCCCGTGTCAGCGCCAAACAGTATGCCGATGGCACAGGCGCGACTTCAGGGAGGGGCCGCCGCTTCTTCGCACCCACCAGCATCCTCGCCAATGGTCCAACACAGCACGCCTCAGCACATGTCATCACCCATGGTTGGCGGTGTGACCATGCAGCCGTCGGGCTCAGGCATGGGTGCAGGAAGCCCGGCCAGGCCACCGTCAGTGGTTAACCAGACTCCCATGTCGGCACCCATGGCTGTCAGCATGTCTGCACGCGGTAGCCAGCAGAGCCATGCCTCTGGAACGCCGCGCATGCCACATGCCACGCCGAACATGGCCCAAGCAACGCCAATCAGCCGAGCACAACAGCTGGCGAATACTCCTCGCATGTCGCAGGCAAGCCCGCCCCCTAACATGATGGCGCCGCAGATGCAACAAATGATGATGAACAACCCGGCCATGGCGCACCTAGCCCAAAACCCCGCCCTGCTGCAACAGCAAGTTCATGCCATGCAGCAACAACAACGCCAAATGCAGCAACACGCGCAGATGATGCAGAACGGCATGCTCAACGGAGCCACCCAACAGCAGCAGACGCTCATGCACCAGAGGTTCATTGCTCAACAGCAGCAGAAAATGCGTCAGACGATGGCTCAGAACCCCAACATGGCTCAGAATCCACAGATGCTACAGCAATTGCAGCAACTGAGGGCCATGCAACAGGCGGGCACCAACCAGATGCGCCTCGCCCAGGGTGGCGGGCAAAACATGGTTGGCATGGGCACATTCCCAAATCAGCAGATGGCGCTGATGCAGCAGATGCAGCAGCAGCAACAGATGCAGCAACTCCAGCAGCAACAGCAGCAGCAGCAGCAGCAGCAGCAAGGTCACCCCCAGCAGATGCAGCCCCAGCAAGTGATGGGTCAAGCCGCCCAACAAATGTCACAACAAGACATTATTACGATGCAGCAAGAAGTGGGCGCGATTGCCCAGAGGTTGTACATGCAGAATCTTGGCACTCTCCTGCAATCGCGCGGCTGGACCATGGAGACGGCACCCCCAGCGCAAATCGAACAATTCAAGAAGCAATGTAGAGCCAATGCTCAGAGTAGATGGCTGCAGGAAAAGCAGCGAAGTGCGGGGCAAGCATCCCTGACGCCGCAGCAGCAGCAGGTTCTCTTGCAGAGGCAACGGCAAGCTGTAGCCATGCAGCAACAGCAACAACAGCTTATGCAGCAGCAGGCTATGCAGCAGCAGCAACAACAACAACAAGCTATGCAGGGCATGATGCCACAGGGTATGTAAAGCTGCGATTGCGCCATCGTGGAAGGGGTTGGGGGGGGGGGGTTGCAGATGCAGGAGATGACCGACAACAGCTGGAGCTGGATATTTGTGGCTTGTACCATGTATTTCTATTGGTACAGACGAAGGCACAAGAGAATATGCGACACGTTGCGTCTGGCTAGCTGCAACGAGTTGTCAGGCTCCTCGAAGGCAATTGGGCATATGGAGCTGATTTTGACCGCCGCGGATGATTTCAATGAACGAGCTGCCGAAGCTCGACGAGCGCAAAAAAAAAAAAAAAATCCTGCACAAGCCACAAGCGCGACATACGACATTCTTCACTTTATTATTGCAAACATGAATGCTTTTGAGCCTGGGACACGTGGCAGATGGGGGCACAGGTTGGCGTTCCGAAGAAAAGGGGCGAGAGAGGCTTTTCAGTCAAGCATCGATTGGCAAACAAACAAATTTGCATCGAGTCTTGAGTTTACACTGTATTTCGGTTTCATTCTACAAGGTCTTTATACCCCCAGGGTCTCAGCGCGGTCCAATGTTTCTATCGTGGTCGGTTGCGGACAGAGCGTGACTACAATCAAAACTTGGTCACAGAGGCGCCTCTCATGCGCCGAAATGTGAAGAGCGTCTTGAGACTCATTGCTAGGAGGCGGTCGCGATGGCGGGAAATGGTTGTCTGGGATGGATTCTGCTTGATACCTTTGTGTGCTTTTGCAGCTTCTGTCTATTACCATCAGGGCGGCTCTGCGCGCAAGTTTCTACTCCTCAGGATACGCTGCGTCACGTCGAGTTTTCCCTAGGAATTGAATCGATTCATGTATTGAACGACTGACTCGTGTGCTTCTTATGACAATGTGGGAGAAGAAGGATTGGTCCGGGGGGCGTGAAGAAGCGCAAGAAAGGGTCTATGAGACAATACGTCGCGGGGTTACTCGGCCGCCTCTTTTTGGTAACCTACTGCAGACGGTTTTGCCCAGTGAGTGGACGCGGCACGCACCGTGGGTCTTCTTTCACACCGTCTATTGATATTTCTTTTTCTACAATTTAAGCCTGTTAGCGTTCAGAAAAGTACATTTGCATCTTTTAATTAAGAAAATCAAGTCCAAAGAAATTACGGATTTACATACTACTCTATTGACCTCTTTTCTCCAGTCTTGGCCACGGGTGTGGCATGTCAATGTGATCAATATTAGACACACAGGTATCATATTCAACATGGAGAAGCCGAGCGACGATGGTATTGTAAACAATATTACAACTCGAGCACTTGAGTGTATGGCTCTTGAACCTCAGCCTGCTGAAGCCCAAGGCAACGGAGGTGAGAAAAGGACGGCTCATAACCATTTCCAAGATCAAGAAAGAAAAGAAACTAACACTTGCAAAAAGAAAGAAACCAAGAAACCACAGAAGCCATCTCAACAGAAGTGTCAAGGGGGACAAGCACACTATCATCATCACCACCATCACTCACCACCACAGCCTTTCCCCAGTTCGCCAACCTGCCCTACGAGATCCGGGCAGCGATCTGGGAACAATGCATCCCGCGCCGTATCCTGGAACCCTGGCACGATCTGGGCCCACGAGACAACCCATACCCTCGTGGCTACCCGGTCATCGCGCAGGTCTGCCGCGAGGCTCACGAGGTGGTGTGTCTCCACGGCGCCTGGATCGACGCCACTCGCTTTGACCGCCGCAGGTGGTACCTCGACAGATCGTGGCGGCAGAGGTCGCCGGTGTGGCACAACAGGAAGACGGACCTGGTGCGTCTAGGAATGTGCATTACCTTTAGCCTCCTTGACTTTGACCACGACGGCAAAGGGTCTCCTTCTTATCCCTCTTCTTATTCTTCTTCTTCCGGGGGCGGCGGTAGGAACAAGATCATCACCATGGCACGGGAGGATCCAGATGTGCCTCTCCTCGTCTCGGCCAATATCATCTCCGACCTCACGCGCACGCGCGTGGTGTCTCCTCGTGGGCAGCGAGAACGGCCGATCGCACGGCTCCTTCATGATGACTTTTTCAGGCAGAGAGAGCACGTTTTTATCGAGGTGGGCTGCTTTACGGTGACGGGCCGTGATGCTGCCTCTCTGGACCGTCTGATGCGCTCGGGCATGTTTGGCCTCGAGCTCCAGTCGCAGCAGCAGGGAGGACATGCGGCAGTGGTGTCTTGTCAACAGCTTGTAGGGACGCAGCAGTACACAGTGAACGACGACGAGCACGACCATCAATGTAGGCCTGCAAACACTAATACAACTCCTCATCCTCCTAGCCGGCCCCAGCGCTACTACGAGGCAGAACCCGCGATTGTCAACATCCACAACACGGCGACTCTTCTCAAATATGCTCAGGCGGTCGTCCCAGACCAGTACTCCCTGGCGCAGCTCCGAGACATGGACGAGCGGTTCGGCAGCGGGCAGCTCGACGGCGACGCTGCCTTCGACGCGTGCTGGCGGGTTCTGAGGGGCGTGTGCTGCGGCGGGGTCGCCTCTACGATCACGTCTCTGGTCGACTTTCTCATGGTGCTCGTGGATATCTTGTGTAACGAGGCTGGGCATGAGGTGGACTGGGAGGAGGACTGCCCCGTGCTGGACGAGGAGGGTCGGCTGAACGAGGAGCATGAGCTGGTTCGGCTGATGGGGCTGTCGCTGCCTAGGTTTACTCCGGTGGTCTCATTTGAGGTGGATCAGCAATGCTTTGCTTGATCGATTGATATTTGTGAATCAGAGGAAGGACGCGTTTGGGGGGGGGGGGGGGAAGTTGCTTGGAGTCTGGTATTGCGCCATACTGAAAACGTCGAGGAGCACACAAGATAACATTATACATGGATAGAGGGCACGACGTATATTCTCTACGCCTCAATGACTTCTCAAGATATCCAAGGGATGCATTTGCATCGCACCTGGCGCACGCTACCCACAAGACAAGCCCTATTGCCATCATCTCCTTCTACTCTCTCCAGGACTTCTTCGCTTCGGGGTATACCAAGCTCGAATAAGAGAATCTCCAATAATACAGTGCCGTTGCACAAGATTCCGAGATCGCATCCGACCTGCTTCTGACAAGACAAGGCCGCTTACGAGAACTTGTAGGCCTCGGTTTCGGCGATCTGTGCGACCGCATATTATCTTGCCGCCCCCTCATGCAACCCTACACTCGCCCGATGCCCTGTTGGAACGCAATGGCCCCCGAGCCTGAAAGAGTGATATGTCTCGAAGAAGGCCGAGACGTGAGCAGAGTTGTGCATGTTTAGTGCTGAGTGGCTCCTGTGTTATTTCGGATTTCCATTTATTCTTCTCACCCATCGGCCTCTTTCCCCTCTGTCTCGATACAACACAATATTAAAAGACATATCAAGAAACGGCCTCTCAGCGGCTTGAGGCCAGCATATCGACCATCACCTATCTAAAGTTTATTTTTCATCTTCCAAGACATCAGTTCTCTTGGCACGGGGTATCTTGCGATGCCACCTGCAGAATATCCAAGGGTAAGCACCTTGGGGGCCAGGACGAGGTTAAAGTATAAGTATCTCATCAGAATCATGTCTAGAAAGGCATTATAGGAGACAGACAAAAAGAAGAACAAGACAAAATTCACAGCAAAAGAAGACATCAGAGAATAACTACCACGCCCGAACCAAATCACTGCAGATCATAATCACCAAATTTTCTTATAAAACTGACTATACATCATCAACATGTCGTTCTCCAAGACGCTCCTCTTTTCCCTCCTCCTCGCCTCCTCCAGCTCCGTTCTGGCGAGCCCCGCTCTCCTGGAATCTCGTGCGGCCATCCAGGTTGGCTACGGCCAGCAGATCCAGACCTCAGACCAGGCGAACCACTGGGTTGTCTGGATCGAGGGCAAGTCGGCGTGTCCAGCCACGCAGACCCTCAGCCAGTTGAATACCAGTCCCTGCAACCAGGTCTTCACCCTCGCCGGCGGGAAGTACCAGCTCATCAACTGTAACGGGTACGTTGAGAATAATGTGGTTTTCTGACTCCTTTCTTTGTTGGCTGGGCAGTTTGACTGACTTGAAGGGTTTCCCTTTCACCATCTGCAGAAACAATGAGCCCCAGGCGGTTGCGGATCAGGATGGCAATTATATTCATAGCTGTACTCTCAACCATGACAAGATCAATTGCCACCATGGTGAGCATGACATTGTCAAGCATGGGAGATGCACTTGAGTAACCTAGGACTCACTATGAGGGTTGAAGGGATAGGAGATAAATATGAAGTGCATCTTGGTGGAGTTCAGGGGCTGTTGAAGGTCTTGATAGGATACATGCCGGACATGAGATTATCTTCAGACTTATTTCTTATATCTGATATCAAATAGAGATGCATACACAGATCCAAGTATCACAAATATCATACTAATAGTATATTCCTTATTATAAGAAGGATAAGTACAATTAATTCCAGGGTAATATACCTATACCTCTAGCTGCTAGGCTACAGAATAAATGATTGAATGATTGAATGAT
>LAZJ01000042.1:218619-311707 GCA_006503525.1 Cryphonectria nitschkei
TGAATGATTGAATGATTGAATAGCTTGTCTGTATAAGCAGTATTGATGCTGTAAGTTTGCTTTTAATAGCACAGAAATACTAATCTCTATATAACTCTGCTGCTCTCTCTTTGGGAGAGCACTAAAATCTGTCCTAGCTGTGGGAGACAGCTGTGCAGCATACAGCTAAAGAAGCTGATCCCCAGAGCGATCCACCTCACAGGAACAAACTATCACGAGCACCGCTTTCCCTCGCCCGGTTGCCCACTGTTCGCAGCCTTGCTATCTGTTCTGCGCCTGCGCACTTGTCTGGCCTTTTCTGGCTCTCCTCCACTTCTTTCCACTGTTATCATTTGTCGTCTACACATGTTGGAGTACTGTGTCTGTTTGGGGACTCCCATCCTCTGGCTGCCGATGTGTCACCAAGTGTTTTGACATTTCGGCTGCTAGCAATTGCCGTAGAGCCGCACCTTTTTCTTTGTGTTTACAGTAGATTGTGAAATGTGTAATCACGAGCATAGTCATTGTGCAACTTCTTGTAATAAGATAAAAAGTAGGAAAATGCGATTTCTAGTCCTAAGTGGCGAAAATCCGTCACTGTCTCTAGACTCACCGATAAAGCACGCACCGCGTGAGACCAGGGGCTCTCTACAGGCTCTGTTGCCGCGGCCGACGCGGGCAGGCATGGAGAGACCAGGTAAAGAAGAGAAAAAGATGAGACTGAGGGACCGTACAAGACGTTTATCGATGAGGATCTGCCTCTTTATGAAGTATCCGAATTTGCGAGGCTTGTGCCGAATATGAAATGCTATCAAGTCTACGACTGACCTCGGAATCCGTCGATGACTTAGCAGTGATAAGTCTCAACCCAACTTCACTTCCACAAGATCATTGCGTCCATTCCAACAGCCACTTGGGAAATGTGTTCTTCTTGTGCCTCAAATTGAGACGTTCTCAAGCCTGGTTGCTCCTGTTTCCCTTTAGGGCGCTCGAGTTGCATCGTGCAAGTGCCGAGACGCTCAATGACCGTCCGAGGGTGTGTTGTCGCGAGGCTCTACCACGTCCATCAAGAGGGGATTATGCGAAGACCAGCCCGAATAGGCCAAGAACCGTGTCTGCCACGGACAGAGTCTCTCAAGACTATGCGGTGGTAATCGGAGTGCGCCGAGCCATACCGTTAGAATTGCCTCGGCCAGGGTGACCGTCCTTCGCACATCGAGGACAGCTTCCTTCTCGGGGCTGTCCAGCTTCATGATCATCAGCGTGATGAAGCAGTCGCCTCCCTTCAAATCATTGTTTTTGATCTCCCGCTGCAGTCTTGATTGGTGCGAACGCCGTATTTTCTTCGTGTGCTCAGCGATCCTGCCGTTTAAGCCGCTGTGGTACTTGCTGGCTGATCCAATGTACAGATACCGATCACTGGCCGATTGAAACTCGTACCGGGATTCAACAAGCCGCGCATACACGCCTGCATCCTTGGTATCAACCAAGGCACTACTTTTGAGTTCTTCCCAAGCGGGAGGTTGTAGCCCTCCGAGCATTCTCTTGACATGTGTTGGTATGCCAGCGGAAACAGCAGCGAGCCACACCTCGGGAGATTTCTCCCGCAGTACATCTCTCCAGGTTTGTGTCATCTCGGATTTCAGAAGTCCGTCCATCATCTCGGCCAATCGAGCTTCGAAAAGCGACTCCCGCAGACCGGGCGGCAGTTCTTGTGGGCCTGCAACTACAATCGGTTCGAATATCGAGCTGCCAAGTTCTCGAAGTTTCTTTTGGGTGCTATTCTGCGTTCTGCGCAGTAATGTTGTCACGGTTCGAAGCTTTATACCATTCCTTCTCATTGTTATCAAGAGTCGGACTTCGCCGCGGGTCCAAGGCCCTTTCTTGTTACGCCTCATCAGCTGTTCCAGCCCGGATTTTCCAAATAGACGTTTCGCTTCGCGGATGATGAATCCTGGAGTACGATCCAGGGTGAAAGCTAGGTCAAGGAATGAATGCCCTTCTCGAAGTCTCATCTTGATCTCCTCGTCTCTTGCCTCTCCTGGCACTAGTAGGGGCGAGATGGGTGCTTTCGTTGTTCTGCAGGGTCCATCCTTAGGCGATTTCACATCAGGGCTGCCCCTAGTGACTTCCGTGCTTGCTCGCGATGGTTGCGAGGATGACTTATGCAGGCAAAGCTTGGTAAGAAATGTTGAGTATGCACGAACATACTCGTTGTCCGCCTGATTTCTCATGCTCACAGCATAACCTCCTAGGACATCCACGAGATCCGCTCCCTCCGGAATGGCAAAAGTCCACGCCACATCTGCAGGCTCGTCGTCTTCGCGGAAAAGGAGAGATATGTGGTGAATCTTTGGATTCGAGCCCTGCTTGTCGGAAAGATTGAAGTGGACCTTGACGGGGACAGCCGGGGTACGAGTGTTCTCAATGCTCGACACGTAAACCATACAGGCAGACTGTAGAAAGTGTGGAAAAAGCCTTGGAACATCAGGTCTGGTTGTTCTGCCGACTTGTGTAAATAGCACTCGCCGCAAAAGAACTGCCCTGGTCGTGGGCAGCATTTTTCAACCGCGACGTACGATGCTCAGTTTCTGAATCCGGAAAATTCGATGGGCTATCTCGGCCTTATGATGTCTGTTGCTATTGCAGTCTCAACAAGTAATGAATAAAAATGTCTCGGCGAGCCCCTTGTTCTCATAGGTAAGGGTGTCGATCAAGGCTTTCCACTCGTGTGCTTTGGATATTTTGGGGCAGAACTGAATTCACCTGCGCTTTATTTCTGTGGCGTTGACTTTTTGACTGTGTGATAGTGCTGGCGGTAAGGGCTGCCTTGGATTGCCCCAACTCTGTAGCTCGTCCGGTCCGATAGGCTCCGGCTCTAGAGATTCTCTGAGCTCGAGCGCCTGGTCGCGAGCGAGCTGAGAGCTCGTCAATGCTATGGTGGTAGGTGAGCTATCCGACATTGTCTCCCGAAAATACCTTTACGGGCAACGCGTTGGTTTATACACACTCAGCGCTATGTTGTTAGAAAAGAAGCCCAAAACAAAAGCTGGCCAGAACAAAGAAGAAAACACCTTTGAGATGGCATGACCAGCAAGTTGGTATAAATCTTATTGAAATGTCCAGTATTTTGGCATAACGCTCACGTATCATTATGTTGTATCTCATAGTACCAGGAAGCAAGACCCGCGTGTACTGTATGTACTTGGCTAATTAAGTACTTAGGTACTTACTCATAGTAGCCAAGAGGTGGTTGTTGTTGTCCAAGGTCATTACATAAGCGGGGCCTTGCCTTGGAATCGGTCGACTGGGGCTGCCTGCAGTGGTCTGGTGACGCAGCCAAACTCCGAGAGGTCCTACTAACTGAGTAAAACTGTAACGCGAGCCCATCAGATTATCAATGCCTCGTGAACTCGTATGCTGACCCCAAACAATCGACGACGTTAAGCCGGCTGACGACCTGTTGCTTCCCCATTGAAGCCGAGCTTTCCCAACCCTCTGATTCTCTTTGGCTCTAAGCTGCGAGAATCAACCTTCGTTCATTAACCCCCACCTCGACCTTCTATTGTGCTCTTCGTCCCGGCGTATTCATCCGACCCCATTCGAAGCCGTTGACCATTCCGATTCGCAGCCCCAAAGGGCATCCCATCCTATCGTACTCGATTCCCATCACATGCTACTCACAAACACAGCGATGAAGCTATCACCAGCCAAATCGTCGGCCGCCGAGCCCGCCGCCGTGCTACTCTCCCTCGCCCTCCTCGCTACACCCACCTCCGCCATGTTCTGGTGCAATCAAGTCCAGGTGGACGGTGGGAGATGGAACTTTCAAGATCTGGCAGGGCCCCATTCGGTCGTCACCTGGCAGGAGCAGCAGCCCTTTCAATTCGTCAACACCACATATACCTTGGATCTCTGCGCACCGCTGAAAAAGGACGGACCGGCTGACGAGAGCTGTCCCAACGGTGCAAGAGGTCAGTCCTGCTTGTTCCCTTCCCTTCCCACCACGACTGGCATCCCAATCCCACCCCGCCTAGGCTTCTCTCTGTAAAACTCCATATACTAACCCGTATTGGGAATATTTCCTTCTTTTTTTTTTTTTGCAGTATGCGGAATCAAACGCGGCAAGCGCACCGACGAGACAGAATACAAGGTGATCGACGTCATGTCCATCGCCGGCGACCTACAGAACCGCGGCGTGTCCAAGGGCCTCGATGCCACGGCCACACGGCTCAGGACGTCCGACTCGACCTCCGACTCCAAGAAGCAGGGCGTGCGCATCCGCATGCACGGTGGCCGGCACCCGCTGCAGTCGGGCGGCCGGGAGCAGCGGGCCATCGTGGAGATGCTGTGCGATCCAGACAAGACGGGCAAGGAGGGCGAGTGGGACACCACCAAGGACGGATACGAACAGGTGCCCGTCGCGACCGACCCGGAGAACGCTGCACGGCTACGGCGGCGCGACGAGGGCGACGAGGGTGACGATGGTGATGACGTGGGCGACGGGGTCGAAACGTCAGAACGTCAGCTGCTGAAGCCGGACGCGGCCTTGATCTTTGACAGCTACGGCCCGCTGGCAGACGATGGAAACGTCGACGTGCTGCGGTTGACATGGCATACCAAGCTTGCATGCGAGGACCGCGAGGAGGATGGAGGCTCGGGCAAGAGCGGGCATTGGGGCTTCTTCACCTGGCTGGTTATCCTGTATGTTTCTCTCTCTCACACATCCTTGGTCTGCACTCCTCGGACCAGCCGAACCACGGTTCTAACCTTTCTGCACAGCGTATTCCTGGGAACGGCATCGTACCTGATTTTTGGCTCGTGGCTCAACTACAACCGCTACGGTGCTCGGGGCTGGGACTTGTTGCCACACGGCGACACCCTCCGAGATATTCCTTATCTGCTCAAGGACTGGACTAGAAGGGTTTTGAATACTGTACAGGGCACCGGCTCCAGGGGAGGCTACTCGGCAGTATGAAGCAGACAAGAGAGGGAGTGCGTGTGTTGAAAGTGTCTGGTCTGATGATCGATGGTCATGATGGATGGATGGATGGAGGTAGAATATATCTCCTTATGGTCTTTTTCAGGGTTTGAGCTGGGCTTACTGTTGGCATGATTGGGCGAAGGTCGTCTTGTCATTCTTTTCTTGTCCTTTCCATAAGGCGTTGAGACTTCTGCCGTCCGTGATGGCACGAAATGCATCCAATGCACCTTGCATTCCTGTACTCACGAGCTTCCATCGTAATTGGCATCATCCTTTTTGCTCTGCCATGTATACATACAGCGAGTGCACCAGGAGCGTTGTATGACTGATAAAAAGAAGGATAGCCGGCCGACGGCTCTCACTGAACCCCATCCATGCTCAAGACTTGGTTCATTCCTTGACTGGCTATTACTAGGAAGAAGGGTAAGCGAGAGAGGATACACTCTGAACATACGTAAAAATACTCATTCGTGTACAAAGACAGTCAATAAATCAGTGGTAGACATATATTTCCATACTAAGAATGTATGAACTTCCAGGGCTGATCATTACTTCTCTGTGGCTGTTTCGGTGTCTTTTCGCTCCTGAACGAGTAATCAGTTCAATGCCGAGGTCCGTCTGAACCGGAGTCACTAGCATCACCATTCAACATCATCAAGAACGACACTTCACTTTCCTCTCCCAGCAGCAACTCCGACATTCGTAAGATCAACCAAAAGAGAGAGACCCCATCTCTCTTCTCACCATCACATTCTACTGTGTTGCCCTTTTCCAACACCATATCCCTCCCCAGCAATGGCAACACCACCCAACCCCCCAGGCAAGCAGACGCCACTCTTCACCGTGCCCGTCCCGGCATGTGACAGCCACCCCGGCGGCACCGTCACCATCACCGAGCCCCTACCGCAGCACTACCTCCTGACCATAACCTCGCCCCCGGACAACCGTCTCACCACGGCGCTGTGCACCGCCCTCCTGCGCGCCCTCGACCTGGTCGAGCTCTCGGGCCTGCCCCCAGGCGTCGTCATCACCACCTCGGCCCTGCCCAAGTTCTACTCCAACGGTCTGGACCTGCCGCACGCCGTGCGCCACGGCGACGCCTACTGGGTCGGCTGCCTCTGGAAGCTCTACCGCCGCCTCCTCACCTACCCCATGCCCACCGTCGCCTGGGTCGGCGGCCACGCCTTTGCCGGCGGCCTCATGCTCGCCATGCACCACGACTACCGCGTCATGAACCCGTCGCGCGGCTTCGCCTGCCTCAACGAGCTCGAGTTCGGCGCCCCGCTCAAGCCCGCCATGAGCGCCATCTTCCGCGTCAAGGTGCCCAGCCCGCACGTCTACCGCGAGATGGTCCTCGAGGCGAGGCGGTTCGGGGGCGCCGAGGCCGCCGCCAAGGGCATCGTCGATGTGGCGGGCGGGTGGGACGAGGTCGTGGCGCTGGTCAAGGAGAGGGCGCTGACCACCAGGGGCAAGACGGGCGTGTACGGGCTGCTGAAGATGGAGATGTATCGGGAGTGTGTGGACCTGCTGGAGAATCATGGGCGGGAGGAGGCCAAGGACAAGGCTTGGGTTGCGGCTGAGGAGGCGAGGGTGAAGAAGGGGAAGGAGGAGGTGGAGGCGTGGGTGAGGGCGGCGGAGAAGGCGAAGCTGTAGAGAGGTGTTGTAGTGGTATGAAGGATTCTGTTCATATATAGAAAATGAAGAAAGAGGGAGAGAGAGAGAAAGAAGACAGGGATGCGAATCCATGTGACAAGAAAGATCGAGACTGGATGAGTTATCAAAAGTCTTAATTGTTGCTGTCCTTGTGCTCAATTTTCATCTACAGAATAACACACTGGTGGTCACAATCGTCCTTGTACTCTTCCATCGGACAGTTGTCACTTTCTAGTGGTCTTTGCGGCTTGATGAATTTGCTGGTATCATTGGTATCAAATGTCGGTGGCTTGTTCTTTTTTGGGAGACCTTTTTGCCTGACCTGCTCATCAACTCCGGATCCCGTTGAGCTCTAGATGAATAAGAGCCGTACCCTCGAAAACCGTCCGTTCTGATGGAACGCCGCATGCGAGCACTAGAAAGAAAAGAAAGACGAAGAAAAAACCCCTCCTGTGAAGAAGAGAATGACTCCCATGAGGCCCCAAATCAATGCAAAACCGGCTCAAGACCCCCCTTCCGCTTGTAATCCGATAAAGCCATTCTCAATACGCCATTCTAGCTGTGACGAAAACATAAGACTGAAAACAAAAAACAAAAAAGGAAGGAAGGAAAGACAAAAAGTGATGGGCTATTGGGCATCTTCTTGGTGCTTGCCAGTCACTTTGTTCATTCGCTCACTGACTCATCGTCCGACATGTCCATCTGTGCATCATAGACGAGGTTGCGCTGCGCAGCCGGCAGTCCCAGTTCAGCGCGAGTGTCCTGCTGTATTTTCAAAAAGTATCTACGCAGACTGCGCAGGCCTTTCAAAAAACCTCGATCGGGCTCGTCAGGGTGCTGTGGTGGACATGGCTTGTCGTGGGCCAAGTCCTGAGGTGTGAGACTGTTGGCGAAATCTGCAATCTTGAAGTCGATTTCGCCCTTGTTCTTCCGCCTACGGACGTGATTCGCGTCCTCGGTATCCGTCGCAAAGTCCGTCGTCGAGTCCTCGATCGCAGTATCGTGATTATCTTGACCGGACTGGTCACCATCGTATGTGACAAGGAGACTTGCTGCGTAGAAACGGTAGCCGCGTAGTCTGCGCGCGATCACCTCCAGCTTGCTGAGTTTCTGAAGAATGGTGGGGATGTGCCGTAGGATGCTGGCACGGTCGTTGCCGTCAAAGAGGAAGCGCGTAAGGGCCTCCTGGAACTCCTCGCCGGCCTTCAGGCTGCGGCCATAATATTTGTCCCTAAAAACGTATTGTTCTGTCTTGGCATCCCAGACCTGCAGTCCGCAGACCCGCACGCCGAGCTCTCTGGATGTCGTCTGGGCACACTTGCGCTGCTGTGACTTCTGCTTCTTAAGACTGGCCTCCACACCATACTGCCTCGTGCCCATCTTCAGATCCATGATGCAGGGCTTCTTCATGCCTGCAGTCAAGTCTTCCAGGAGCAGGAAGTAGGACACGCGGGAATCGCGCTGCGTCTGCGCCTCTTTCGGGTTGACCGGCCTGAGAATTCTCTTAAACTCACTTGTCGGGCTCGTTGCCAGTGATGGCGCAGTGGACGGGTAGTTTGAAGGAGCCGCGGACAGCTCCACGTCTTTTGGCTCAGGGGCCCCATTGAAGCTCTGAGCGGGTGGCGTCGGGGCTGTTGTCTCCTCCACCTGTGGCGGAGGCGGCTCGCTCACGTCCTCCTGGTCGCCTTTGTAACCTGCTTCATCGGGCTCCTCCCAGTAGCGCAGGTCGCCCCGCGCGTCAGATACATCCTTGGGTCTCCTTCGCAGAGCGCTGCCAGAGTGTCGACGTTTCCTGCGCTGTGGCGTCATGACTTCGCTGAGGATGTCTGGTTCGGGAGCACTAGTACCCGTCACATCGTTCGAGTCACCGCCACTGGTGTCACCGGGCGCAGAAGACAGACCCAGGTCGCTCTGGGTCTTCTGGTGGGCGCGCAATTGCAGAGCGGGACTGGCGCTTGGCTGAGATAGCTGACCTGGGCCGTGATCTGCCCTAGACAGACTCGCGTCAGAGCTTGCGGGCCGCGCGAGCCGGTCGAGCGCCTTCCTTGGTAGAGTACGCTGGTACGCCCTCTTATGTCGCTGGACGTTGATGGGTTGCTTCAAAAAAGCATCACTGAACACCTCGTGGCGGAGCTTCTTGTTGACCACCGTCGTGCCCCAGCTATTAGCATGGCGATCTTCCAGGGTTGGTCGTGCGGGTACTTCGGACGGGTCTGACCCGTTGTTGAGCTCATGTGAAGCCGGCAAGGACACCGAGGAGCTGCGAACACGATCTAGATAATACGCTGTTTTCGCGGCAGGCTGCAGAAGACTTCGAGGTAGGATGTGCTGATTGTCTAGGAATGTGACCGTAGGAACCGGCTCTGGAGCTGACTGCATGGACTGGCTGATCAGCCTTGGTTGCGCATTGGACTGTGACACATTTTCGTTCTTATCGGGCGTGGTCACATCCTGCGCCGGTGGGGCATTTGTCTCTGTCGTTGTGCTCCCTTGTTCCGGCTGCTCCGTCTTCTTGCGATCCGAGGGGGTATTTACATCCTTCTTGACCGTCGACTTCCGGCGGGGTTGTTTGGAAAATGTGACGTTGAGAACACCAATGTATCTACGTGATGAATCAGTATCGTGCCGTCGTCCATTTGGGATATCGATATGTTGCCGTCCATTGCGGGCGATGAAAGGGAAAAGAAGGAAGACAGGGGGTGCGGAGAATAGAATCTAGTTCTAGAAAATAACGAGGGGAAGGGGGAGACTTCATACCTTGGTAAGAAGGGCAAAAGATCTCTGTGATGCTTCTCAATCTGCTCATAGAACTCATTCTCCCGATTATTGAGTTGCTTGCATACAGCTCGTTTCGAGAATCTCCAGAGCGTCGTGTGGCCACCAACTTGATGTCGATAAGGAACAAGCTCTATAGCATCCAGTGGTTCATTCGCGCCCAGCTGATGGTCATGAACAACATGCCCTCCGAAACCAGGGGAGACTGCTTGTGAGAGCTGAGGTTGAGCTTCTCCTCGGGCGGTATCGTGTTCGATGAGAGCAGCAGGGGATGGTGAAGGCATTGGCTGGTGCTGTAATTCCACACTCATAAGGGGGTGATGCCCGTGCGCCAGGTTTTTGTCGGCAGCCTTGGTTGCTTGCTCTTCCCTCTGAGGCCCAGGAGGAGTCATCGGCCCATCAGCCTCTGGTTCATCAGCTTTGACCAGCCAAGACGATGGGTGATCACTCCTAGGCGGTTGCTTGGCAGGAGTATGAAAATCTGCCTCCGACTCGTCTGATCCCTCAGAGACGCCTTGCGGCCCTTTGTGAGGTACGAAGACCGCGGATGAGATCTTCTCCTCACCTGACAGCTCTGCATCCTCAACAGCTGCATCACTCATGCCCTCATGTCTACCCTCATTCTGCTTGAGCGGGGTGGAGCTCTCGGTGCCTGGTGATCTTGGTGTCCGGGACTGCCTCTCGAAGGGAGCAGCAGCAGAAAGAGGAGCAGGCGGAGGAGAAGAAGAAGAAGGCGATTCATCAACTTTTCCGCGTTCAACGCGTATTTGAAAGTAATCCAGCGGTTCCTTGCCCGCGTGTTGTAGTTGCTGTTGTTGCTGCTGCTGCTGTTGGGCCTCAATGGCTGCTGGAGAGAGTGGAAGAGTTCTCGTGCGCTTCAGACGTCCTGGGACCTCGCCCGCAGGGTGAGGCGAGGGCTGCAGGCTCTTGGTTTGATCATCACCGTGAGTAGATTCATCATAAAAGACATCGCCTGTTGCCGAAAGCTTGTCTCGGGATCCAAGCCGCGAATCTCTCCTCTTCAATTTCTCCTCTGGCAACCCTTCCTTGAAGAAACGTAGACTATGGCTTGCTTTACGACTGCGCGCGTTCGGCTCCACTCCTGCCAGGACCTCTGCAATCGCTTTCTCAACCTGGCCGTCCTGGGCATTGTTCAGATCCTCCGACCCAATAGACCACGCCTTCTCGGGTCCCATAGACAACCGGTGATCAGGCTTACGAGGCCTTGTGGGGGATCGTGACTCTGTCGTCGCCGCCGCAGCAACAGTAGTGCCTAGGTCGGCTTTCCCGTTGGTCTGGGTGACATCTCGTTCCAAAGTCATCGTTGCAGCTGGATGCTGTGCCGTCGACGGCGTATCAGAGTATGTGCGATTGGCGAATGCAAGGGTCCTGAACTGTTGGACGTCCCTATCAATGCGTTCTAGAGACACGCCTCGGTCGCCTGCTGCTGGTCGGAGGCGTTGTTCCCTCTGGTTTCCAAGCCGTGGAGCGCCATCTCTGATATCCGATGTATCAATTGTACGAGACAATACGGTGTCAACGGCTCGGGGCGGGAGGGAGATGGTTGAGACGGCTGCGGTGGTAGCCATGGCGATCGCTCGTGGAGAGGCTCTTGGTGTTAGAGAACCTCCATCTTCTTCGTCGTCTCCGTGTTTTTGGGCCGGGGGCTCGTCGGTGTTTTTCTGAGTCCTTGTTTCGCAGCTAGGGTCGCCCAGGTCTTGGTTCAAGAGGCTACCGGCCGAAGGGTCGGACGAGAGGTGTTGCTGTAGGCGATGGCTGGAATGAGGCAGATCGAGGGGATGGCCAGTGACAGCAGCAGGAGGAGCAGGAGGAGCAGGAGGAGCAGGAGGAGGAGCGGGGATGCCACGAGCTTCTGCGAGTTGCTGGGTCAGCAGGGAGGGCCCATTGGGCCTTCTTGGGACGGCGGAGGCAGATGATGCAGAGGCAGAAGCAGTGATGGAAGCAGCAGGAGGAGTAGGTCCCCGGGGCCATTTATCATTGAGATCTGGTGTCACATATTTCTCGGTGCTAGGTACAGCAGGGGGGGTAGTAGTAACCGGGGTCGACTGTACTCCCGCCGCCCTGCCCTGCTGCTGTTCTCCAGACGCGGGCAGCTTCCCTCCGCCCGGGGCATCATGAGGATCAGCCAAGGGGACTGGTGCGCTGGTGGGCAGAGGCCGTTGTTCCTGACCAAGAACCTGGTCGTCCCCTTGCCCTGACACTGGAGCTGGTACCGGTGCAGGCTCCTCAGTGTTCTGAGGTGGGCTCACCGATACCGATAGTGCGGCATCTCCAAACGTAGAGGGCGACATGTGGTGAACATTGGTTGCCGAGCGGGAGGAAGCTCAAGGTGGTGGGTAGGTGGGATGACTGGCATCCGCCGACGCGCCAGAGAGAGTCACTGCCCCAGTATGTTCTTGTCCTTGTTCTGTCCTGAGCCGAGCCTTGGGACTATTACGACGCCAGCCGAGGAGGATGTTTGGAGGGGGGAGAGGATACACGGCCACCCAAAAACCTTTCGTGGTATGTATCGGGTACGACACGTCTAGCACTACGCTGGTGAGTAGATCATGTTCCTCAATCGCTCTTGTACCTTGTTCAACGATTAGAGAGGGAGGAGATGGGGGGGGTGTGGGTGACAGAACGGAGAAGAAGTTTGCGTATGTCGTTGTTGTGAGAGTCGGTGTGTGCGGGACAGGGTGCATGCAGTAAGAAGAAATGGTAGAGGGGGGTGGCAGTGGGAAAATCGATGTTTCGTCTAGCCCCGTGCCCGGACTGGCAGGCTAGGAGGCAAAGTGTACTCCTGTACTACGGTAATGATGAGATAAGAAAGAAACCACGACTGACCAGTTTCTTCGATATTTGTGCAGGGATGCCCGTCCCACCTCGACAACCGCTGTCCATCGGGCACCAAAAAGTGGAGGGGCTGCTGGAAGGGCCGCTGAGAGCCGCTACCCGTGGGCCGATGTAGGGCACCTGGGTGGTACCTGCGTCACTGTGGGCAGCGAGCTGATAGTGCCCGTCACCGCCAAGTTCTTTTTGTCTGGGCTGCCCATGGAACAGGGCCCAACCAGACTGGTCCAGCCCCCTAATTCCCATTGTAAACACCCTAAACTTTACTCGCCTGCTGCCGGAAACAGCAGCATATTGATCCTAACCATCACTCGCTGGGGCCCACGTGGGCATGGTGGGTGGTGGGTTCTGGAGTGTCCATCTCTGAGGTTCGTCAGCCCTACTCTTCCTGTCATCCTTGCCTTCTCAAACAATTTCCACCTCACCCTGCAGGTTGAGAAACCCACCTCTCCTGCCTCATTGCCACAAAGAAGAGAGAGGTTTTTCATATGGTTGTTCTATTCTATTGATGATGACCAGCCTCCTCCCCGCTCTTCTCTTGGGCTTCGAGCATGCTTCAGTGGTCAGTCGGCTCTGATGTACTGGATGAAGCACCCGCATTGCCCTCACGCATGCCTTTGTGCATGGCCGCACTGCGACGACACGATGACGAGCTTCGACGCCATCGCGGCACTACGCCCAGACAGCCAAAACGCTATTGTGTCGCACAGAGACCCAATTTTTTGTCTCTAGACATGGCCGGGCTTCCGTATGGGCCACCATGTCAAGAAGCTTTGGCCAACGCTCATCTGCGAGAGACGTCGTCGGCCCATGACTATCACGTTTTGCCGGCTTCGTCTCTGACAGGCTCAGGATATCTCAACACTGTCTCGCGGACCCCATTCAGCCCTGGCTGTTGGCTGAGTCTCGGCTCCCTGGCAGATGTGTTGTTTCTTCTGTACAGCAACAACATCAACAACAACAACCACAAGAAAACGCATGCGTCAGACTCTGGCCAGGGGTCTTGCCTCGTCTTGTTGTTGTACTGCCACTTGGAGGATGGCGGTCCACTCACGGACCGTCTCATTTCTGACCTGTCATTTCTCTTCTCTCGTCAGACATGATCTTCCGGGTCCAACAACCAAAGGCGTGGGTGGCATGTTGTACGTCCGAGTTTCCGCCAGGGGTCTCCCTATCTAATCGATGAGACCCGAGCATTCCTAGAAGCCGAGAAGTTCTCTCCAATCATTCAACAACGTGCTTCTCACGCCTAAACTTATTTCATTGCATAGTCATTGACGCTCTCCAGTACGTGGGCGTCGCGTCAAACTTCGACCGTTCCTCAAATTTCAGTCAGTCCTCACGGCGTCCTTACTGTTGCCAAGTTGTTACGGAAACACCGGAATCCCTCCTCCGAACTTAATTCCGTATGAAATGAGCCCGTGGAAAAGCTCTCCCTACTCGCAGGGATACTCGAATTAGCATGTGACTCTGGCACACCCACGAGTCGGAAATGTTGACAGAGCCATTGTCCCCATGCAGAGGGGATGGCGGACGACAGCATGACGGGCTCTGCGGGCTTTTCTCTTCCGAACGCGAGGATGAAAACAAACTGATTCCTTTTCTGCCCCCTTCTGGAACCCGCGTGAGCCGAGCCGTTGTCCGTCAGTACTTGCAAATTGCAGCCCTGCTTCTGGTATGGGCAAAATTGCCCAGCGCGCTTATCCCAATTCGAGTCGGCTGCCCTGCACACCATATCAGTTATCCTCCTACTGTTATTTCGAGGTCACCACGCAGCCTCCCCTCCCATACACCAGGTGTTACAGACCGCGCGGGATGATAGACATAATTGCAGGCCATCCTGTCATATCACAAGTGCAAGGCGTTACTTGAACTGGCAACCTTATTGGTGCCGAGCTCCTGCGGATGGAAGGATGACAGCATAAGTGTCCCATAAGGCTCGTAGAGAACTCTCTCCCCCTCCCCCCTCCTTTTGATCAGTACACAGGGCGCTACAAGAATCATCAGCTTGGGAGCAAGTTGTGACGCACTCCTGAAGTTCCATTCTGAGCGGTTTCACAAGACACGTGGGGAATTGAGTTGACCACGGGCTCTTCACGGCTCGTCTTGGGACACTTGAAGATGCCCTACTATTCGGTGGCTGACTTGGCAATAGAAACGTGCGCCATACACAAGTTTACAAGTCCTGGGAGAGATACCAAGACTTTGACTTGAACCTCTTGGACCGAAAACCAAGCCAGCAGCGCTCTTTGATGCTGCTAAAGAGAGTTTCTTATTCCCAACATATTCCTCGTCCATGGCCTGCCATCTTCCCACCGGTCCTTTATCCTGTCCTGCCAGAACCATCCAGGCAGATCTCACGAAAGGACCATGTGCTATGAGAATTGCCATCCACGGAACTCGAGCCTCTTCCAGCACAAAAAGGCGCCTATCATAATTGATGGCTGGTGCATGGGGTGACCCTCACCGCCTCATACTCAGCAGGCTTTCCTTCTTTGGTGCCGAGAGGTCCCTGCGTAGAGACAAGCTGTGAATAATTCGTGTTACTTGCTGCGTCACTTGTGGTACCTGCTGGGCTGCTTGCCTAGTACGTGACGATGTAATGTCACCCACGAAAGACTTTTGTGAATAGAATCCCGAGAGGGCGGCAGGCAGGCAGGCTCCTCGGGAAGAACGGAGGGTCCATGAGAAATTCCTTCTGGGCCATGCGCAGCCGCTGTGAACAAGCTATCCTATAACTCTTTTTCTTTCTCTTTCTCCCACCTAGGCAGCTCAAGAAACAAGAGATAGCATACCAGAGTATTCAATCGGTCACAGAACCCTTGTTACTTTTCAGAGCCCGCTCCCGCCAGACCATTTATGGCCTGTTCCTGCATGCCATCAGCTCATTCTAGTGCTCATAAGACCCAGCTTTAAGCTGCACGTCTACCTCCCCCCCCCCTTCCTTTCTCCGTAAGGACGACGTGGGAGTTTGACCGCCATACATTCCCACCCAACAAGAGAGGTTCAAAGATAAAAATTTGGCTTACTTTTAGTCAGGGGTAAACGTGGGGGGCGGGGGCGGATGGGATAAGAAAAATGCGACTCTGCCATAAGTTGGTGTTGCCCATATTCTTCTTTCGCCATGTACTAGTGAACGTATGTGAGAATAGAATTACGAGTCCTGAGGAGGGGGGGGGGAGTCGCGGTATAGAGCTCTTTCAACAACCCCGTGCGCCTCTACTAAAGCTCAAAGGACACGTGCTGGTGCTATTGGGCCTCGTGTTGGCGGAAGAAGAGAAAAGAAAGAAAGATTGTTGGGGGAGGGGGTGGATTCGGGCCCGGAGTGTCTCATCTTGCTAGGGTTTGGTCCTCGCACTACATGCTGTGTGATACAGCTGTTTGCGTCGCCATGTCAGAATTCGAGATGAGGAATCTAGAAAGAGAGAGGCGATGATCGGCAATAGTTTCTAATCGCGTTGTCCTGCCACCGCCTTGAGGTCCATGTGGAAAGAGATCAAGACTACTGTTAGACAGCACGCACAAAGCTCAACATTGAAGTAAATAATCGTTGCATCTGTAGGAAACGTGTATGTTTCTCCCACAAACGGAACTCTCATTTAGGTACACGGTGAAACCTCATGCCAGTCGACTCAACGATCTCTCCAGGCGGAGTTTCAGTCATACACCCCGTGACTTTATTCATGAGGCGCCTGTCGAGGCCATACATGAGAATTCTCAGAAAAACTTTGACTGAAACCCGGGCATCACCACATTACTTCAATTTCGGTCCGCCCATACGTTGATGTTCATGGCTAACATAGGGTCCCCAATATTGTCAAACCGGCCTTTGGCAGTCTGAGACTGTGACGGATCCTGATCCTTGGGATCTGTGTCAATGCCTAGGCTTGTGTTGACGCCCCAGGTATTGTCCAGAAAGTCATCAATGTTGTCAAGGACGGCGCTCACGTCGTCCGTGGGCTCGATATTCTCTTGCCCCTCAAACAGACTTTGATCCATGAGATAGCAGCTGGTCTTGTCCGCTGATGAATCAACCTGCTGGAAATTGTTGCGATCGGAAACCTTCGCCAGTTCCGGAACATCCTTTCTTGTCAGCGAAGCCTCGATAAAAGCCTCCGCCATGGCAGCTACATCTTGATTGCCGCTTGTCTGTTGGGAATCAGAAGGCAGAAGTCTCAGTGACCTCCGTGGAGGCTGGTTCTTCCGTTTCGACATGACTGCAAAGTGCTTGGAGAACTTGTGGTCATGATCTAGAAAGTCATCGGCCTCGGTGATGTTGAGATTGGACGGGGGTGGAGAGGCAGCTCTGCTTGTCGGTCTGGTCATGCGAAACGAAGCTGTCCTATTGCCCTTTGAATCAAAATAGGAGACATCTTCTTCCACACAGATCTCGCTGTCGTCTTTCCAAGCAACTTCCCCGAGGCTGCCCTCCTCGCTAGGCAATGGAGCAAATGTTACGCGGCGTTTGGGCTTTGGCGCAATTGGTGCTTCGAAAAGCAAGCGAGAGCAGGACGCCGAGCGCCGGAGGATGCTTGCTCTTGCCAATGTCCGTGTCTTGACAGGGGAAAGCTCCATAAAATCAGAGAATTTCTTTACAGACAACGAAAAGTCAGGGCTGGGAAGTTTGTCGCCTAACCACGGCGTCTGAGGTGTGTCGGAGAATGCAAGCGCTTTCCCAGCAAGCACGCTCAACTTTGACGAGCCCTCGTTAAGGGTCGAATCATTGTCCAGTGCGGCTGGCATGGGCATGTCTTCCTGTTCCTGAGCCCAAAAACTTGGGGTCTCTTGTTCTTGTGACTCGATACCAAGGGCGACTCCATCAAGGGCAGCCAAATCTTCCAGAGGAGCAGTTGTAGTCCCTAGAAAAAAATTTCCGTCCGTTTGCCACGGACTTTGAAGCTGCTGCGGCTCGTTGCTGGTCGAGGTCATATCGACAATGTGATGGAGCGCTGCGTCCACACCATTGCCTAGGTGCATTGCATCCTCCAGGATGTTGCTCGTCTCTTTCAACCAGGGACTTTGTGTCTTCATCGGCTCAAGACTGGCCGTCGTACCGTCCAGGTTCATCAGCGAGCTGTCATCTGCTCCTTGTAGCTGTGACGCGGCTTGATCGGGATGCTCGATTTGAGAAATGGAGGCAGGAGAACTTGGTGGACCTTCTGTCAGATGCTCGGCCAACACAACATTGTGTTCAACATTGTGTCCCTCTCGGCTATCTGCACCAGGCTGTGCTGCTTCCTCGTCGCATGAGACGGCCATCGTGTCAGTGGTTTGACCTTCGGCCACGTCGTGACGCACTTGCTCTTCGACGAGTTCTTCATCACGGGGTTCTTGGTTCGTATAGACGACAATCGTGTCTTTCACATTAGCTTCTGAGGGCTTTGTGGCTCGCGTAATAGCAGACTCTCCCAACACAAGCCCCAGATGAGTTTCTCCCATCTCGTTGGCACTGGTCTGCAGGGAAGCGCTCATATATGTTGACCACTCCGAAGTAGACTCGACTTCGTCTGCCTGCTTCTGACTCAGAGTCTCGCGCCCCGCGGCAGACGTGGTTGTCAAGTCCTGTGTGTTGATGAATGTAGTCCAATCGGGATCCTTTGTATCGTCCGGGCCTTGCAATACCATATCGACTTTATCACTGGCTGTACGGTCTGAGAGCGGCTGTTCCGGGCGAGCGGACAGATCTTGCGTATCGATGTATGTTGACCAGTCTCCGTTGGAGGCCACGTCCGCATTACTGCTCGTGGACAGCGTCCTTATGGATTTAGCGAATAAGTGTTGGGGGTTGTCAGAGGTCGAACACTCCGAATCCGAGCCATCGTAGGTACTGCGGGGGTTGGATTGAGGGGCAGTGCCTTCGACAGTAGCGCTGGGCCAGACGTTACTAGCATGGGCATTCTTCCCACAAATCGATATCGGGGAAAGCTCCTGGGTGCATACGAATGCCGGTTCTTCGACCTTAGGCCTGATGCAGATCTCATCGGTTCCCACATCTTCCTGTCGCACAGCTTCAGTGTCCTCTTTCTCTCGGGCTTCCACAACTGGGTCTTTCTCAAGGACTGGTGGCATCGTTCCTACTGCTGCTGCTGTTTCGATACACCCATCGGCACAATCCACCGCTCCAGCCTGGTCAGCCATTTCGGAATCCTCCGCCGTGTCAGATGTTGCGGCTTGTTGAGTACATGTGCCGATGAGCGGCTGATTTTCTAGATGGGGTCCAACAGAGTAGAAGTCTTCCTTGCCATGATCACTTTGACGATCTGTACTCAGCAGACACCCCGTCTCTGCTATAGCAGTTTGAACACGCAGTGGAGATTGATTCAAGCTAGCCGCATTCGTCTCCCTCATTCGTGGGTGCTGTTTGTCCGATTGCTGCACCGGACTTGTTGGTCTCGCATGGTGAAAGTGGAAGCTGTCATCCTGCTGACTCGAGACCGTGACCCTCCGTGCTGCATCCTTCGCAAGCCTCTTTGCCCGGCGCAAGCCTGGTCGTTGACCCGATGGTGAAGGTTGTGGGTTCTGGACATGCTCTGCTCGAGTCTTGCCTCCAGTGGTATCCTTACGGATGCAGCTGGACAGGATCGGACCGAAAGGTTTCTGCTTGATGCTAGGGGACCGGCAAATTGAGCCCCGACCCCTCTCAGCAGAAGGCTGTGAAGCCTTCCGAGATGGCGTAGTAGATGGCATGGACAGTTCGTCTTCGGACATGTCAGGATCAAGATAGTGTAGTCGCCGCCTCGAGGATGGAGAGCCTCGCGCTGGCCGTGAAGAGACCGGAGTCCCAGTGGTACCATATGCTAGTCGAGAAGCGTCAAAGCTGGACACCTGGGTAATCCTAGGGGCGGCAAGCTCGTCAAGCTCGTTGTCACATGTCATTGAGCCTGGCGCAGACTGTGTCGTCAATCCCGAGTTTTGGCTGGTCAATCTTCTCCTCGCTCTTGCTGTTGTTTGACTGGGTGACTCCTCAGGCGACTTTGTTGGGAGTTCAGGCTTGTGCCTCTTGGAGGACCGCTTCTGGATCAGTTGCTTGTCCGCCAGTCGCTTCCTCGTTTTGTAAGGCCCTTGTTCTCTCCCATGGCCGCCAGGTGCCCAGAACGGATCGTTTGGGAGGGGTACGCTCTTAACAGACTCCCTCCATCTCTTGATACGACTGTAATCATCCTCATCCATCAATGAGCTCTTCCTCGCCGATGGCGGGTTGGTGGCCTCCGGGCTAGGCAGCGGGTACAAACTCGTTCCCTGTGTGTCGGGTAAGTCATCGCTGGTGAGCTGGCCTGAGCCGCGAGCTCTTGCTGCCTCGACTTTTGTTTGTGAGCGACCAGTGGGACTTGCCCGACGGGGAGCAGGCTGACGCTGGGCGCGGGAAGACTTCCACGGGTTCTGCCATGACTTGGCGTCGAAGGGTCCTCGTAGCCTGGCAGAGAGCAGGTACGGGACTTCGCCGTTCAGGAACTGGAGGGCCTTCGCCTCGATGCGTATGCGGCGGTGCTCAGAGGCCTCATAGTAGTCGTCGTCGGAACCTGAAAGAATTGAGTCATCGTCGTGTTGAGCCTCATAGTAAAGAGGCTCGTCGCCAAGCTGGTGGAGGTTGTGTGGTCGCATCTTGACCTCAGGCTGCGGTCATGTGCTGTTGCGTGGGTGCGTGGTTGGGGGGGGGGGGGCACCGCAACAGATGAAGTTGTTTACGGCACCCAAATGGCCTAAGATTGGGCGGCGGCTGTAAACGAAGGCTTTGTTTGGTGTGATTAGAGGTTGGTGGATGGTTCGGATGGGACAAGCTGGAAATGTAAGAAGCTGTATCCACTAAAACGCGGTTGGCACAGAGACGCGCCTACTACTTTACGCCAAATTGACGCGAGCGGGCAGGGATGTCCCCGCCCTCTGCGCAGAATGCTCTTCCCCAGCCTCGCAACAATTCCCGTTCCATCATCTCACTTTTCGGGGAGAGGCTTTACCTGACCTTATACATACAAAGATCTGATCGGTGAGGAGCAGCAGGAAAAGTCATGTACCTGCTTTTATTCAGCAACTATGTCCCTTCAAATTTATAAGTGTACACCTCAATACCATACTTACATAGTACAGCGATGGCAGTACATTGTATACTGTATATCGTACAGTGTTTCGTACAGTAAGGTCAGGAAAAGGCTTGGCATCCGTGGGAGGTTGTTTCCCTGCCAACCATTTCCCTCTTAGGAAGACCATCGTCCAATCACGGACCGTAACAGGGTTTCGACTGCCGCCATGTTGTGTTATGCCACCCAACCTGCTTGTCTTGACCGCAGTACAGTACAGCCACTCACCACCCATGCTAAGGTTCCCAACCCCCCGGTCCCAACGTCCAACCATTCCCTGCTGCAAAACCTCGAAAGCCAGCACTTCGTCTCAAAGTGAGAGGAGTCGAGACTTCTTTTTGACTTCAAAGGCTTAGAGCACTTACACTCAGTTTTTTCCTGTTCTATCTATTAATTTTGTTTTCTTCATTTTTCTTCCTTCACTTCTCGGCACTTCCAAAAGACCACCGTGTGTATATTTTTCGTCCCGGCTTGATAGCTGCAAGACCAGGCCGAGTTTCACCTCAATCCCGTCGATTTGCCTCATTTCATCTCTGGGATCTCGCGCAAGGCGAGCCCACATAATCCTATCACCCCAGCCCTGCCCAGCCCTGTCCAACCAGCCCACCTCAAATCTGCAGGGAGCTGGACGCATCGCACCGATCTTGTACTGTATTTGTACATATTGACTCTCCGGCATTGGCGCGCTCCATCTCCCTGTCCAGTCCACTTCGTCCTGCAGTGACCGGCCATTGCATTGCATCATTCTGCGACTTGCGATCCAGAGGGCGTCCTCCCCCTCCGACTTGCGCATCGCCAACAGCACTTTAACATTATCGACAGCAGCCTCTACTTCATGGATACGAGCTGAATCATCGTGCTGCGTCAGCCGCCTCAACTGCGTCCTGGCCATGTCGTCTCACGCCTGGCTCGACGACCTCTCTGAGGACTGGCCTTCGCAGCCAGCATCTCCAGAGAGATCCAAAACTTCAACGAGAAACGGCATCACGACATCCAGCTTCAAGTCCCCTGGGACTAAGATTCCCCAACCACTCAGCAGCCAGGCCGCCGAGAGAAAGTTCGCCCCCACGCCTGCACAGAACAGTAGTATTGTTCTCAACGAGCGAACCGCCAGCGACATCAACATCCCCGTCTCCTCCGTCAACAGAAACACGCCCTCCAAGCTCTCCCGCGAGATCAGGCAGCCCTCCTGGCGCGGCCACCGTGCAACCAAGTCCGATTTCGAATCGCCCGCCGGCTCCGTCGTACACAACACCGTGCAGCATAGGTCCACCAGCTCGTCGCCGGGCAAGGACAAAGGCAATACACCGGAATGGAGGCGCAGACTGATTCACGGCGATTTCGCCTATGGCGAGCAGCGGGACCTGTTTACATCCGCAGCCAACGGCCTAGAGGGTATGTTCAAGCCACCCGCGCCGAGCGCACCAAGCCGAGCTTCCTTTGCGCAGCCAGCAGCCGGCCCCAACGATGACGACGACCACGGCGGCCGGCCAACTCGAAGTGGACTGGCCATTCCCTCTAGCCCGCCTGCGCCTGCCCAAACGTATACCGACGACGAGAGCTACAGCGATCGATCCACCGATGAGGAACTGCCCGCGCAAGAGCAGCCCAGTCAGCCACGAAGTCAACAAATTAGATACAGATTAAACGATGAAGCCTCGGTGGACTTTAGCCAGAACAGTGTCATGTCCAGTCCCCCGCGATATTCTCCCGGCCGATCGAGCCAGCTGTCGCCCTTCTCCAGGCCCCTACAGGTGCCGGACAACGGATCGCGGAGGGTTAGCAACCAGAGTGCAGCCCAGCACGAGGACTTCAGCCCTATCCTAATCGCCAAGAAAAGCAGTGATGATGGGAAGATTGACTTTGAACCGGTGGGCTTCTCTGCATCAGAACTCCAGCAGCGTCTGGAGAAACTACAAATCAGCCCCTCAGTGAGCGATTCGGAAGAGGGCAGTTCGCAGATTGTGAAAAGACCCCGCAACTCAGATACAACAGAGGACTTCAAGGAGCTCAACAGCTTCGTCAATGCTCGTGAAGGGGGGCCCTCTGATGAAGACTCTTTCCTGCATCACCCAGTCCCGTCAGGGTTTCGAAACGTATCAGACATGTTCCCAGAATCGTCTCTGCAAGCGAGCACGCCGAAACAGTTTCCGAGCATACGCATACATGAGCCAGACAGCCTTCATCTGCAGGCTCAGACCCCATCTGGTCCAGCAGCCCCATTTCCGAGCCCGGAGAAGAAGGCACTCCAGGCTGCCGTCACGGGTAGCAGTCCGCTGAAATTGTTTGGGCCGTACGATACGTTTACCAATAAGACGTTTCAGGCACGAATCGAACAAATTGAGAAACGAAACGGTTCGCCTGGCTCGGAGCACCATAACCTGGACGACGAGCGAAAAGTGTCGGTGGATATGTTGAGACACATGGTCCGGCCAGCATCTCGCCCATCTACGGCGACGTCTAGGGCAGCCCTCCGAGCCAAAGAGCCTCATAAACAACCTACTCGGTCTTTCAGTCAGTTTGGCGCGGGAGAATTAGATGGCTATGCGTTCAAGGAGGATTTCACCCGGCTCTCAAACGAGTCGGGAGACGGATCAATTCTACATCATTCAGTTTCGTTCGAGCCTCCGACCAACTTCTCACCACCGCCCGCCAATAATATTGTGATTGGCAAGCGTCGTCAGAAGTCAGAGTCCACGCCTTCGACACAGGGTACGACTACCTCCCGGGAGTTCGGTGGACGGCCAATGCAAACACTCCCCACACCTCACCCAGGAGATCTGGCTGCGGAGATCAAGAGACACCGGACTTCGCCCACGAAGAACCCAACACCAAAACGCAGACGAACCCTTCATCAGTCCGACATAGCGTTTGGCGTTGAGAATGAACTGTTGTTGGAGCCACCTGATGACACCACGCCCACGCAGCTTCTCGTTGGCAAGCGACGCAAGGATATCGGCGCCGGCGACAAACAACGAAAAGCTAATGGCAATCTTCTAGCATCTCGACAGCTGCCCCGTCCGCGGACGCCAACTCCGAGTCGACCATCATCTCTCCGACGAGAAGTCCACCGCAGCCCGGATAGCTTTCTGGAGCAAGAGATCGCCAAGCTACCGCGCAAACCTCAGACCCAAGTAACGTCTGCTGACGAGAGGAAGCCTTCCATTAGAACCGAAGACTACCTCAATGCAGCACATCGGATCATGGCAGCTCTCAGGCGCAAACCCGGTCTACCGAGTGGTTCCGCAAGCTTGGAAGAATCCGAAGAGGAATTCCACAGGAACTTCAGCAACTACACTGTCGATAATGCTTCAATTCAGGATTCGACCCGAGAGAAATTGTCGCGACCGCCTAGTCGAGAGGGACAGCCAATTCCAAGGGCAGCTAAGAGACAAGAAAATCCTGTCTTGGTGAATCACCTCAAGCAATATGAGGAGCATAGTGATATGGACGATATCATCGCCACCTCTCTGCGCTCACTCGGTGTTTCCAAGGAAGACATCAAAGCCGCCAAGGCCTTGGAGGAGGAGTCTCGTGGCACCAGGTCCGAAAAGTCAGACCTCGGGTTGCTCGAAGACAGTGTGGTTGTCAGCCATCCGCCATTTCTTCCGTTCTCGCGAAACACCAACCGATATGAGAACTCGACAGCCGCAGAACAGGTGGAACGCTTTCGCGGTCGATTTCCCTCCAACACGTCTGGATCAGAGTCTGGATACTCAACAGTTCGGACGGGCTCGTCGCGGAATTCGGATACTAGAAGGACGATCGCTCCTGAGAGTGTGTCACATCTTATCCCTGACCAGGTCGGCAGCATGGTCTTAGACAAGGAGCGCAATGTATGGGTCAAGGCCAGAGTCCCACAGACAACACGCCACAGGCGGAGCAGTACATTATTGTCGGAAAACAGCGACGATGACCCATTTGCCGACATCCCTGACCTAACCGTGGATGAGTCCAAAGAGCTCCAAAATTTGAGGGCCAGAATGGCACAGGGCGCAGCAGGCGCGCGAGCCACCGAAGCTGAATTGTCCGCCAAAGGTCAAGCCAGGCTCGATCAGAGTGGCATATTGAAGCCGATACTGGTGAGGGATTCTGGAGATAGACAGGGCAAGCACAGCACGTCAAGATCGCCCAGCAGACTCATTGACCAGTTCGTTGAGACTGATGACGAGGACGTGGAGAAAGAAATCACAATACACAACGATCGTCTTGATGAGGCCTCGCCAAAGCGGCGACCACAGGTCAATTTCTCATCACCTGTGTCCATCGTCATACAGGATGCACACGCCGGCGGGGGGATGTCTGACGACCAAGACGCCAGCGTTGTTGAGCCCATCATGTTGAATTTGCCCCAGCCCAAGGCGCGAAATGGTGGGCGGAATGTCTCGTTCCAGTCGATCAACAACAGCAACGAGAACATTGCACGGCCACGAAGCTCCTCTAGCGCACCATCGCGACATATGCCGGTCCAAGGAGAGACTTTTGTGCCCCAGCCGGTGTCCGTTATTGAAGAACAGGATGAAGACAGCCAGGGCGAAAAGGCTGGTGGCAGCAGAGAGCTCAGCATTGTCCTTGAACAAAGTCTTGCGGTCCCGAAGTTGCCAAACCCTAAACCTCGTCAAACCAGTCTGAGCATCCTAGTGACGACTCCAGCTCGGCCACAAGCCCAACCTCGACCAGAGAACGCAGAGATCATCAGCCATTATGTCGGAGATCTTTCGCTGACTTCTTTACCCGACTTCACCGCCCATCAAGACCAATCGTATGCCTTGGAAGTCAGCTATGTCCTTGGTGACCACAACCTCGTCACCGGTGATGGGTCCAAACAGCACATGTCTCAAGCCGTTCGCCATCTGGTAGATAAGATTGCAGAAGTCGAAGCGTTCGAGCCTTTCTGGGAAGACATGAAGGAGATTGAGCTCCGAGACAAGAACTTAGACAGCCTGCACATGCTGGATCGGTTCTGTGGGCGACTTGTGAGGGTCGATGCTTCTCAGAATTCGATCCGGGCTCTAGATGGCATCCCATCAACTGTCCGCGAGCTGAAGGTCTCTCACAACATGCTGAGCGACCTGTCTGCGTGGGACCGTCTCGCCAACCTGCAATATGTCGACATTTCAGGCAATAAAATCAGAAGCCTCTCTTCCTTCAGGAATTTGGTGCACCTACGGGATCTAGTTGCAGACAACACTGGCTTGGCCAACTTGGACGGGATCAAGTACCATGAGGCCCTGCTGACAATCCGAGCCAGAGGAAATGACATCGAAGAAGTCGACTTTGACGGCACAAGCTTGCAGAGACTCACGACACTTGACCTCGAGGGCAACAGGATTCGGAAAGTCGAGAACGTGCATGAGCTCTCATCACTGTCCTATCTCAACCTACAGGGCAACCAGATGGTCGAATTTGCTCCCAAAGAGGCCACGCCTCTGAAGCATCTCGTGATCAGTGACAATAAACTGCGGAGCCTCGACGTGACAGCAATGGCAAACCTTCAGCTGGTCTACGCGGATCGCAACAAGCTGACGACCGTGCATGGTCTACGTCAAACACGACATCTAGACACCCTGTCACTTAGAGAACAAGGCGGGTCCAGACCATTTGACATGGCCACGCTCGGTCGGGCGTACGAGGTGCGGAAATTGTTCCTCTCTGGTAATCGCCTCGGAGTGTTCAGTCCGCCTCGCAATTTCTTGAACCTTCAGCTCCTAGATCTGGCGAACTGCGGCCTTCAGCGACTGCCCGATGATCTGGGCCAGATGATGCCCAACCTACGGGTATTGAATCTCAACTTTAATGGTTTCTCGGATATCAGCGGCGTCCTGGGTATCCCGAGGTTGAAGCGTCTCTTCCTCGCTGGGAATCGATTCACGGACCTGAAATCCCTCCTGAAAATACTGGCGGGGTTCCCATGGCTGGTGGAAGTTGATCTCCGGGACACCTTCCTCACACAGGGCTTCTACCCAACGGTGCAAATGGTAGTTCATAGGAAGGGCAATGCTTGTCAGCCAGCCATCGATTCGTTCAGACTGCCCGACGCAGATGCGGGGCGTGATGCCAAATTTGGTAACCTTCTTGATATGGACACGAGGATTCAACGCCGCACCTACGAGCGAAAGATGGTCAAGGCTTGTGCACAACTTCAGAAATTGGACGGCCTGTTGGTAGACAAGAGGGTCAGGCATGTCAAGGACATCGTGTGGAGGACGATGGTGGAGAGGGGCCTGCTGCTGAGGCCGGACGGGTCACCATTTGACCTGTCGATGTTCGCATTGGACGAAGGACCGTCCTCATACACTGCAGATGTGGACTCGGAGAAGAGCAGCAGCACCCTCAAGGGGAGGCGACAAGGGCGGCCAAACGAGAGTTCCCGCTGGGAAGCCGAAGACAGCTTCGCATGAGAAGTCTGCAACGAGAAGCGAGTGTGTACGAGAATATATTGCGTTACGGGCGTTTTGGGCATTGGAAAACAGGCGCAAAAGGAGGAACATCATGTCAGCAAGGCCTTTTTGTCTTCTTTGTTCTTGTCTTCCGCATCAGTGTTTTCAACGGCAACGATAGGTCTACTTGGTTTTAATCTGTATACTAGCTGGAATCCCGCGCGGAGACGGGGGAGGGGGGAATGGATCAAGATACCAGGTGTGGAAAGGGTTGATGATAATGAAGATGGAGCGACTTTTCAGAGTCGTATTTTTTGTTCTATCGACAGCGTTTCCATCCAGCCTTGTAAGCATGTTCCTGACATCATCTACCCAGAGCAAAATTGGTTGATACGAGGCCTCTTTTGTCTTGCTGCATCCTTTTTTGCTACCCACCTAGGAACGCGCGCAATAGATGAGGACTATCCACACCCCAGCCTTTCTAATTTCTAAACATGTCATCTGAGAGCGCTTCACAGGCCGAGGATGTACAACGATGACTCGAACACGAGCAGGTCACTCCGACTCGGACCGGGCTTCGCCGCAGCGTAACTGTAGCACTTCTGTAACTAAGCCACAAAAGATACTTACATACGAAAGCAACCTGTCAACAGTAATAACAACAACAACAACAACAACAACAACAACAACACGCGCCGGGCGCGCAGGAAAAGCGGAGGGGAGGGCAAAAGGAAAGCCAAACAAGCCAACAACAAAAAACGCCTTCGGGAGCCTGGTTAAAAATAATAATAAAAAAGTCAAGCGATGTATCCCCCCTCCCCCCTCTTTGCGTGACCACATGAACGAACGCCCCGCCCATGCTCCCCGGTGTGTATCATCTGTGCAGCTGGTCTGGCTGGTCTGTATGCCGCCACTTCCGTCTAATCGTGGAGGAGGAGGAGGAAGGGGGCTGCCAGACGGGGAGTAGAGCAAATACGAAAGCACAACTCCTCCGCCAGCGAGAGGACCACTCGTCCCACTCGTCCTTCTTGGTTGCGTTCAAGGATGTTGATCCGGTGGACGGGAGCGGCTGCGTGTCTCAGACCTTTTTACCTTTTCTTTATTCGATCTTCGTGAGTGTGGGGGTAGGTGGTGTTGGAGAAGAAGGAAGCAGAAAGAGGAGGAAGAGAGGAGGAGAGGGAGGCAACCGTCTCGTCTCCGTCTTGTTCCCTTCTTTTTCTTTCTCCTTTTCTTTCTCTTTTTCTTTCTCTTTTTCTTTCCTCTTCCTCGTGAAAAAGAAGACCTTCCGGATACCATGCAGACACTCAAGCACACCAAAACACACGCACAATGAGTGCCGATAACGACACTCGGCTGTAGATCATCAGGCCGCGAAGGAGTTGCAGACCTGCTAACATTGCAAGATAGACGAGAAGGTAGATAGACAGACCGAGAGAGACACTGAGAGAGAAACTTCTCACCGGACCGTGTGTTCCCGGTGGTGCCGGGCGTGGGCGCAGCCACGAGGACCCTGAGCATTCGTATTCCCTCCCCATCCCATATTGCCCTGCTGCTGCTGCTACTGTTGCTACTGCTGCGTGTGGGCGTGATCGTCTTGGTGGTGTAGGGAACGCGACGAGCCGTGTGTGTGTGTGTGTGTAAGAGTGTGTGTGTTGTTTGTGTGTGTGTGTGTTACCAGCCACATACCACTAAAGTACTACGACCACCATCACCACCATCAACCATCATCATCATCATCATCATTATCATCATCATTATCATCATCATTATCATCATCATCGCCGCCGCCGCCGCCTTTGCCGCCGCCTTGGCCGCCACAACAAGCCAGAGAGGACGAGACAAGTGTGGGATATCTTGCAAATCAACTAGTACGTAGCTCGTGCAGGGCAAGATCTCTGAAATTAGCCAAAAGAAGAAAAAAAGGAAAGTCAACCTCAGCACTGCTGATGCCGCTGGTGCTGCTGACCAGTCACCGGGTGGTCTGGGAAACGAGTACACTACCGCCACTCGAGATACGTATTCGTCATGAATAAAAGTGCACACACACACACACAATCGCACCCGAGAAAAACAAGACAGAGACAAGAGTAGAGAGAGTGTGTGGGAGAGGGCCGCGTAAGGCGCCTTTCGGTAGTGCTCGAGATTTGGTGGTGTGTGGCAAGGTGGGCGTGGGTGGGCCCTCGGTTCCCCTTCTCCCTGCTCTCTTCCCCAATATGAATAGTAGCCATAGTGGCAGCCTATCGATGGCATACTGTGTAAATGGGCAAAAAGGAAAGAGAGAGAAAGAGCAACAAGGTAGAGAAATAACGACGAAACAAGAATAATAGAGGAGTCCTTGAGAAAAACGGGAGAGTGGGGGGGGGGGGCAAAAGATGATCGCATGAGTATGCGAACGCCTGCTGCATATCCGTTGTGCAGGTATGCACATCACACATCCACATCCCCCCCTTCCCCGGCACCGCGTCGGAGGGGGGACGGTGGACGTGTGGAGGAAGGAGGCGCCTGGCTGGCGATCTTTGCTTGTGACTGCCTGGCAAAGACAAGCCCGGATGACGTCGTAGGCGGAGACGTGTGTGATGGAGTAGAAAGGCAGCAGCAGTGTGGGCTTTCTTGACTTTTTAGTCTATAGTTGCCAAAAATGTGTGATTTCGGACAAGAGGGCTGGAGGGAAAAGAATGTGAAACAGGAATAAGTGGTCAGGAAGAGCAGGAGGATGGAGGCAAGGAGCACTGCCTAAAGTCGACTCTCTCTCTCTCTCTCTCTCTCTCTCTATCTCTATCTCTATACACTTACTGTCCAGTCTCACCGAAGAGAAACAGTTCGTGTGAAAAGATTACTACGACGAGGAGGAGAGACAAAACACGGCGTCAAAGAAGAGGGTGGTGCCAAAGTGTTCACAGAGAGAGAGAGGAAGGGAAAAAAAGAGACATGTCATTCACTGGTGAGAATTATTGTAAAACATCCTTAGGAGACGAGGGCGCCGACGAAAGCCCGCGTGCGCCACATGCGCCCCACTGCTCAACACTCGTGGAAACCTTAAGCAAAGGAAAAAGGAAGGGGGCAGGGGGAGGGGGAAGAAAAAAAGGACAAGTCGTGCGACGTTCTCGTGGCGTTCTCGAAACATCGGGGTCAAGGGATGAGAGGGGAGTGGTCGGAACTGGTTTGTTCCAACACCTCTTAGCTCTCTCCCCCCTTCTTTCGTCCCCCTCCACATCCGCCCACCATCTCCAACTATGGATGGTGACGACGGTGCGTGGTCACAGTCGCAAAACAAGGGTCGTGACTGCAGGACAATAAAGTCATCTGCTGTGCCGCACTCCCTCCTGTTTTTGCTCCTTTTGGGGGGTGGGGGGGGTTCCCCAAGATGGAGTATTGAAATATACGGTACGTAAATGATTACATATTATGGCCTGGTCTTTTTATTTTTTTTGCTTTACCCATTTCCGGTCCCAAGAAACCCCCCTCCATGGAGGAGAATGTCAGCAGTTTTGTAAAGACAAGTGTGACCACGGCTGGGATGCATGGTTTGAGGAGGGTTGACACCACCATCGCCACCACAGGTTGTGTAGCATCGAGACCCTCTTTTTACCTTCTCTTTTTCCAGCGGTCGATCACCCGCCCTCCAACCCCCCCCCCCTCTCCTCCACTGCGTCCACCAAAAAGAAAAAGAAAAACAGAGCTGACGCCTTTTCCTCCCCTCTGCTCATCTTTTGTCTTTTTTCCTGTCATGCCATCCTTATCTGAGACATGCATGCCGTGCATGTATGTACAGTACACACACGCAAGATTCGCGCTCAGAAAACAGGATGGAGACCTACACACATTCATACAAGAGAGAGAGAGTGTGTGTGTGTGGCTTGCAAGCTACAGTTCCCTGGCGCAGACGCCAACGAACCTTCTGGCGATGTCTCTCCCCCTTAGCACCAGATTCGATCTCGAAGCTGCGAGGCTGGCTTGTAGGCCGGGCTCCCGACCGCGCCCTGGCCTCACATCTTCACCTTCCTCCCCCTCTTTACTGTGGGATTTGGACCATAGATGTTTCTCTCTCTCTCTCTCTCTCTCTCTCTCTCTCTCTCTCTCTGTGTGTGTGTGTGTGTGTGTGCTGCTGACGAGAAAAGGATGTAGATAGACAAGTTGGCTTCAAAGTGCTGACGAAGGATGGAGGTCTTTTGTTTCCTATCCTCTTTATCACTTGTCACCCGAAGAAATTTTGAGCGCCGCTTATATACTCTGGGTTGCAGCTCGTGCAAAACATGACATGCATTTCGATCGATAGCCGAAAAAGGAAAAGGAAAGAGTACAGGGGGTAGGGGGAGGGGCCATCTGCTTGTGATCCTTTCCCCTACACACAATGAAGTGCAGCAGTAACGGGAAGGAGGGAGAGAAGGGAAGGGGGGGTTGGTTGGTTGAGATCCAGACCTAAACAGCCATACAAGTACAATGTAAGTGCTGACGGGATAGCACGACACTGGCTAACTGGCTGGCTCGATCTGGCGAAAAAAGTCGTAAGAGCCCAAGCCACACCCAGCGCAATGAACAGGTAGGTGGCCTGTCAGTGAAAAAGAAAGAAAAAAGTTGATACTGCGTCTGTCTAGCAGCCCATGGCGTGGAACGACGGAGGTGTTGGAGGTTAGGTTCGTTCAAGCCCTCAAGGTACTTAGGCTGCAGGCGCCGAGACGAGTGGAAAGTACATCATGTACTGTGTTGCTGTGCATATCTCTGTGACATGCATTCCCCTTTTCCTCTTTTTTTTTTTCTTTCCTTTTTTCCCCAGAAATATTATCTTTAGAGTTGGTTCTTTTCTCTTTTCCCAGCCTTTTCCACAGCAGAATATTACACCGTGGTACGCGTCAAAGGGAGAAATGGACTCTTGGTGAATCATGATGCTCGTCGACCCATCGTGGCGTGTGCTCCTTTTGGCACCAAGCACTAGGTACACCCAATTTGCTGGTGTGAGTGGGCCATGTGAAAGCAATAATTCTCACCCATGCATTTATTTACTATTTTCTTTTTGTGACAGATCACGTCCGTGGCGCGGAGGAGAAGGAGAAGAAAAAAAAAATCAGAGCAATCATAATGATGACCGAACAAGGGCCTCCGTCCATTTTGCCGTGGCCCCGTTTTCCTTTCCACTCCTCCTCCTCCTCATCGGCCCTCCCCCCCTTTTCAGGCCCTTTGGGGTCATGCAGGTTTTTACAATTCGGGTATGGCCCAGTCTTGTGGAGAGAGAGAGAAGAGGAAAAGTGACAGGGAGAGGGAGGGGTTATTATTTTTATTTTTAGTTTCTTGGTCTCGGAGCAATGTGAAATGTATTACTTGTACCAGGTTTCGGCGTGAATATCGAGGAGGGAAGGGGGGAAGCGAAAACGAAGATGACGGTCTGGTGTTAGGACGAAGCTGCTGAGCCCCTCGCATTGTACACGCGCGAGGTAGCGATCTGTATATTGACGCTTGACACAAAAGAACCAGAAGCAAGAGACACCATAAAAAGTAGATGAACAGACCTCGTTGGACTTTTCCCTCTACGTAGTACCCCCCCCCTTTGCCCCCAGGTTCTGCACACTGGTGGAGTCCGGGGCCCCAGATACGGCGTCTCCACTATTTATGTGACGCTGCTGCAGTAGGAAATAAAATCACAGAGCAAACAAGGGGCTGTCTCTTAAGGGTCGCTGTTGCAGTCTGTCTATCATGGACCCGACCACGATAACCACAACGGTGGCTTGTGGTGGGGATCTGATCACCGTCGTCCGTGATCCTCATCAGGTCTTTCTTCCCGTGTGTAACGTCGGAGCCCGATATGCCAGCTCGTGCGTACTATGTACCAAGTACCATGTACCATCATCATCATATATCCTTCTTTCTTTCTTTCTCTCTCCCCACACACACATATTGCTACTTGGCGTAAGCTGACCGACCGTGCACGGCGAAACGGTGACAGCGGTGATACAAGGCAAGGCCCTGAGTGCATGTAGCACACGAGAGAAGGCGCCAAGCAGCAGGCTCGACAGCCTGGCCCCGTCGCGACTTCCCCAAGGCAACGAGAGCCGAAAGGAAGGTGCACACGTAGTATGATGACAAGTATCACCCCCCCACCCTTTTCCTTTTCTCTTCCTTGTCTTTACTTTCCTCCTCGCTCTCACCACGTCAAAACGTGCGAGCGAGGCTGACGCTCCTTTGCCCACATGTTCGTGATGACCTGCGGCCTCCCGGGATCCTTCGACACCGAGGGTCTGGACAGTGGCTTGCCGCCTCAGTAAGCCCTAAGCCCAGCTGTCACGGTCGGGACAAGCAAAAAGGGCAAAGGTAAAGAGAGGAGAGAGAGAAGAGAGAGACAGGATCCCTCTATCAGAAGCCTCCATGAAACTTGTACGCCAGACTTGTCTTGTAAATGTGGGCACGACATGCCACAGCAACCAGCTTGGTGTTCCTCGCCGAGACACGGGCATCCAATGTTAAGTAGCAGCAGCCACCAGCACCAACCATTAGCAGCAAAACCTCAGGCCCAATCTGCAGGGCCCGTACCCAACCGAAAGTATCAAGTTTTATGTAAAAGTTCAATGAAATAAGAATCTAGGTTGGTCTAAATAGCGAAGGGGAGATGCAGGGAATGGACTGCCGGAGCAGGATAGGTGCAGCAAGCATTCAGCCTCTTTTGCCCATGTCCAGTGCTGCTTATTTTCAATTTGTGACGAGTAACAAATATGTTCCGAGCCTGCGTGTCGGAAGGGATTGGAGGAGTCTCGTCTCCTTTGGGGCGTCTCTTACCATGGCTGGACCGATTGTTGATGGCTTGGGAATAGGCCAATCAAAATGTCCAGCCTGGGTACCGCCATCATCTTTGCCTTGGTGCCCATGTGAGCTATCACTTCTTTGCCTCATGCCCAGTTGATCGACCACAGGCAGGCAGTGACCATTATAGTATGTAGGCTTTGCTCACGGAGGGCAAGTGGTGGCGAGATACTTTTGGGCAAGGTTAGCGAGACGCTACCGGTAAAGTCAGTCACAAGACAGCCACACTGAAGTGTGTGTCCTCCTCCTCCTCCTCCTTCATGATGCGAGGGATGAAAGATGCCAGCGCGGCCGCGAGGGGGGAATGAGATGGGGTGAGTGCATGGGGACGAGTGACGGTCATGTTTTTGTGGTACGTCAGACCATGAAGGCATCGTGAGGAGGTCGAGGTGCAAGGGAGGTGGGGAAGACCCCGGGGGGCAGGCATTAGGAGAATCAGGAGTGAGGGAACAAAACGCTAAGAGGCTGCATGAACAGGCTTACTAGACAGGCCACAAGGGAACATGAAGGAGGAAAAGAGAGAGACAGAAAGCCGTTAGCAACAGCACAATTTGAGATCACTCAGCGAGATGTTCGATCAACAAGTGCATAGAGGAGGGGAATGGGCTCCACCATTGATGGACACGGCGGCGCGGTGGTGACGAGAGTGTGCGACTGTGGGACTCGGTTAGGGGCCACCTAAAATAATATTGCATTCGCTTTGCCAGGGTGGGAAAGGTGAGATGGCCACAAGCCCTCACGATGGCTTCATCTCCGCGGCATGGGGTGGGCAGCCAAGGGTGGTGGGATTGAACGGGGCGAAAGGGAAGAACAAACGTGGTCTTCCGGCCACCCATGGAGGGGGCCGCAGGCAGGAATCCCCGAACGACAACACCCCCTTGCCCTGTACGTGTCCGCTGGTACTTCATGTTGGGGGTTGGTCTTTTGTACCACGATGACCACTCACGATCGAAATGGGAATGCCGGGGGGGTGGTAGTACTGGGCTCGAGTTCGGCCTGGCTGTAAAGATGCTATCCGACGGCAGTCAATGCCGTCCGCCGCCGCCGCCGACGACGACGACGTACGGCTGGTCATAGATGTCGTCGAATACAGCCTAAGGGGGGGTTTTGAGGCTACGATCTTCTTTGTTCTTTTCTTTTCTTTCTTCTGTGTCAAATTCTTGACCGGTCTGAGGATACCTTGGGGGTCGGAATCTCTTTTGATAGGGCGGCCTCTGGGTCTCGAACCGCTCGATAAGCATAGTATGATGCAAATGAAGCCCAAAGTATCCATCGTGAGATTTTTCTGTTTGGAACCCCTAAAAAGGACCAGTCTAGCCAGGGGTTCCTTCCCCGCTCTGTGCCATCATCACCAGCACCAACCAGTCCTTTCTCTCGTTCCACAAGCGAGCTAAAGCCCTGCCCAACTATCACGATGCTTCTTTTGACGAACCATAGGACGCCCCCCGACGCGATAGCCACCCCCTTCTGAATCACGGCGCCAGACTTGTTGCGGCCTACTAGTCCGTTTGGATGTGTCGTGCGTCTTGTCTTGAGGGCCTGGCCCCAGACTACGCTCATGACTACGCCCATGCATGATGTCGCTGTCGTGGCAACCGGTGTGAGGAGAAAAAGCATCAAAAAGATGAGGATGGCAAGGTATGCAAACTCAACTATCGTGTCTCTCTCTCTCTCTCTCTCTCTCTCTGTCTACCCAAGAAGAAAAATGTCCTGGTCGGCTGTGTTTCAGGAAGAGCATCCTAGCGGGTCGCAAGCACGGGACAACTCAGATGACTTGAAGCATCAGCGTGGTCCCGAAAACAAGCATACTACTTTAAGTAACGGCCAACTTGGGGTCTTCTTCACTGGAATACGCTGGTCTCTTGAAGAAAAAGGAAAGGGGAAAAGGGGGGGGGGGTGAGAAGGAGCAAAGAGCGGAGCATCTCCTCCACAGGTGCGCCGTTGGCGGTAGATCTACAATGCTAAACTAGTCCCCAGCATTGATTAGAGTACAAAGGGCAGGGTCGTGTTGTGGCCCCAAGCCTTTTTGGTTTTCCTCCATTAATTCTGAATAATTACTTCAATCAGGAGGTTATTACAGTGCTATGTACAATACGTAATAGATCTTAGCGATGGGACGGTCGCCGTGGAGATCATGGGTGAAGTTTCTAGTTTGGTTTGATTATTATGTGGTTAGTCTTCCATCGACCTGGGGGACGAGGAGGCAAAATATGATGAGCATTGCGTGGATATCACATAGTATAATTTATGTCTATGTATCATCTTCACCTTTTCGCCCGAGTGGGTGGTGGGCTACACCGCAAGTGGGGAGGGGCAGCTGCAATATTGATCCTGCTATCGCACGGGCCAAGGTCAAGCAAACAGTGTCCTAAATACAAGAGACAGAGATCAGGAAAGAAAGCCGGTTCTAATTCAGGTCCGCCGATCCAGGTTCAAGCCAAGGCCGCCGCCGCCCCCCCCCCCCTCTTCCCTCCCTAATGAATGAATTAGTCCCAACTAACGCAGCAGGTTCGTTTCTGCATAAGCGCAAGTGTGCTGTGGTATCGATGAATTTGATTACTATGCCTTATGCCCTCACTATTGTTTGATGGCATGTCCTCGTTAAACAAAGTAATTGAGGGCATAGCAACAAAAATGACCGTGCAAGTAATGATGAAAACACGGCGGTGCGGCCCTTGTGTGTTCACCGCCAGGCTACTATACTGTATTTTGTACCCAACTCCCCAGGGCTTGGGTGCCCACCCGCCTGCATTGCCTCTCAAACGGGGGGGGGGCACTTGGGGCCATGGCAAGAGAGGAGAGGAGACGAGACGAAATGGATGAACGGCGTTTGAGAGCCACAGCCACTGACAGGGGCCTCTGAAGACCTGAGGCTCACCAAATTTCAAACGCACAGACAACACCATCACCAAGCAAGGACGGAACAATTGTGACGGCGACGAGCTTGGCTCCCGGAGCAAGATGCAGGAAAGAGAAGCAAAGAGAGAAAGACCAGAGAGGGACGAGGCCCCGGTTCCCCCAAATCATCCTTGGCAATTCACCAATGTGTGGGCCCATTATTCCCATGTCCTGGGCGTCGCCTAGCAAATCTGAATGAAGATCGCCATTGACTCGCTGCAGGTTCTGGGTGGAGCACCCGTGGAGATCGCCAAAAGACACAAAGGAGCTCTGCAGTCTGTTCTTCGATGATCTCACGGCGCGAGCCCGAGAGACTCCGTCATAATGTCGCCATCATTGTGGACAGGCTCATGCCTCCCCGTGGCTCCACGGTCCGGCTCGGGCAACTGTGGAAACCCAGAACCATACACTGACGGATCACGGCCCTTTTTTTTTATTTATTTTTTTTTATACTGTCTTTCTACTCAGTACTATTGTGGTGAGATGGTGGTTTGCAACTCGTCTCTCGTGCACCTTGCGCCGATCTGCTGGTTTGAATTTGTCAAGAGTGCAGACCGAAAAGAGAGAGAATCAAATACGTCAATGATTGGCCAAGAAACTATGAAGAAGAGCATGGAAGATGTGAGAAGAATAAAAGAGAAAAGACATGGCTGGTATGGTCTTGTATGCATGGAATGAGAGGCACGATCATGCTCCCGACTACGTGGTCATCGATTCTGTGGCTCCTGACGCTCAGAGAGGATACGCCACCTTCTGCCGTGCACCTGTCCAAAACGTCTACCCATAGAAAAAGAAGTCATGGTACTAAATGGATCTATTCGATGTGTGTACTACATATTTAAGATGGTCTTGTCGAGCCGGTCGAACCGTCGTTAGTCGGATCAGCCCATCCCACAGGGTCTGATAGCATCTATGGGGAATCAAAGCTTAGGAATTCTCCGAAAGTCTGTTTTGGATGGATGATGAGAATGGCCTGATATGATCACTACCATGGTCGGGGGCCAAGAGATAAAGAAGCAAGACGGACGTATTAATTCACCACAGCCTCAGCGCCGCGAGTGTGCGACATGCAGTAGTAGTCGTGTTTGTCATGGCATCCCACCAAACCTTGACTTGTCCCTAGGGCGCCCCGGCCCGACGATCGACCTCGTCCTTAACAACCTCGTAAAACTGGACGACGAGACGGTCTTTTTTTCCCAAATTTTTTCTCCATTCCCCTGTTCCCCCCCCCCTTTCTCCAAAGAAGGGGAGCACAGCCTGTTTCATCAAGACGCGTGGTAGATAGTTCTCTGTATGTACCATAGTAGTTTTGTTCACAGAAAAAAAAGATGTTGTCTCGGCCGTTACATGGGCCAGGGGAACATCTGAAGCAACCGGCTCAGTATCATCGCCCACGTCTCTACCCAGCTTGCTAGCCCGTTGGGTGATGCATCATCCCCTGGACAATAAACGCTTGGCCACTTGGTTTTTTTCTCGATTGATAACAGCCCCGATCTCGATCGAGAAACAAAAGAAGCCCCTCTGCCCCGTGGCCATCATAAGCCCTGCCGGCTTTTCCACAGCGCCATTATCTTTTCCTTTCAACATTCTTCTTTTCTTTTCACTTTTCTTTTCAGCCGGGCGAATGTTCCAGTACTTGATACCCCTTGCCTCTGCTGCAATTGCTCCTGTGGTACGTACACTTTTCAAGGCAGAGCCCACTTCACATGCACGCCTGCAGAGCAGCACTTGGAGTCTTGACCAATCATATCGATATATGGGCCCCATCACGATAAGCCCTATTACCCCTGGTATCCCTGTTATGGTCCCAACGTGCCAATCTAAACCTAGAAGCCTTTTCCCTATCCTCGAAAGTCTCTCTCTCGCCCGTCTCAACAGAATTTCACCCTCGCTCTCTTCGCCTCGTACTCGCAGCACTTAGGCAACCTGTCTCGGCGGGTAGAATATCAGCTCACACACTCTTGACCATCTTGGAATGAGGTGTCAGGTCTGTATTTTTAATTTCTCAACACGGGAGCAGATGGTTGAAATTTTAGCCTCTATCTGAACCCAAATTTCTTTTTCTTTCTCTGGGGGGGGGCAAGTGGGTTTGTTCTTCCTGTACAAGGAATATGATTCCGGTCGCAGTCGATGAAAACCGAGTCTTTCTCACGGCCACTACTACATACTCCATAGGGACTTTGTTCTCCTTTCTCGCCCCGGGCGAGTCGCAGCTAGTCTCGAACTCGCCTAACCCGTACCACAGCGCCCAATCTATGATGACCTGTTAAAATATATAAGGCTAACAATGCTACCTATGCTCAAAGAGGGAAAAAAGAGGGAAGGGGGGAAGCAGAAGGAGAGAGAGGGGAAAGAAAGAAAAAAGTGAAAAAAAAGGGTATCGCACGGGCGGCGTAAAGTGCACCTGTGGCACCTGGGCCTTAACTGGGTTCAGCGGGCTAGAATGAGGCTCACAGTCGTCCGTGCCGGCCTCACTCAGCTTTGCTCTTTTTTTCGCTCTCTTTTTCATCTTTGCCTCAATTCAACACTTTCACATAGTCTGGTGTTTCGGGGGCGTCTGAGTGAGCAAACAGCTTTCAGAGATGACATGCAGGCTAGCAAAGGTCAGAGTGGTCTCTTCCTTACCACATCAACCGACGACAGTGGCACCATTTCGATGCCCATCCGCCTGCATCAACATGCGTCTCCATTCGGGTACCCAGGTACTCCGCCTCGATCCTGGAAAATCAACCAGTTCATAATCGCACAGCCGCCATACCCCATCCATTTGGGGGTAGCTCTCTCTCGTCCCTTTCTTGGAACTGCCTAGACTTTAGTCAAGCCAATGCCTGTGCAGCTGTGTACACGAATTTTTGTAAAGATAATGGCCTCCACGGACAGCCACCCAGAGACACCTGCCCCCCTCTTCTCTCGAGTGCAAGCCCAACCGTCAACACCCAGGTGGCCCGTGGCCCATGGCCCGTGTATGTACCCCGGTACCGAAGAACTTACCATAGTACGATGTAGTACTGCACATACCATAGCAATATAGTAATGACGGCACCACAAGACAAGGGCCTCGAGTACTGTACCGCAGTAGGGAGCCCAGACGACAAGGGTTGTTGGAGGGGAGGGAGAGATGCGTAATGCAGGGGACCCCTGCCCTTGGCTTCTCGGCCTGGGCACTTGGGGAGACCGCCTAGGTACTCCGGTACCTCCTAGCACACTCTAAAGTGCAGCAGCAGCAAGGAGCTAGGGGCGGGTACGGGCTACGTACCTGCCGTGCAACTCTGCCTGAGGGCGCCCCTCCTCCTCACCCCCCCCCCAGAGTCCTCGCGCCGATTTCTGGGGTGGGCGGGTTGGACAAAACGGTCACCAATTCCCCTTCGACCCCTCTCAAGCACTGCAGTGAACCCAATCCAGTGTCTGATCAGTCTTGTTACTGGCCCAGTCCACTCACCCACCCCCATCCGAAACCTGAAGCCTTTCTTGATCTCGACCACAACCCGCACACGACCAAACAAACTACCGTACAAATCGACCTTGTCGTCCTCTCCTTGCCTCCTCCATCACCACCACCCTTCTTCTCCCCCACCCCCGCCTCTCACCCACCCCTAAATCCTCCTCCACTTTCATACTTCTTCTTTTCTTCTTCTTACGCCTCTTGAGATGGTCGTGATGCCAATTTAGACACGCCACCTTTCCTTTTCTTTTCTGTGTCATCTTTTCCTTTTCGTTCTGGTCAAAGTTTCGGCGGCTTCAGTCGAGCCTCTTGCTCTTTTAACTCATTATGTCGTTGTGCAACGACCACTTCACGTTCACGGTCACGTTCACGATCCCGTCCACGGTCTCCCACAAGCTCAACTCACGCTCACGATCACGACGACACAATGGAGCCCCCACAACCACCACAGTCCGACCACGGGTCTGACCGTACTCCACCCCAAATCAACACCTTATATCCACCTCACCCGCCCTCGCGCACCGCCAATAGCACACCCGTGTCCTCTCCAGGACTCTTCAGTCCCATCAATCCACGCGCGACCATGTCACTGCCTTCCTCACAGTCCGTCTCCGAGAATACGACGCCTGCTGCCCAGCACAGTCCATACCTACACCCTCTACAGACCACTCACACGGTTCGAGAGTAAGTTGCGCTCAGTTCCCTCTCCCCTTGGACCACGACACACTCTTCCTGTGTCATGCTATGGTCTTTGTCTCTTGGCTAGAGGAGGAGATTTCGAGAGGTGCTCACCAGTTGGACTGGAGAGAAAGAACCACAGTCGGGACCGCGGCTCATTTGCATGACGGAGAGGCAGAAGTTCGAAGTGCTGACGCAGAGCTGTACAGGACACACGTCGCCAATGTCGATAGAGATTACACGACCGGCCGTAAGATCATCAATCACTACGAGGTCATTGAAGAGATAGGACGTGGTGTTCACGGCAAGGTCAAATTGGCTCGTGACCTCCACACGAATCAGAACGTGGCCATCAAGATCGTCCCTCGGTTCTCCAAGAAACGTCGGCTCGGCAGGATCACACAGAATGTATCCCCATTCGAGAAGACGAAGAGGGAGATTGCCATTCTCAAGAAGATCAGACACCCCAACGTTGTAGCTCTCCTCGAGGTCATCGATGACCCGGATTATAAGAAAATCTATCTCTGCCTCGAGCATGTTGAGTGTGGGGAGGTCATCTGGAGGAAGAAGGGTCTCCCGCACATCTGCGCTTTCGAACGTCAGCGGATCGAGAGGGAGATGAGAGGGGAGGTGCTCACCGAGGAAGAGGAACATTACATTCTCAACCTGGAGCGCAGGTACAACCTCAAGGAGCTGAAAAGAGCCCATATTGCAGAAAAGAATGGCGCGCAACCGGGACCATGGAGCCTGGAATTTGGTCAGGACGACGCATCGCGCATCTCGGAAACAGGCGGGTCGGATGCTGAGGCGGCCTGGTCAAATTCAGGCTCCCCTGCAGGTCAAATGTCCGCACCCCCTTCGCAGCCTCCATCCAGGACTCAGTCAATGCGATCCATGGCTGGCGCAGAGTTCGAAGCATCACCAGCTGGTTACGACTATGAAGACAACGACGAAACCCCCGGCACCTTCTCAACCATCACTCCTACCCATGCCCTCGACGGAACCATGTACGGTGCATACGACGACATGCAATTTCGAGAACGCTCCCCCAGTATGGCTGACTCCATCATCTCTCACATGTCTTCTGTCGATTTCAACCCCCACACGCACGATCCCTTTGCCGATGACTTCTCTTACGTGCCTTGCTTCACCATCGACGAGGCAAGGCAGGCCTTCAGGGATGTCGTGCTTGGTCTTCAGTATCTGCACTACCAAGGGATTGTCCATAGAGATATCAAGCCGGCGAACCTACTCTGGACCAAGGAGCACACCGTCAAGATCTCGGATTTTGGCGTGTCTTATTTCGGCAGGCCCATAAGAGACTTCGACCTCTCCGACACCGTCTCCGAGTCCGAAGCTCAAGATTTCGACGACGAGCTGGAGCTCTCCAAGACTGTCGGCACGCCGGCCTTCTTCGCGCCAGAGTTGTGTTACACCGATCTCGATAGTGGGCCACCACCACGGGTTTCGGAGAAGATTGACATCTGGTCTCTCGGGGTCACCCTCTACTGCATGATCTTTGCGAGAATACCCTTCCTGGCTGAGGATGAGTTCCAAATGTTCAGAAAAATCGCAAAAGACCAGGTGTACATACCCAACAGACGCCTACGACCTGTCGACCCGTCAACGTCGCCTAAGGCTCTGGCTTTCAGCAACAGGGAAGTGCGGCCTCCCTATCGTGACGATTACGCACTTGTTTACGAAGATGTCGACGAGAACCTGCGGGACCTTTTGGCCAAGATGCTTGTCAAAGATCCCAGGAACCGCATTGAGCTTCGTGATATCAAACGACACCCTTGGATCCTCGCAGACATGCCCAACCAAGTTGGATGGATTGACGACACGGATCCGTACCGCCAGACTGAGGGTCGCAAAATCCAACTTACCGACAAGGATCTGCATGATGCCGTCATACCTTTCACATTAATCAAGCGTGCAGGCAAGAAGGTCGAGACCGGCTTCAAGAAGACCCTGAAATACATCTCGGGACCTTTCTCTGACCGCACCGAGGAAGGATCCAGAAAGAGAGCCACCAGTAGCGCGGCCAGCTCGGTAGGAGAGAGCCCTGCCCTCACCCCCATCATACCAGGTCTACGTGATGGCCGGAGGAAGAGCTTACGCGGAGACGCCGAATACTTCCCACCCGTGAGGGAACAACACCAGCTCCCCCAGAGAGACCATCCGTTGACATACAGCGTGACGGCTAGCCCAAGCGAAACCCCGCCAACAGGTGATGCATCGACCTCCAAGAACCCGACGTCGTCCGGCCACTTCTCTTCTCAACAAGGCCTTGAAACCCTTGCCACCGATAATCACAGCAATGATGAAACGACAGAACGCCAGACACCCACAGCAGCTCGATATGAGTTTCCGCGGCGGCACAGACATTCGCAATCTATCTCGAACGCTACCCTAGCGCTGAACAACCATATTCTCGAGGCCCACACTGCGCCCACCACACCTGCTATCGAGAGTGTGGACGAGTCATCAAGCGGCCTGTCCCGACAGGGACGCGATGTCATGGGGTCTGTCGAGGACTCGGCCAGATCTCAGTCGGTCGATCGGGCGCTGGTCTTCAATTCCCACGACAAACGAGCCTCACCGAAAGTTGCGGTCAGTACTTTTGTCGCTCCTGGAAGTTTCGAGCAGCCGAAACGACTGCAGCAGATGCGGTCTTTGGACCTTACTGGAACGGCTTTCGACAGCCCTCTGCCCTCTCCGCTTCTCTTCTCCAACCAAGCAATCACGGCTTATCATGCCGCCGTACAACACAAATCCGAGACCACACTGGATAAGTTCCAGACGGTGGTCAAGATAGATGAGAGGCCTGTGACAGCTCATCGTGTCAAGGATTTGGAAGGCAAGACACCTCCGCCCCGGAACTACAACACCTCGACGGCGGAGTCTTTTGCTCGTGCACAGGAGATTCAGCGTCGCCGCGAAAGGCTTGAATACGAGGAACGGATCAACCATCAGCAGCAAAACTTGCAAGCTCCTGCCGAGATCGATCCAGCTAAAGTGCCGTGTCCCCCATCCCCTGACGACGATGGTTTCCTGGCCGGTCAGACAATACCACGCGAGGACACTTGTAGCACCAAGTTCTCTTCCAAGTCCAACTCCGGTGATGCGATCGCAACGCCGTGGACCAGCCCTAGTGTGATGACGTCTCCGGTCAGCTATACGACCTCGGCATCCCAGAAGGATTTCGCGGAAGCTGTCTTCCAATCCGACCCATCTCTCCCCGCCTTGCTGAGTGGGGCTTCATCAGTGTCAGCAGATCCGGAGGGCGAGCCCTTGGGCGTTCCTGCTCGAGTCAATCGCTCGGCTGCCCTCGAGACGACCGACTCCCTCACTCCTCCGGCCTTGGTCAAAGAACCGAACACAGGCTTTCCACTCGAAGACGCAAGTTTGGAGCACGCAGAGCAGACCGCGTTTCAGGTTGATGACCTCGAGCCTGATAGCGTGACATTGTCAAATGCTACCGCTACTCCGCTTGGCTCGCGTTCTACTCACGATGGGGACGACACGGACAGTGACGACGACGGACTTTTGATGATGAGCCGCCGGTCTAAGAAAACGAACGCGCTCAAAGACGCTTCTCCGAAGCACACCTTTAGACCAAGAAGACGAGGCACAAATGCTTCGGTCGGCAGCACGGATACTGCCAAAAAGATCTTGTCACCTGACGAGTGAGGACTGATTCTGGAATCTTATCCCTCCTCGAGCTTCAGCCCACACCAGTGCGGAAGTGTTTTATAAACATAGCCATCATATGCGGCTCTGCTTCACGAGACGAACTCCTCTCTTCTCGGGCGTTTCAATTTCTACTTTTTCTTTTCTATTTATCCTTTTTTGGAACCTGGGATCAGCTATGCAGAGACGGGACTGGAAAACCTGCATTGGTCGGCTATCTGTTTATTTTCATTGTTCTTCACATGATTCCCACGCGTACATAGGGCATGTTACCCCCATGAAGCCAAACCGACAGGCTTTGGGATTGCATATAATATCACACACTAGCATAGCGCCACCTCCCTCGCTGCAGGGTAACACACAAGAGGTCTGGCTCCTTGGCGTTGTACAAGTTCTTTTTGGGAGGTCTGTGGGATGGCTGGTTGGCTCGGATGCCGGTGCTGCCGAGGGTCCCTCTTTGACATGCATTTTTGCTTTCATTGAGATCGATGCTTGTGAGCAGGGGAGCAAAGGTGCGTCAAGTGGAGATGCACGCAAAGCGGACTCTTCAATCCACCCATTCGTGCAGTCTAGAACGGCGAGGAGTCATTTGGGGTGCAGGGGGTGAGCTCCAGAGATGTTCTGTCTCGCGTCGCCGACTTTTTTAACCGCAGCGGAATTGTAGGCAAATTGTGTTGGTGGATTTCAATGTTCCCATCCTCTCTTCTTATCAAGGGCTTGTAAGAGTTCTTCCCCTGTGCAAATTGGTTGGCAAAGCAGCTCAAAGAGACCGCTGTGGTTAAGCAGGAGGGGAACTCTTTCAATATGCGCTGCGCTACACGTGGCCACAAGATAACAATAGGTCGTATACCTGACCAAGATGAACAGAGACAGCTCTCCGATGCGGAAGGCTCTTGGCACAAACCTCGTACCGATCATTTCCGTGTGCAACAGTGTCGCGGTCCCATCCTGATGATTCCATTGTAATCTTCACTGGCACATTTTTATGTTATTTTTCTGATCGTGACTTTGATGTTTCTACTATACATAGCATCTCAACACCGCCCCATCTTCTTGCTAATCCAAACCGCCAAGTCTAAACTCCGCCACACTCCCAGGCCCCACGACGGTCCCATTGACCTTGGCCTCCAAACCCCCCGCCGTAGTCACAAACACCTGCCCGGCGTCCCTCCCCCACGTACAAGACGTGCTGCTCGCCAGCACAAGCTCGTCCGCATTGCCCATGAGCGTAGTCACGGTCCCATCGAGGGCGACGTGCACAACCGTGTTCTGCGGGCCGGTCGCCAGCACGGCGCTGCCGTCGTCGAGCAGGGCGAAATCGTCTGGGTTGCTGAAGCCGCTTGCCAGGATGTGCACGGGGCCCGTCGCGGTGGTCGTGGCCGGGTCGACGGGGATGCGGGCTAGGAGGCCCTGGTTGGTGGAGGTGTAGTAGACATATGTCTTGTTGTCGGCGGCGGCGACGGCGGCGTGCTGGGGTGGTGGTGGGGGGCGGTACACTTTGACACCGTTTGTGCCTAGGACGTTGGTCGCATTGGCGTAGGGTGCCATGGTGGGATCCTGTAGGACGATGACGGGGGCGGTGTTCGGATCGGTGAGGTCGACTTTCCAGATCGCGCCCTCGGTGCTGTCCGCTGCGAGGATGGTGTGGGAGTCCCAGGTCGTGATGCCGTTGATCATGCCCATGCCGGGGAGCGCCAGGACCGGTACAGGCGTGGGTGCTTGCAACCCGGTGCTGTTCTTTGCCGACGACGAGGGAAATGTCAGACTCCACAGGGCAGAAGAGTTGGGCGTCAGCCCCGAGGTGAGGGTAAAGTTTAGGCCGGCAAAGATGAAACGTCATCTCCCTCGAAAACCGATGATGATGATGGCTTGGAGCAGGACCGCCGTGGTGGACTGGTCGAGGAAACCTGTGTGATCCCCACGAGGGCTGTGACGTCGGATACGTTTGCCACGAGGGTCCCTGTTTGTGTGTGAGGGTCGACGGACCAGATCTGTGGTACATCGAGGCGCGTCGCGAGGAGGGTGTCGGTGGATGGGCGGTAGGCGAGATTTTCGAACCAGGAAGGGGTCGTTGGGAGGGAGAAAACCGTCTCTGCGTCCGTGGGGAGTGGAGCGGGCTGAGAGACAGAGCGCACCTTGACATTGTTGTGGGATGGGAGCGAGACTGTGAGACCAGTCTGGACTCCTCCGAGGCAGGCGAGAGCCAGCACGAGAGTCTTCATCTTGGGATGGGTCTGTATTGGACTGATGATCTAGGAAGCCTCGCCATAGATGGCGAGAGGGATCTATAAATCTTCATATAGCCGAGTTGAGCGGAAATAAGCCTTTCTATATCGGGTGCGCGCGAAGTGTCAAGCCATGCCAGCTATTGGCCATCAGCAATCATCTCTGTCCAAGGGATGGAGAAAATCAAGAATGATGACGACCTATGCCAGTTCGACTTTTCCTAGTAACCTCTGTTTCTGTTATCCACCATCCAAAACAAACGAAATTGGCTGACGCGTTCATGGCGATACATGGGATTCTGATGCACACCAAGCTGGGTTTCAGCTAATATCCATAAGTGATTGCTAGCATGCCGCAAGCTACATATGCTAGGCACCACTGGGAACAAGGCTGAGTCGCACACATAACCTGCAAGCGCCTTCTCCTTGTCAGCACAATCATTGGACTTGAGAAGGTATGCCTAAGGTCGAGCGAGCCTAGAAGATCCTACCCAGCCAGTTGGGTTGCAAGACACCCTGCGGCGAGGCTGAGGTGAGATGGGGCCAAGCCGGAGGGTCGCGTGCATCAGCTGAACATGGCCCCCGCCAGCCCCGTGAAGGAAGAATTGGGAGATTATCATCTTGACGGATTGCATTGACACGAAATAGAAGTTGTCAGAGCCGATTCTTGCACTTGAACCACGGACTTAATCTCGGTCCGCCAATTAGGTTTCCCAACGATGACGCCGATATGTCTGATAGATCAAAAGACTCGCGTCGACGAGCCGGAGGGCGGAGAAGACGAATTCGGTAACCAAAATCTGAAAAGAAGAATTAGCACGTGTAAAATTCTGAGCCGCATTGATAGCCAGGGAGTGATTTGAGTCTTGGAATCTCTGCACTGACCGAAATCTCGACAGTAGTGGCAGACAACATTTTCAAGGCGAGGTCTGTCAGAAAGTATACCAACTTCCTAGCGTTGGCTGCGAGACAGGATGACGAGGGATACCAGTGCGCCGGAGATGAGAAGAGCAAACACTCCGCCGCCCTTTGTGCCGTCACGGATAGTGATGAGAGCCATGGGGATGCCAAAAGCGGCACCCATTGCGATGACAACGACCAGCAGAAATATGAGCACCCTGGTCAAGGTGCCAGCCCGCCTCGGATTCTCGACCGAGACAAAGATGTCATCCAGGCGCTGTGCCATCTGCGTATCGGCGAAGTTGCCACGTACACGCGCTATACCGCTGCGGCTCATCTCGGCCAACTCATCTTTGCTCATCTCATTCAGGACCTTGTCCATGACCTTAGTCCACTCGCCCACCTGCTCAGGATCCCTCAGCCAGCCAGTCTCCTCCTCCACCACCGTCTCGGTGGGACCGCCAGTATTGGCTGCCAGGACAGGAACGCCAGAGAGCATAGCCTCGAGGGGGACAATGCCGAAGTGTTCATTAGACGGGGTGTATACGAGGAGCTTGGCGGACCCGAGCAGTTGCTGTTTGAGAGAGTTGGGTACGCTGAGGAGGAAGATGACCTCGGCATCGGATGGGATCGCCAGGGTGGGTTGTATAGATCTGACAGTCGTTTTGGCGAGGCCAAGAGACTCAGCGAGGGAGACGAGTTCGTTGTGGTAGCCAACGTTCTCGGAGACACGTGGGTCATAGCCACCTAAACAGTGTGGTGGTTAGTCGGGTTCGGGAGATCGGCAGAAGGGGACAAGAACAGAATAAGCTTCTTACCAGCCACGACCAGCTTGACTCCCTTCCTTTGGTCCCTACTCAGCCCTGCGAATGCCTTGATTGCCAAGGCAACATCCTTCTTGCGCTCAAAGCGATTGATGCTCAAGATGACCGGTCCATGCTCCCATTTCCCCACACCCGACTGGCCAACACCATTATTCTGCACACGCGTATCAATGCAAGGGTACACAACCTTCAGCTCTTTCTCCTTGACCAGAGCAGGCCAAGTCCGACTGACAACACCGCGCGTGAACTTGGAGTTAACCGCGATCGCATCTGCAAAACTCATGCTCAGCCCCTCCCAGGCATCAAAAAGTATCCGGTAGAGGCGCTTCAATAAGTTCTGTCGTCCTTGCACGAGGAGCAGGTCCGGGAAATGGCAGTAGAAGAGTATGGGCGAGCGGGGTTGGATGATCTGGAGGAGAGGGAGGCCAGCGCTGAGTTGATCGACAAAGAATGCATCAGGCTTGAGGTTGTCGAGTTCGCCCGAGTATTTAATTTGGATGAGAAGATGTGCCTGGCGGAGGATTGCGCACATGATGCTGAAGCGAGAGAGGATAGAGGCAGGGACTATGCTGTTGCCCCGGACGCGAACATCCAGGGTTCCTAAGGGCGACATTCAGTAAGCTTAAGCCTCAGACGGGGTCCTGAGAGTCCTCAGCTTAGTTGAGCCTATGAAGGGGATCACATACCATTCCTTGCCTCATCAAAACAATGGCTAGGATCACAATGGCTCGTGAAGATGGTGATCTTGTGCCCTCTGTTCTGAAGGCCAACAGCAGCATCGACAACAAGCCTCTCAGCACCCCCTATGCCAAGATCAGGGTGGAAGAAGACAATAGACTTCTTTTTTGTTTGTGTTGCTGCCATCTTGCCAGCGAGATGGCTCATACCACAGACTGCTGTAACGTCGTGGTAGCAAGGAAAGCAGATGAGGTCGTTGTCATTAGAGACGCAAGTGGACAGACAAGCAGACCCACGGAGGCAGTCGTAAGCTCAAACAAGGGTCCCACTGAAGTAGCGTCGACATCATGGTGGGGTATCCACGGTTAGTCAGCTGTAAGGGTCTTCCTTTCGCCAAACCCCCCGCCCCCATGCCCGTAAGTTGGCATCAATATCATCTCCCGGAGTGTCTCTTGTGAAAGAATTCCCTTGGCCTTTGACAGATGAGCAATGTAACCTTTTGGGCTGCTGTTCCCATAATCTACGAGACTCTGCTAGGTATTTCCAAGATGCTAATCATTTCCTAATTCCATTACATACAGACCAGGGCCCCCAGAAACACTTTCTTGTTCCACAAGTCGCACAAGTTGCTGAACTCTATCAGTTGTAGTCTGGATCGCTTGTGAACAGTCACATTGTTGGGTAGGGCCAAGATCTTCAGGACTTCATTCCTCATGTCAAAGAGGCTACATCGCCAGGAACCAGCGGGTTGGTCCTTGTATCCCAGCAACGTTGCTTCGGAAATCGACATTGGCATCACGGCTGGTCGGAAGACAGTCTTGCTGCAGCTTCGGACGCCGGGGATTGAAAAGATGAACGTTCCGTCATCCAGGAGAAAGAGCCTGCGCACGCTGTCCCGCATGGGTTTTCTGGACTTGTCGGATTCGAAGGACGGTTCGTTACGGATGGCTTCGCAAATGTCATCAAAGAAAGAATGATCCTCTCCACCCTGCGCCAACACCCGTCGCTTTAAGCGAGCGGCCTCCTCGAACCACTCGTACGAAATCAAGAGAGGCTTTTGAGGTGGATTCAGGGGTCGATACGCCAGCATTTTGAAGCAAGTAATGAGCCTTGTGATTCGTTCTGAGTGCCGTGTCTGGATCGGCCAGCCGATACTCTGAATCTGACACGCCGTAGAGCAGCGCCGTAAAGTATGAAGCCATGACCGTGCCGGGGTCCATCAGCAGTCCATTGGACCCAAATGGTTGTTTCGCTGAGACCAACTCGCTTTCTAACCCTGGAGTGAAGTGGGCGTGAAGTTGGTCGCCGGCCCTAGTCCAGGCAAGCTCCCCGAACGGGAAAGTGCAATGCCTCTCCCGCCGCCGATTCGGTAATGGTTCCAGCCACTCGCGGGCCCAGGGGTCTGGATCCAGCGTCTCGGAAAACAGGTTGATGATATGACATAGTATAGAGCCCTCAAACTCCCTCTCGATGCCTCCGTTCTGGGTGTTTATAAACCCATCAGTGGAGGGTCTCCAAGCAGCCACATCCATCCCAGGGCGGATCCCCAACGCGAACAAGAAGTACGCCCGACAAGCCGTCCCGGTCAAGGGCAACTCTAACTTCGGACCCGGTACCGGGCTTCTTGTCCACAAGATACTCCAAGATGTTATTCAGGACGGCCCCGTCTGTCTGCACGAGATGGTCCTCAAACCTTTTCAAGCGTAGAACGGGGATGCGACACTGACCATTATCGTCGAACGCCTCCTCTTGCCAAAATCCGAGGCTTCGCTTCAGCTCCTGGGCTTTGGTAACATTCTTATACAATAGCGCGATAGGTTCGCGTTTCAAAGTGACGATTGTATCGGCGAGACTAATAGATTGACTGATGTCACTCTTGACGTTGGAGAAATCAGATCCCGACAGCTGTACTGGGGCCTGTGTCATTTCCGCAAATGGCCAGGGCTTCGCGTCGGTCCGTATATCTGAGCTCGACACACTCTGCGGCTATTAGTACACATTCATTTATTCACAGTCAGGTACATTGCAGCCATAATAAAGCCACCCTGAAACTCATCGTTGCTGTTCCTTTTTTCTCTCTCTTTAACACTCGAGACGGGGATTTGGGGGGGGGGGTTCCGTGGTAGTGCCCTACTACTGGTCCCTTCGGGCCACTAGATAGCGAAAAGCGAAAAACATACCTCCCGGTCTTGTCAAACGGAGGCTGCAGACTTGCAATACATTCGGGATTTCAAAGCATGAGCTCAACTTTTGATGAGATTCGAAAGGATCTTTGTTGAGGATAAGGGTGAACGACCCAATTGCTGTGCCTAATCGCGGCTGAACGCCTGTATGAGAAGAGGCATCACGTGAACGGCTGTCTGATTTGGGGGCCAAATATCTCCATTCGCTCGCTCTGATTGAAAAGGTAAATAACACTCAAATAGGGCATAGCTTGCTTCACCAGCAGAGTCCCTGCTCCCATCCTCCCTTTTTTTTCTTCTCTCCCCCTAACATGGTCTAAGTATTTGCTGACGCCGAACGATTGAGAGTAGGGGATTCCTTTCACACCAATTGATCTTTACTATAGAACAATGAAAGGGGGAAAGTCATGTATCACCACACCAAAGCGACCGTTCTTCATATGTGCCAAAGGTCGGCTTCTTGAGGCCGTCACCTAGAACTACTCGCACCCACAGCGAGCGCTGCTAACGCTGCAACCAACTAAGCGATTCGTGCATTCTGGGTTTTTTTCTTAGCAGCTTTTCCACCGTTATTTATTTCAGGAATGTTGCTTAAGTTCTTCGCACTACAAAGCAAACCGCCTGTCCCAAGAACTAACTATGCAGCATCCGTAGTGTCAGGGGAGAAGTCTCCTGAGGCGAGCGGCATTGCTCAGACCGTGAAAAATTGGGAAACGCATTTCTGGTGGCCTTCATCTGTTCGAGACGACCGCTTTGAGGACCAGTTCAATAAGCACGGGCTGTCATCACGAGCATTTCGACCGTGAGGGTGGCTACCACGTCAGGTATGAATGATTACTACCAGTCCATATTTTTCTCTCTATGAACGTTATCCCTTAATGAGAGCAAGGAATGCCAATGTACCGCCCTGGCCAAGCTTGAACTCTCAGGGAGGGGTATCTCGCGTACCATTGTGTGTGAAAGTCCCAGTGAACTGTCATGAACGTGCAATATCGTGAAACCTCATTACCCCCTGCGCCGAATTAGGTTCCGCCCAAAATCCCCTCAATTGTACATTGATCGAAAACTCCAGACACAATCCCCTCGAGAAAAAAATTAAGCCGAAAAATGTCCTTCCCTTCCGTTCCCTAAAGGCCTTTGTTCCATTATCCCTATTCCCCCCGCCTTCGCTCTGTCTGCAGGTTCGGCAGGCCATGATGAAGACGGCAACTAGGTGGATCGCGGAAGAGATGGGAGAAGTGAATGTCGAGAAAAGTTGTCAAAATTAAGTGTGGAGTATTAGGCTCTGAGCTCGATCCCGAAGATGTGCCGAGTCAAAAAAAGATCGGAAGAGGTTCTCCTGGCTTTGACTTAGAGCAGCATCGCGGCGACGCCGGCAGCAGCCAAGAAACCGACTGGAGCGGCAGTCATGTGAGGCGCCTGCGGAAACACATGTCAGAATGTAAAAGATTTCGAGGTGGGTGAAAGAAGAAGGACCGTTGTTGGTACTTACGAAGGCAGAGGAAGAGCTCGAGCTGCCCGTGCCACTGGCAGTGCCACTGGCAGAGCCAGTGGCTGAGGAGGCAAGGGAAGAGGCAGCGCCCGACGCAGATGAAGCGGCACTGGCCAGCGAGCTGGCCAGAGAGCTTGCGGCGGAGGCGGCGGAGCTAGCACCAGAGGATGCAGCACTGCCGGCCGAGCCAACAGCGCTGGAGGCAGAACCGACAGCGCCGCCGCTGAAGATGGTGGTGGCCGCAGAAGTGGTGATAGTGGAGCCGCTCGTGGTCAGCGTGGTCAGGTAGGACGAGGTGGTGATAGCAGAGCCGGCGCCGCCAGCACCAGCAGCGCTGCCGGTAGTACCCTTCAATCACAGAGTTAGCTCACTTGGTTATGGGTCGATATTCGTCTTGGGGGGGGGGGGGGCTTACGCTAGCAGCACTGCTGGCGGCACTGCCAGACACACTGCTAGTCACGGTCGGGGAAATGGTACCAGAGGTGACCTGTGGTCAAGTCAGTGGGTTGTCAAGAAGGAGTTGGCTTAAGGTGGTGGAAGAACTCACAGTCTCGATGGTGGTGGGGATGGCGACACCAGCAGCTGCAAAATCGTCAATACTTGGTCCAGACACGAAAGGGCGCCTACGGTGTTTGACTTACAGGCGCAGTAAGAGACGCCATAGGCGATGACCGAAGAGGCGGCGGTGTTGTCGCCACAGTACTGGTTGGAACAGTCACGGACACCGTAGGAGAAGGTGGCATTGGAGCAGAGGCAGTTGGCCTCGTTGCTGGAACCTGCGGTGCAGCCGAAGCCAGCGGCCTCGTTGAGCAGGTTGGTGATGCAAGTCTTCTGCGGAGGGGGTCAGCGGCTGCTAGAGAGGAACAGGCGATGTGATGGAGCTGGGAAGTGCTCGATGAGAGCCGAGGAAGGATGGCTCCCTCAGAGAGAGAGCAGGGCGACTTACGCCACACTGGGGGAGGTTGTCATAGCCAGTCTGGGCAGTGACGGCACCGGCGAGGGCGAGGGCGCTGAAGACGGTGGCGATGACCTTCATCTTGACGCGTTCTGTTTTTCTTTTTTGGAGGGGAAGGTGTTGATGCGTGTGTTGATGCCGAATGATGATGGCAGTGAGACTGAATAGAGTTGCTGCTGCGGTACAGGAATACTCGAGGCACGAAAGTCTGTTGGGTTGGGAAGAGAGGTCTTTGTTGGTCAACACATTCGTGGTGCGAGATTGGTCAACGGAGGAGGATGGTGAGAGAGTTGATCGAGGACAAAAGGCAGGAGGACACGAGGAAACTTAAAAGAAACACAATTGAAGGCCTTTCTGCTATGGATGAGGCAGGTACTCTGTTGGGTGGGTGTGAGGGCTGGGGGGGGGCAGGAAAACCGGGGGGAAATTCGGTGTGGCAGGTACAAACCTGGGTCGTGGATCTGGGGTCTGGGTCTGGATCACATGGGGCAGTGGTTCACAAACAAGATTGGGCTGGGGCACTGGCTGGTTTCTTGTGATTGACGCAACAAAAAGGAAAGACCGAGTTCTGGAAGGCACATCCAGAGGGGTACTGACTGTACTATGCAGCCAAGAAGGTACTGGGCAGGTTTGCAAGACCCCTGCCTGACGTCCATCGTATGGTGCATCTGCAGCTAGTCGAGGTGAGGACTGGAGGCAAGACCAGGGGACTTGCGCAGGTCCCTTCCCTGCTTCGCTCTCGAGCTACAAGCCCGGGTACCTTCCATCAAAAGCAAATCTACGACAGCTTTGGCTGTAGCGCACGCCAGGCCAGGTGGTACCTGACTTTGCCTGTATGGGTTCCGCATTCGCCTTCCACAGCCGACTTACACCCACCCCTGTGCGGCCTCCTTCTGGACAAGCAGGTCCTGGCCCCTTCTTGCCTTCCCCATGATGTCTCCAGAAAACCCCATCTGATGTCCATCCTCATTTGTGTTGCAGTTCAATTTCTGCATGTACTGCCACGACGACGGAAAATCTGCAGACCACCCACCAATGACACCGGTAAACTGCCGGCAGACCGCATCAGGCATGATGCAGTGCCTCTCGAGGTACGAAGTTGACTATTGATCGGACCACCGCGACCAGTTTGTTGTCATGACGAAATACGGAGGCCGGTAGAGAGTTCAGAGGCTGCTTGGCAACGCGGTCGCCTGCATTTGGTCCCCATCTCGCATCCAAGGCCAGGTGCATACTATAGTACTTATGGGCCACTTTCCTGGCCCAAATCCCGGGCTGGCCCGTCACCGACTCTAAGGATCCTGGCCGCTGGTCCGTCAAAGGTGGACCGTGAGAAGAACGTCGGTGGCTGACCGCTGTGGGGAGCAAAACAGGATGGATGAACAATTTGTACTGACTTCTGTGGAGACATGGAAGCGAGGCTACCACATCCTGGCAGATTGGTCGGACTGAGTGGCCGGACGACGGCGTGGGGACGAACTTGCGCTAGGAGATGTTTACCAGAATGACGGCATGGCTCGCCTGCTTCTCCCATCGCGAGTATCACAGACCCGGGTACAGGCGCATACGTTGACGACCTTGAAACTGTGAGGCTACGCAACAGCGGTCAAGACTCAGACCTTTTCGTAACACTTTTCGCCAGGCACTCTGGCCAGTGTAGCTGACTGGGCTCTCATCACTGATAGACCACTGAGCGGCCGACTGCTCCGGCAACTAGGGCCCAAGCTCCCCCTCCCCCCAGCATGAGCCTCCACGCCTTGCGGAACCCCGCTCTCGATCCTCATGGTGGTCTGTACGTGGACGATCTGCCCATGGTCGCCTATGGAGCACACCGTTTTCATTGACTGCCCAGTACTGGCTTTCGCTTGCCCCGACGCCGTGCATTGTCGTATGGCCACTCAAAACTAGCGTGTGCCAAAGCAGGGAAGTATCACGCGGCAGAAAACAGGCTCGAAGAGACAAGGTGAAGTCAATTTTAAGTAGTGGAGGTGGACAAAGAGTGGCTGGGTCTGTCCCTGGACCGTTACCCATTGGCCAATTCTCTCCAGATCTGGGCCTGGGCGCAACAAGGCACCCCCAGTTCAACGGTCTTGCCCAGCCCAGACAGGGGTGGAGATCCACGTCTGTACGATGCACGAAATCATGACCATTGTTATCTATTCTCAAGTTCCAGGGCTAGAAGCTGCTTCCAGGAAAAATGGCAAAAAAAAAACCACCAAAAACAATAATCGATTTCTTGGTATTCTGTGGTACAGGGCCCAAGGAGAGCGATCCTTCGTTATTGGGTAACGGTATCTTGGAATTGAGAAAAAGTAACAGCTACAACCTGCATAGTAGGTCTTGGGTTGCATCCCACCAGGTGATGTCATCAAGAGGGCCCCTGCCAGGATTTTCACGTATCTAACTGGCTGTCACGACAGAAGGAGACTTGTTCTTGGCGGTTAAGGAAATTCCCCTACCCAATATCCTGCACCTACTATGGTGCCCAGCTCGGATCCAATTTTATTTCAGAGACATCAGGAAACACCGACTTCCGGCCTGGCCTGTAATCGAGCCATCTCGCCCTCGATGCTCAAGTGGCGATAGCTGAGATGTATATACTTCTTACTGTTGTAGGAGATACTGTCAACGCTTGCCCTTACTCATGACCGAACTGCTTGTCAGCTTGTGTCTACGTATTTCTGTGGCTCGCCAGTCGTCTAATATCATGGCTCTCGTTCTCTGCGAATTCTATTCTCTCCAACACAACCCTCCTTGTACTTTTTTGCAAGGCCCAACAAGAGTTACGTCTTCCACCTTCTTTACCTTCCCCTTTGGATCTCAGTACTACTGTTCTTCTTTGCTGTCGAAGCAGCTTAGTATACCCAAGATAAGTCCCCGGGGCAACCCTGATACAGCTTACCGCGGATAGGAACCAGAAATGTAGCAACATGGTGGCGTCGCGAAGAATCGCATCTTGGGCTGATGGTCCCAGCCGATCAATTTCGGGACTTGTCCTTAGGTGCTTGAGTTATCCTTGAACGTAGGATCGTCCCGGGGTGTGGGAGGGGGAGGGAGGCTGGTAGGACAAGCCACACACAAAAGACTCTTGGAGAAGACCCATCCCCATTGGTGCCCTCCCGCTGCAGTATTCTTTTGCAACAGAGTCTCGCTGAGGACAAATTCGCCAGCCTCTGAGTGTCGCAGCTAGGCGATAGTAGAGCTTGTAATGCACATGTTCCTGGATCCATCAAAGCTCTGCGTCCCACATGGGCCTTCCCTGCTGGGGCCAGAGAAGCCCAGCCACGTTTCTCGCCGGGCCCAAGTCTCGAAATGAGGCCACTAGATTGGTGGCCACAACATGCCTGGCAAGCTGAACCACCTTACCTCTGCTTTGCCTAGTCTAGTATCGGCAGTCCCTCCTTTCTACATGATGAAGTCAAACTCGAGAAGAAGATCAACTACTCCCTTCTTGGAATAGACGATCCAACCGCCCATCCATCCCCGGCACAAGTCATCCCGAGAACACACGGATGGAAGGCTAGCAGAGGCCTCCTCCGACGTCGACGGCGAGCAGACTTTCTTCTCGCATGATGAACTTTGGCGACACGAAGACCAATGATGAAAAGGTCAGCATGCACCTGCCGCACGATTGTGGCCAGAATCCCCCGTTTCTACGAGCAGACTCAGCGACGCGTCCAGAGCGTTCGCACCTCGCGCGGAACGCCAGTGTATTAGTGCTACTCTTGGAAGAAAAATGAGACTTATGTCGCACGGCACACACCAGCCACCGCTAGCAACTTGCGTGCGACGTACCATTGTTTTCCTTCTTCTCTTGACGATGGAAGAAGACAACCATATCTGGTCGGGTACTATAGTCCACGCAGCGTTTTGTAGTAGGCAGGGGTTTCCCCTTCCCCCCGGTCAACCATCTCGACTTGATGAACCGTCTGCAACCGCGTCAAAATCATTGCCGAGGAGATGGTCTGTCGCCCGTAACAACAATCGGCAATCGCTTAGCAGATCAACTTTTCAGCTGGCATATACTACGGTAGGCGTGGAAAACAAGTCCGTGTTTGACATACATGTCAGTCTGACCTTTCCAGTACATATGGAGAGTGGTCATTGCGAGTGGTCAAAGTGACTTGTTCGCCACGCTGATCATGCAGACTTCAAAAGAGTCCTGCTTGCCAAACCCTAAACGATCCAGTAGAAGCGTCCCATTATTATTTCGGATGTTCCGATCTCATCTACCTCCAGGGTTTTCCTGACCCGTCGGAAGCAGCTCCCCTTGCTCCTTTCTCTCCTTCGCTCTAGGAGACCACTACAAGAAACTCTCGTGCTCTCATGCTGCAGGGGACACCCATCCACTGACGCGACCTACTGTCCGCGGGCGGTCGTCTCCCGTTCTGTGCACACAATCTCTTACACAGCATTCTCACAAACTTAGACGAGAAATTGGCCTGACCCGGAGCCTGGTCGTATCTTCTAAATGGAGAGAGATAAAATAACATTCAGAGAGAGAGAGAGAGATGCTGCCCTAATCGAGGAGGTGGTGGGTCACTTTTGCGAGCTGCACAGGTGCCATCCTGACTTACAACCCGCGTTGCCTTAATTTTAAACGTGTGCCAAATTGGAAAAAGAAAAGAAAGAAAATAATGAAACAAAATGAAATGAAACGGAAAAATCCCGAGTCTAATGGAGCCACGAACCCGAAGGATTTCACTTCAGCCTGCCTCCCACACTTCACAGCTTTTCCGCCGTATACTCTCCGCGGCCATAAAAGAACCTCCCTTCTTCTTATCCTTCTTCTTCCGAGTTACCAGTCGTAGAAATTAGAGGAGACAGCCCATTTTGACCCATTTCAGTGCGGTGAGATAAAACAGGGCTTTGTCGATGCTGTGGCATAGGAGGACGATGTTCGTGTAAGACATCGAGCAGTCGGCAAAAGGGGGGGGGGGTCGGATCTCAGACACGAAGAAGCTCAGTGGTCTACAGTACAAGTCACACCCGTTCCGCCATTTGAAGAACACAATGTCCGGGTGATGCTCTAAAGAATAAAGGACGAGTATCGATCAGACAATGTTCAGACAAGTTGCAAAGACTATACCCATTCCTAAATCCAATATACAGTACAGTGGTATAACAGCCGCGACAAAAAGTTGTAAAAGCAAAAGGAGAAACCGGGAGAGGAAAACATTACAAAAAAGAAGGAAAAAAGGAAATGGTACCGCGTAACACTATACGACGCGGCTATGTGCTCTGCAACACGCGTCGCGCGAATCTCGCTACCGTCTCAACCCTCCACCACCCTCAAACTCGTACCGTGCGTAACATTGCCTAAGTGTATGTGTCGCAGTCACATGTCTGCTCTGCGACAGACCCTTTGTGACACTACCCAATGTCCCGTGAGGTCACATGTATTTAAATTATGTGTGACGAGCAGCTAGCCCTGTTTGAATCGTTCAAAGCCGTCCGACCATGCGTGAAAAGGGCAAAAGAACAAAGAAGAAAACCAACAAAGTGAACAACTGTCATTTTCCGTTGCCAACGTCAACATCAAGGATCGTAGTCAACTCTTAGTCGAGGTATATTGATCTAACCGCTGCACATGACGCACGCCTCGGGGTTCTCAATGCTGCCTGTGATGACGATGATGTTAGCCTCTCTCGATTTCGATACGAGTCGCGCACGGTCACTTACAAGCAAGGACAGCCTCAGAGTAGATGTCCATCTCCCGCTCCTTGCTGTCTCCATCCTTGTCCTCGGACTGGCTATCAGGCTTGTTGCCGTTGACAGCTGCCTCGGGAAGTGCCTCCTCGGTAGGCTTCTCGCCAGTCGGCTCAACTGGCAGCGCCTTGGGGCTCTCGCCCTCGGCCTGATCGGCCTTGAATGGCACATTCCTGGGTTTGGAAGGAGACGCCATGACGCGTGCGGCTGCCTCCTTGTCAACGACAGGAGTCAGGGGTGGCGAAGAGGACTTTGGCGTGACGGAAGGGGTAGGGATACCATTGTTGCTCATGGTAATGTTGGTGCCCTCAGAGGACAGTTCTTTAGTCACGTGCATCGGGCGGACAAGAGAGGTGGAAGAGTAGTAGCCAGCTGGAGGCGCACGCTTGCCCAGGCCGCTGTGCTTCACGCCAGCCTGCTCCTGGATCTTGAGGGCTTGCTGGTCGACAGTGAACTGAATTGGGGCTGCCGCCGCCTGAGTGCGAAGGTAGTACATGCCAGTCTTGAGACCCAACTTCCACCCGGTGAAGTGCATGCTCGTGATCTTGCCCATAGAAGGTTCACGCATGTGGATGTTCAGGGACTGGGACTGATCGATGAAGGCACCACGGTCGGCGGCCATCTGAACGATGGTCCTCTGCGAGATCTCCCAGACGGTCTTGTAGAGAGCCTTGATATCATCCGGGATGCTGCGGATGTTCTGAATAGAACCATCCTCGGCGATGATGCGGTTCTTCAGATCCTCGGACCACAGACCACACTGCACAAGATCCTTGAGCAGCCACGGGTTGACCACCTGGAACTCACCAGCGAGCACACGTCGTTGGTAGATGTTGGACGTATAGGGCTCAAAGCACTCGTTGTTGCCCAAGATCTGCGAAGTCGAGGCAGTAGGCATAGGCGCCATCAACAAGCTGTTGCGGACACCATGCTGCTTGATCTTGGCCTTCAAGGCGTCCCAGTCCCAGAGGTCAGAGGGCTTGACGTTGTCCCACATGTCGTACTGGAGGATACCCTGAGACACAGGAGACCCCTCGTACGATGAGTAGGGACCGTCCACCTTGGCAATGTCGCACGACGCGGTGAGGGCAGCATGGTAGATGGTCTCAAAGATTTGCTTGTTCAGCTGACGGGCCTCGGGCGACTCAAAGGAAAGGCGGAGAGCCAAGAAGGCATCAGCCAGACCCTGAACGCCCACGCCAATAGGGCGGTGCCGCATGTTGCTGTTGCGAGCCTCCTGGACAGGATAGTGGTTGACATCAATGATCTTGTTTAGGTTGCGAACGACAACCTGGGTGACTTCATGCAGTAGCTGGAAGTTGTAGCAGTCGTTATCGTAGTCGACAAACTGAGGCAGGGCGATAGACGCCAGGTTGCAGACAGCAACCTCGTCAGGGGCAGAGTACTCGATGATCTCAGTGCAGAGGTTGGAGCTGCGGATGGTGCCCAGGTTCTTCTGGTTGCTCTTGCGGTTGGCGTGGTCCTTGTACAGCATGAACGGGTTGCCGGTCTCGGTTTGCGCCTCGAGGATGGCATACCAGAGCTTCTGCGCCTTCAATGTCTTCTGGCCGCGACCCTCGCGCTCATACTTCTCGTACAAAGCCTCAAACTCCTCACCGTAACAGTCGGCCAGGCCAGGGCACTCGTTGGGGCACATGAGGGTCCAGTCGCCGTTCTTCTCCACACGCTTCATGAAGAGATCAGGGATCCAGAGGGCCAGGAAGAGGTCACGGGCACGGACCTCTTCCTTTCCGTGGTTCTTGCGTAGGTCAAGGAACTCAAAGACGTCAGCGTGCCATGGCTCCAGGTAGATGGCAAAAGCGCCAGGGCGCTTGTTGCCACCTTGGTCGACGTAGCGAGCAGTGTTGTTGAAGACGCGCAGCATGGGAATGATGCCATTGGACGTGCCGTTGGTGCCGGCAATGTAAGAGCCAGTGGCACGAATGCGGTGAACATTGAGACCAATGCCTCCGGCCATCTTGGAAATCATGGCGCAGGTCTTGAGGGTGTCGTAGATACCCTCGATGCTGTCCTCTTTCATGTCTACAAGGAAGCACGACGACAGCTGTGCCTGAGGTGTGCCAGCGTTGAAGAGAGTCGGCGAGGCGTGTGTGAAGAACTTGTTAGAGAGGTAGTTGTAGGTCTCCAGAACCCTCTCAATGTTGTCTCCCCAGATACCAACGGCGACACGCATCAACATGTGCTGTGGCCGCTCGACAACCTTGCCGTTGAGCTTGAGGAGATACGAACGCTCCAAGGTCTTGAAGCCGAAGTATTGGTATTGGTAGTCCCGGTCATAGACGATGGCGGAGTCGAACTCCTCCTTGTGACGCATCACACAGTCATAGGTCTCCTGGGAGATCATGGGCGACGGGAGCTTGTTCCTTGGGTTGACATAGTGGTACAGATCGCTCACGACCGATGACCACTGCTTCTTGGTCTGCTTGTGAAGGTTGGACACCGCGATACGGGCGGCAAGGAGGGCATAGTCTGGGTGGGTGACGGTCATGTACGCGGCAGTCTCGGCAGCCTGAAAGGTAGGATAACGTGGTCAGCATTTGGGCGCCAGACATACGCTGGAAGGCTAGGAAGGGGGAGAGGAGAACTATGGAACGAATGGTACGGACCAGGTCGTCGAGCTGGACTGTTGTGACACCACCGTAGACACCACTGATGACCTTCTGGGTGATCTTGACGGGGTCAACATGCTGCGAATCGAGACCGTAACACAGTCTCGAGACGCGTGCTGTGATCTTGTCGAACTGAACGCGCTCCTGGCGTCCATCTGTAGGGTTATATTAGTTTGCCTGTTTGAAAACTGATGTTGGTAGGTTCCTTGGAAGACATACCTCTCTTTCTGACAAACATCTTGTGAGGATATTGTAGTTTGTGATGGAGGCAAGAATGAAGACGCGCAGTGAAAGGAGGGGCACAGGCTGGCGACAGTAGCAAACTGCAGGACAAGAACAAGATGAGAGTTCAAAGAAAAGAGAATATTGGATTCACTGATGTGCAGAGGCAGAAGAAAAGAAGAGATCCGGCTGTCGAGAGAGACAGGCTCTTCTTCTCAAAGAGACTCAGTGGTGTGAATTGGGTATTGGTGTTGTGGAGGTTTAGGTTGAGAGAAGAATGGTCTGGAGAAAGGCACTGCGTCTCAGTAGAATTTAAAGTGCGGCGCCCAGGTTGAGCGCGTCCATCCTTTCAAAAGCGCGTCTTGTTGTCATGCAGCAGAATCGTGCAGCACTACCCATGCAAAAGCGCGACAGTGGCTCGTGCAGCCCCTGTATCGTCAGCACTGCACCCCACACCCGTGTAAAGGAGGGGCAAAATACTAGTGAAGGCTGCAAGACCAGCTAGTGCGGCCGAGATCGTTTAGTTGGAATTGATTAGCTAAGCAGACCAAAACAATTCAACCATGACTCTGCAGCACATATATCATCACTAAACCATTCTCAGCATCACGCGTCACAACAGACAGGGCGAAAGCGAGAACCTTGGCCTTTAGGGATCTTGTGAGTCATAGATGAAGTGAAATCTGTTGTCAAGTCAACCTGTCTGCTGGTTGACAACTGGGAATGGTTGTTGTGGGCAGATTCAAAACCAAGATCCTGTCATCCTGGTCCAGTTCACGATCCACTGCCAGCCGTGTGTCTTTCAGGTACAGCTTTGCAAGCCCGCTGTCCTGCACACAGGAGAACAAGTCCTTGTCCGTTCCTCTTCTCCCTGCTGTTGCCAGGATGGCCTCTTCAATAAACACGCCTCAGGACCCAGAGGCTCCTTCTAGTGTAACACCAGCCGCATACAAGCCTCGATACATTGATGTACGTCCGTCCATCCCATCCGTCTCCGTAAATCCATTTCGGAGTAAGACGAAGGGAATGAATGACCTGACCCGGCCCAGATCGGGATCAACCTAGCCGACCCCATATTTAGGGGTGTTTACAATGGCAAGCAGAGACATGATGACGATCTGGCTGGTGTCGTCGGCCGAGCTCGGCAGGTCGGGTGTACGAAGCTCATCGTCACTGGCTCCAGCTTCAAGAGCTCTCGCGATGCCCTGACGCTTGCTGGGGAGTACCGTGAGCACCTACCAGCCCCCCCCCCCTTCCATCCTACTTCATTTCTCATTATTGGGGTGTAAATCATGGAACAAAACCTCGCTGACGCACTGTTTCTCTAGCCGGAGCTGTCTACACCACAGCAGGAATCCACCCTTGCACCTCCTCGATCTTCGACGCGGCCCACCCGAGCTCACACCAGGATGACGACGGCGAGGGTGATGAGGCACAACACACGCCGCCATGTGACCCAGACCCAGACGCACCCATACCGGACAGCCAGACCACCGACCCAGCCCGGACAGAGTCCATCATCTCGGACCTCCGTGCCCTGATCACGTCTGGCCGCTCATCCAGCGCCCTGGTTGCCTTTGGTGAGTTCGGTCTCGACTACGATCGCCTGCACTACTGCTCGCGCTCTCTTCAGCTACACTCCTTCTCCTCACAGCTCGCCCTCGCCGCAGACCTCACCCCACAACTCCCGCTCTTCCTGCACAGCCGCGCCGCGCACAGCGACTTCGTCTCCTGCCTGCGAACCGCCTTTGGTCCGCGCCTTGAGCGCCTGGTGCGTGGCGGTGTGGTGCACAGCTTCACCGGCACGGCGGCTGAGATGATCGAGCTCATGGACCTGGGCCTGTATATCGGGCTGAACGGGTGCAGCTTCAAGACGGCAGAGAACTGCGAGGTGGTGCGGGCTGTGCGGCTGGACCGGCTCATGCTCGAGACGGATGGGCCCTGGTGCGAGGTACGCCCTAGCCACGAGGGGTGGAAGTACCTCGTTGAGGTGGAGAAGGTGGAGAGAGAAGCAGAGGAGGCAGCCAAGGCCAAGATGGAGGCGGCCCGGTCTCCATCGCAGATCGAGACCGAGTCACTCCCCACGGCGGCGGCGAATGGCGTTGCAGAGAACGGGAACGGGAGCGTCGAGAAGCCCCGGCCGAGAAAGAAGCCTCAGCAGCAGTCGAGCAAGAAGCCACAGAAGAAGGAGCCCGAGGTGCCAGAACGCTTCAAAACAGTCAAGAAGGAGAAATGGGTCGAGGGCGCCATGGTCAAGGGTCGCAACGAGCCTTGCACGATCGAGAGAGTGGCCAAGATCGTGGCGGCCATCAAGGGTGTTCCTGTACAAGAGGTCTGCGAAGCGGCATGGTCAAATACCGTCAAGGTATTTGGGCTGGACGAGTCCTAGAGCAGGCGATATTTTGAGACGAGCATACAACCGTAAGCGATAGAAGGGCATCATAGACCATATACAAGACAAGATAAGACTCATTTTTGATGAAGCAGATGATGATGGATCGCCATTCACATGAATTCATCGAGAGACACACAGCAGCTACATGCCGGAGCCCTTGTGGCCCCTGATCCGGCCATGCCGTACTGCACCAATGGTGACGCCCTCTTCCCCTGTCAACCAACCCGGCATCTTCTCGCCGTCTATTATGCCAGCCTCAACGAGCTGTCGGACTCCAGCAAAAACATGCGACCCATGAAAGGTCAGTTTGACGCTCGGGCGCCACGTCTGGGCCTCTGCTTCCTCTTGCTCTTCACCCCCAACTTCGTCATCCTCCTCATCCTCACGAGCCCGGTCAGACGAAGCTTTTATCGTGTGTCGACGGGGAGCCCGTCTTGGTCTTTCCTGGAACGACCCATCATCCTCGCCGCCTTCCTCGCCGCCTGCCTCTGACGTTTCAGTCCCTGTAGGAAACGGGTCGTCAATGACAATATCGACTCTCTCCACGCCCTTGAGATCATCAACCTTGGCAGAATCGCCAAACCTCGCTTGCGCCATCAACCTGGCCTTCTTTGTCCTGCGCGTCTCCCTGCGCGTTTCGGGGGAAGCGCTTCTTGCCCTCTTGCGCGACTGGTCTTCCGCCTCGACACCTGACGTGTGCTCATCCTCCTCGCTCAGCGGTGGGCTGGGTAGAACTGCATCCAGCGGGCTCTCTTTTTTCTTTTCATCTGCATAAACGCCCCAGCCCCCACCTGCCGTGTTCGTCCTGCCCGGTCCTCTCCGGTACAGCAGCTCCCGCAGGTTCTTGGTGGTGAGATCGGTCCGCTTCAGGGCGAACCTCTCTCGTGGCCGTGACAGCGCCTTCGGTATGCCCTCGACCACCAGCGCGCGCAGGCTCTTGGTCTCGCCCGCCGTGGCCGCACCGACGGTCTGCGACTTGCTGATGTAGACGTGCGGGCTACCATCCGGAAACGCGATGTAGATGGTCCGGCTGGCGTCAAAGGCAGTTGCGGTAGCCTTGTTCCCGCCTGTGCCTGTGGCCGTCGCCAGGTTCGTGTTGTAAGGCGAGTCCAGGATGAACACACGCAGCAACAGGAGAGGCAGATCCTTTGGTCGGTCAAAGTTGTAGTGCGCCTTGACGTCGGGCAGGACTTGCGCCTGGAGGTTCTCCAGAAAGGTGGACGGGTGGAAGCGCGGCACGGCGAGGCTGTCCACGTCCATCTTGAGCCGGTGGTCACCATCGGCCGCCTGCTGCGGCGTGGGTGTCCTGAGGGGTAGAATACGGTACGCGCTCCACTGCAGGGAGGTCGGGTGGTCGCGGAGGTGCTGCAGGTCCGCCATGGACAGCTGATATAGGGTCAAGCCCTGCCGCCAGTCGCCTTCCAGTATCCTGTCGAGGACTTCGCGCTTTGAGCCCTTACGCGTCTGCATGTCGGTGTACAGATCGCGCAGGTCCTCTAGGGAGGTAAGGGGCGGGTACAGGTCCGCTGGGTCGACATCGTCCTCGTCATCCTCGTCGAGATGGAGGTAGGGCGCACAGAGGGAAGCGTTGGCTTCGTCCAGCCAATCGAGGACAAGAGCGATCAAGGACGGCCGAGCGAGTCGGTTGAGCGTCTTGATGATCGTTGGATTACTGGGGTCGAGGCGTAGGGTAGAGGGGAGGCGCGCAGTAGTGGGAATAGAGATGCGTGCCATTTTGATACAACCTCATATATGGCAGGGAGATGATATCAATGCAATCGATCTGAGACTATCGTCTGGTTGCCCAAGGTCAATTGAGATCTCATGGAATCCACCAAATAGGCATGGTTGCTTTTGAGGAGGGCCCCTGTCATCAGGTTTTGGTGATACAATCATTTGGGAGACGCGTCGACGCGATCCCTTGACACATGCCAACCTGACTGAGAGATGGTGCTGCTCGGCATTATGGCGGCTACTCAAGGCTCAAAGTTACCTGTCTGCTGCCTGTGTGCCCGCCGCAAGCCCCCAGACAAGGCCAATGCCGAGCCAGACCTGCTTTGGGCTTAGTGTCTGGATCACATTTTGACATTTGTCAGCTCTTCGGTGGCCGATGACGGTGTGCATGCATCGCACGAAGTTGCTGCTGCAAGCATCTGCGCTTGAGATCTGATTAGTTGCAAACCGGCAAAGACCCTGGAGCGGGGTCTCAGATTCGGATTTCTAAGCTGTCTTGCTCTCACAGTACATAGTACGTGTATCACTGCATTTATACTGCAACGTAGTACCATGTCAATGCACAGAGCAACAAGTGGATCAGAATAGTGATCAAGCATATGTTTGGGCTGTCTCTTGTCTATAGCACTAAAAACAGATACTGTAATGAAAACACTTAATAGAAGGCAATGATCATTCTGTCTACTTGAAATTGTATCAGAGCATTTTGTTGTTGAAAGCACGCTGTGCTGTGCTGTGCTGTTGCTGGGTTATTGTGCTAGGTGGCGGCCAGAATGGAATCCCGATGCACCGACTTTGAACATCGTCATGCTGCCTTTGTAATGATCCTTATTGTGGTAGTGCACCGCACCGGAATCCCGGAAGCTGGGGATGTTACTCGATTGAGGAAGAGGACCCTGGAAATCGGCAGTATGCAAGAACCCATATCCGATGTGCTGGGTAATTTGATAGGAGCGGAAACAGGTGGGTGAGGAGCTTGCAGCTTGTCCTGCAGCTTGCTTGCAGGCTCACCCTGTCAGAAGCATGCACAAAGATAAGCTGCATGCACAGGCTACTAGTAAGCGACCAGCCTGTCAATGGTGTTTGTTCATCCTGTCGGGTCGGAGTCTGGCAGCCTGGCACACTAGTATGAAAATACATATTGTGATCATGAGCATTCTCCCAAAGGGCGTACAGACACAAATCCTCCAGTCACAAGGACCAGATAGAAGATTGAGACTGGCGACAGCCGGAGACAGGGACTTTATCAAAAAGAGGTGGAGCACAAGGAAAGAGAGAAAGGAGAGGGTGTACACCATGCCGCGTTGGCTTGAAGGATCGTGTGGGGGGGGGTATAAACACTCTTTTTAAGGTGTGCCTCTCCTCTGATCTTTTGATTCCCAGGTCAACATATGCAACTCTTTATTTCATTGAGAAAAGAGAAAAAGGGCGAGAAGATTTTAGTTTGTTTGATTTTTTATTTTAATATAGATCCATGCCCATGCTGTCGTCAGTCTCATCAGAAATTGAAACCAGATTTGCTGCGCCAAAAAGGAGATGCAAGGAGTTACGAGCAGTGGGAACCTGGTCTGATGGTGGGGTAACTGTGGTGAGAAGACCTGGCGACCTCAGTGGCCCAGATCTTGTCATTGGGAGGGGGCTAACGCCTGTTCTTGCCTACTTTGAGGAGTATTCCTGCTCTTCAGGGCAAAGCGCCGAACTTCTGCAGCGGGTTATGTAGGCTGGCCAGGCGTCCTAGGCGGTCCAGACAGGCGGGTTGGTCCCTGTCTGCTCTTTTTTGCTTTCTTCTCGCCTTGTCCTAATGGGCAATCCGCGGTTGAATTGTAGTACTATGCCACCGTGCCACCAGCATGGTACCAATTCGCCAAGCCCACTCGCACCTGCGGTTTTCCATTACGATTAGCGTGGGGCAAGGCTCCATCCTCCTCCACACCACCCGGGATACACCCACTCAAATCCACTCCGCACCCGGCCAAAGCCCTAGATCATCCGGCCCAGATGGTTTCTTTCAACCCTCTTCAATCGCCTTCCCCTCCCCCCGGAACAAGTCTCGCCAGAAATCTATTTCGGATCCCTCCCATAACAAACCTGAAGAACCAGACTTGTCCCTTCAAACCCCCCAGAAGAGAGATTTCAATCTATCTTCAGCCTTGTCCGGTCATCTACGCGGCGATACACAAAAGACACAGGGCTCATAGGATAATAACGCCAGTTGAGTCCTGTTGCGCCCTTTTCTGTCACGATCACCAATACCACATGACGCTTGGCAGCGGCCACGGAGACGCTGCTCGGCCCTAAGGAAAGCACACTAGGAAGGCTTTTTCTTCAACCGAAATCGATTCAGTCATCAGCCAACAGTCCAACATTCATTCTTCCACTTGGACGACGACATCAGAGATTACTCAACCATCAAATCTACGTCAACGCAACAGCCGTACCGAAGGAGGGAGGATTTCTCGCCTTTCCACGCTCGATAGTTTGTACGCACGACAGGGCCTCGGGAGAGACTGCTGCACTCGCACCAACGTTCTCGACGGTTTTCCCGACCACGCAGGATTCCACTATTTCTTCTTATTCAAAGGATTAGGACAACGACGAAGCCGACGACGGCGACATCTTCAAAATGGCCAACTTCAACCGCCGGGCGACGAATCTCGACCTCGTCCAGTTCATGCGCGAGGGGCATCTAAACACAATCAACGCCAACGAGCCGCAGGAGGACTTCAGCGGCCTGGAGAACTCAGAAGGTCTGGATCTCTTCACGAACCAGGATTTCTTCGATTTCGACGAGGGCATCAGGCGAGACTTCAAGCCGAATGCCGACTCCGCGCCGTCTACGAAACCTGTCGAGCCAACCTCAGCGACGTCCATGGTAGGAGAATTTGGATCAATGGATTTTGGCTTGGGTTCTGGTAAGTCGCTCGCGTTTTCCTTGCACTCGGCTGCTTCGTTGTGCCTTCCTTGTGCTTTTCACCTCGATGTGTCTCAGTCACGACTCTCTTGGGCTTGAATCCTTCCCCTGCATGTGGCTATCAGACCTGGCCGTCACTCTGCACACTTCAGTGTGTTGCGGTGTGAGGTGGCTTTCTGAGTCGTCCTCCGGCATGGCACGGGCTTTTGCGCCGGATATCCAACCCTCATTCTTTGAAAGGTGGTGGGTTATCGGAGCCGGCGAGCCAAAGGCGAAGAGGCAAGCGTCTCGAACCCGGTCTGGTCGGGAGTTTTATTGGCTTATTGTCAAGACGCTCTTTTCATCGGAGGCGGACGTGCGTTGAAGTCCTGGCCGCATGCTCTTCTCTCAAAAATTCTCCAAAAATCTCTGTGGGAGAGGACGTACCAAGGCCTAGTTCCTTGAGCTTGTCATGAGAGAGAGAGCCCCGACGGAGAGTAACAATCTCATCTGTTGGGTGGCCGGATGGCACATCCCTATCCGAATGAGAAAAACCAGCACCCACCCCCTCCCCCACCCTACACCTGCTTGTGCTACTGTGTTACGCCATCTTCCGGCCTTTTCATTGGGACAGGCTGTGTGCAGATGCAAGGCCGTATGCATCCTGGCAAGGTTGGGGGTAGCGCCCATTATGCACCCGCCATCCTAGCAGTCGATGGTGCAATACCCCGTGACTTGATCCCGTCCAAACCGGCCACCCGATCGATGCCCTCAACTCCCCTATCCCTAGCACTTGGGCGCCGCACCCCCCCCCTCCTTGAAATGCCCATCATGGTCGTGTTCAAAGCAATACCGGCCTGCCTTAGTGGCGTCTTTGTTATCCATCCTCTCGTCACCCATGACCTTCGACTGCAAGCACCCGTCTGCCGAAACAAGAGAAAAAACCCCACTTGTACATAGGCTAATCATGGCATGATGGCTCGTCGTACAGCAGATTTCGGCTTCAGCGACTTCAACAACACATACTCTCCAATAAACGGCAACTTCTCAGACGGCATTGGCCTGCAACCTCTCCAGCCGAGCCCCAGCAACGCGTACCCCCCCGTCCCTCACCAGCATGCGTCCTTCTCGCATCATGGCGTCGCCCAACCCAAGGCCTCTGACAAGCGCCGCGGCACCGAGCCGCAGGTCAACACCCGGGCATTGAACATCGAGGAGGCCTCGAGGATGGCGGCAGAGGAGGACAAGCGCCGCAGGAACACGGCAGCCAGCGCTCGCTTCCGCGTTAAGAAGAAGCAGCGGGAGCAGGCCCTCGAGAAGAGCGCCAAGGAGATGAGCGACAAGGTGTCGCAGCTCGAGTCCAAGATCTCACAGCTTGAGACCGAGAATCAATGGCTCAAGAAGCTCATCCTGGAGAAGAACGATGGTGGTGACCTCAAGGCGGATATTTCCAAGATGAACGGCGGAACCAAGGATGAGATCAAGGTCGAGACCGGAAACAGCAAGGAGTCTGAACACAAGGGCAAGGGAAAGAGCTCATAGCCACGGTGGTGTCATGACAAATTGTTCGTTCTTTGTTGGTTTTCGCTATAACATACCAGGGCTCATGATATCCGTGCCTAGGTGCATTAAAGGCGTTTTCAGGATGGGACTGGGGCGGAGAGGGCTGAGGATAGCAACTTGGCCTCTTGTGTGTGTGGGGGGGGACTGGGAGTTTTACTGAGGGCGGTGGCAGTAGTCGATGGATCGCATTTTGCATGCACCATGATTTTTCAATGGCAACGAATCTTTGAGGATGTCCTGAATGTAGGGCAATTTTCCTCCACACACCTCCCAGAACCATGTTTGCTGCCAGCTCGACGCTGCGCTCCTCACATATGCTCCTATGTACAGTACCACCTGCTGTGAACGCTTCATGGATGCCAAACACTGTTCCACAACACGCCAAAGTGACATCCTGAACATTTACTGATGGTATTCGCAACAAAGGCTTGGCACTACATTACGATGCTTCAGAGCCGCAGCATACGTTCTCCGCTACTATAGCTACTAACACGTACGTACCCCTTGTCTTCTTGTTTACCTTATCACCTACAACTCACCCTTGTTGCCCTGCGCCGCGTCGCCGCCCCTGAGGGCGGCCAGTCGCAACTGGTTCCTCTTGCCCAGGATCCGCAACGTATTGGACCTTTCTATCTCTGTCATCTCACCCCAGTTTCCAATCCGCGAGATGGTCCCGTCTTTGTTCACAACCATTGGGCCCATGTGATCGAGAGCGATGGACTGGCCGTTCACCTCGAGCGTCGTGGTCGGCTCCCCTTGCCCAGGTGCTGGCAGCGCCGGGGTGGCGGCAGTCGCAGCTGCTGTTTCTGTCGCTTCTTGTTTTGCTTCTGGTGCTGCCCCTACTTCTTCTTCTTCTCCTGCGCCCGGGGTGGTACGGCCGCCGCCGTCGCGGCCGCAGTCCCTCCTATCAGCACCGCTGTGGGTCCCACCACTACCGCTACGACTCTCTGTAGCAGCCGCGGAGGCGGCATCAAGATTGGTGCTGGGAGGGCCTGTGTGATTGGGTGCTGGGCTGCGGCCTGTCGGTTGTGTGCTCGACCCGCCCGGTGACGTGCTCGCGGGGGTGGCCATCGAGGCGCTCCTCCTGGGAGGGATCGGCTGCGCTAGTAGTTGTCGCGGGAGGAAGAGGTGCTGGGCAGGAGCTCGCGGCCGGGGAGGGAAGAGGAGAAGGTCAAAAGGTACTGAGTGGTAGGAAGAGAAGAAAGAAGGTGATGACCGTAGTATTGGTGGCGTTCGTGCAGGTTTGCTTAGGTGGGTAAGGTGTGTTGATGTTGAGGGCGAAGAGCCTCTCGCAGGCCGTAGGAGCTGGCGCAGCGCTGTGGTCGTGGGAGCTCTCCTGTGCCCTGCTGGAATCATGCCTGTAGTCTTTTCTCTTCTTCTGCTCTTGCCCTTCTCGGTAGCTTGATACTGTCGATGGAAGAATGGCGGTGATTGATCAGTTCCCACAGGCAACTTCTCCCGCCCTTATCTCGTTCAATGGATAAAATTTACGGCCGAGATCTACAATTGAAAAGAAGGACCCTGAGAATGGATCGCGACGAACAGAGGCCCCTCCCCACCCGCGGCTTTTAGCACCCTGGAGTGCTGGAGCGGGCCAGGCACCGTGCCTGAGGTGCCTGAAAAGACTACTACTATAGTGTACTATGGTAGACTTCAGGGCCAGCCTAGTTGATTTTCTTGCGCAGACCGTGTCTCTGTTCACCTCTCTTAACAAGTGACGGTTGAGTGCCCAACGCACGCTGCGCCCCAATTCCTCCAAGTCAGATCTTCTTTCCAAAGAGAAGCTCAAGTCGAGATTGCACTCTCCCTGAAAGAACATGCATCGTTAATCTATCGTTTCTTCTGTTTTTGGAGGTTGTGTGTATGCTAGCATCTGAGTTCCTATCGCTTCAGAGGTTTTGGGGGTTTTTTTTTGACTGTCTGTCCATCTTGGGCTGGCTTGTGGGGGGCCTGACTCAGCCAGTACAAGGTATATAATAACTTGAACAACCACTTTTCTTGCCTTCGGGCATTTGGTCAATTTGAAACGATACGTGAGTTCACATCCCAAGGTCGCGCGTTCGAGTCAACCTACTAACATTCTGTGCAGAGAGAAGATTAGCATGGCCCCTGCACTAAGGATGACACGCTCAATCAAAGAGAAGCTACCAATTTTTTTGGTGTTTTTTCTATCTCTTTTCGTCTTTTCTTTCTTGCTTTTGTCTTTCTTTTTGGGGGTTCCTCTATTTACCACCCAGCTTTCGGGGATCTAACGAGTTCATAGGTCGTAAATAACCTCGTATGTGTGGGTGCAAAATCCGCAAAGAATACAGAGCCTACAGGGCATGCATGCAATATGGAATGGTGTAACCCTCTCTCTTCTTCCCCCCCCCCCGTCCGCGTCCTTTTGTTCAATGCATGATTTTGTGTGGCAAAGTAGGTGCGTTATTTCCGAAAGACATGAGGCCATCGCGGGTGCGTCCTCAATCCGGAGATCGACCAATCTTTCCGCGCTGCCAAGGGTTCTGTCTAGTAGAGTAACACTGTGTCTATGAACATCAAGGCAAACGCGACGACCTCGTCTGCAATACTTGGGAATTTACTTACAAATAAGGAGGCGGTGGTTGGGCTGAACATCAGTGTGGCCCCACGCAACAGGCGAAGATGCCGGCTGCTACCATAGCATCTGGTATTACCACAGTAGTATACAGCGCAAAGTAAACTTGTCAAAGCAGAGGCGGGGCGCAATCCACGTGGGTAAGCCTTCTCAACTGCCCCTTCTGGGGGTGGACGACGTTATCTCTCTAAGTGGCCCCATGCACCACCATTGACCTCGTTTTCTGGCCAACCAGGATCTCCATCTGGCCCCTTGCGTGGGATGTGCTTCCCCCCTTCTCTCTGTCTCTTCTTCCTCTTATTGTGAGCCGGGGAGGACCAAACCTGACCAGAAGCTGTACAAACCCGTAGAAAACGTAAAAGTACATGTAGTTACGATACGGGGGCGAGCCAACTCATCACCCGAGAGTACTTATGTAATGATGGATGAAACCCAGATAACCTTCTTCTTTTGGCATCCTGTGCGGATTTCTGGCATCCCACGCGCCTCGCTATGAGCATGTGAAGCAAATACGAATACGTCCAGGTGGGTGAAAGCCGTGAATACCCGCCCTGCTCGCCCTGCTCGCCCTGTCTCTCCTCTTCCACCAAAGGGAGACCTTCTTCCTTCCGTCACATGCAACAATATAATTCACACAGACACCTACCTGCCTTCTCGGGAGAGATGATCCGTGACAGCAACTGGCGGCTCGTCTCTGCGCTGTGGCCTAGACAGCCAGCCGCCCAGGGTCTAGACATTTCGCCTGCATCATGCGAGGATGGCATCACCCGTCATGCTGTGGGAGTCGGACGAATATCTACGCATGGATGCAATAGGACTTTACAGATATTGTATATACAGGGGAATGTGCCGGTCCAGGACGGTGGCGTCACTCACTGCCTGGCCGAGAGGCCTTGTTTCCATCACTCGCCCCCGAGAGTTGGAAATGAAGTCTCGCCCCGGCCTTCCCCGAACACCCCCCCCCCCCTTCCTTTCGCTTTCTTTTTGCCACTGGACACAAACTATTGTGCACACCGCGAATACGCCTGAGCAGGCGAGATATCGTACTCGCTCAAGGGATCAGGGGACTACCTTAATGCATGGTGGCATGGGCGGGCTACGACGATGAAGATCATACGGTGAAATCTTATCTCTTTTACTCTCTTGTTCTAGCTCTGTATATGGTCTTCATGATGTATGCGACCTTCCTCTTCTCTGCACGCCTCTTTTGTTTCTATCCATGGCAAACTATCGCCCGAGCAGGACGGGATCCTACTGATCGAAGACGGCTGCGGGGTTTACTTGTCACTCTGCGTTGCGGAACCTGTAGTGCACCGTTAGCCTATCGTTCTCTCTTTTTCCGCGTGTTCCCAAGACACCGCGAGGGCTCGATGGTCCACTTACTTGGTCACAACCCTCTCGATACCGTCACAGCCGGCCTTCAGGGTATCCATCTTGGGGCCATACGAGAAGCGCACGAAGTGGTGGCACGGCGAGTCGAACAGGTCCCTACGCCTCGCCGGATTCAGGTCGAAGAAGATGCCCGGCACCACGATGACCTTCTCCTCCAGACACGCCTGGAAGAAGTTCAGGCCGTCGCTGATAGGGCCAGGCAGGCCCTCGAGGTCGAGCCACAGGTAAAAGGTCGAGTCAGGGACGTCCTTGATGACAAAGCCCATCTTGCGCAGCCGCTCGACCACGTAGTCGCGCTTCGTGCGGAAGTGCGACTGGAGCGCCTGCATCTCCTTGCGCACGAGCGACGGCTCCAGCATGGGCACCGCCGCCTCCTGGAAGGGGGCGTTGGTGCCGCCGTCCAGGTACGAGCCGCAGCTGCCGATGGCCTTAATGAACTCCTTGGGTCCGACGATCCACGCGACACGCCAGCCGGGCAGGCGGAAGCGTTTGGTCAAGCCGTCGATGATGAGAACGTCGTCCTCGTCGACATCCTGGACATTCTCCTGCAGTTGATATCAGCAACAGCTCTACCCAGATAAACAGACAAAAAGACAAGATGCAGCCTGTGGCCAGCAGGCCTAGGGTGGGGGGCCGGCCATAGGCTCAAAAAGCTTACCGCAGCGGAAATAGTCGAGCCGTCGCAGTCGCTCGTGTAGTTGTAGCCAGAGTAGAACTCGTCGCTGATGAACGTCGCACGTCCACGGCAGATGTCCTGGATCTCGGCCAGCTCGGGGTTCTGAACCACCCGGCCGGTGGGGTTGCGAGGGTTCGAGGTCAGGATGACACCAGTTCCACGTGCAATCTCTTCGGCTACGAGGTCGGGGTGGATATGATATCCGTCCTGCTCGTGAAGAGGAATGGGAATGGCAGCGAACTGTGATGTGTAGATGCCATACGTCAGCTGAAATGTCCACAGCCATCCACCGCCCGTCCTATGATTCCCTCTCTTTTCTCATCCTTCTTCCTCTCTCTTTTTCCCCGAGCGAGCGGGTTCGAAATTTTGTGGCAGGGCAACTCACGTTTCGGAACAACGACAACATCTCGTTGTATGCAGTGTAGTCGGGAATGAAGAAGCCCAGATAAGCCTGGTTCAGGACCGCAGCGATACGGATCAGGCCAGCACGGCCACCAGGCACGATGGCAACGTTCTCCCAGGTGTACTTGCTGGTCTTGTCCTGGCGATGGTGCTCGTTGTACATCTTGGCGACGGCCTCGCGTAGGGGTTTGATGCCGGCGGTGGGGGCATATTCTCTTGAGGCGACCTTGATCTCGATGTGGGTCGGGCGCTGGAAGCAGCCTTCGATGTCGTCCTCGACCTGTTGCCACCAAAAAATAGGGTGATCAGCCAGACTGTCCTTCCCTCCTCTGACCTTGCTCGTGCGCGCGCGGGTTGTGCAGTGCATAGGCCATGTAATATCCTACCTCAGGGGCTCCCTGGCCCAAGTTTGCCCACTTTTCAGGTTCGTCAAAGAAGCCAAACTCGCCTGCGCGCTCTGTACACCAGACGACACCGGTCGACGATCGGGAGGGGTCGAGACCAGCATGGGGAAGGTGACCTCTGTAGCAGTTGCCTTGTAATCAGCTTGCGCTTCCCAGTCCGACGAGGACTTCCTCCCAGGCATGATGGGGGAGAGAGGGGGCGGGTCGTCAGTATGCTTACTCGTGAGCAGCTCGGAACTGTCTGTGGATCTTGGAGCTCGCCTCTGCAGCACAAGCATCGTCAGCAATGCAGTCTGAAGGGTGGACGGAGAGGGGAAAGCGGCATTAAAGGTCTCGTCTGCTTTGGGTGCATCTCGACAGCTGCAGGCATTCTGCACTGGCTGAGACAGCCAAGCCGAGCTATCTCATCTCTGCTTTCCACAGTGAGGGATGGGCCATACTCACCGGTAGCACTGGGCTCTCCGATGGAGAAGCGGCGCATGCGAGGTTGGCCGGTGTTGCGGTTGATGGAGAACTTGCGGTTCACGAACGCGCCGACGGTGGCAATTGGGTTCGACATGGCGGGCAGGTGACTAAATCGCCTAAGTTGCTGCTCGTTTTCTTTCTTTTGTTGTTATTCTGACCTTTGAAAGAGGAAGAGAAAAGCACGACGTCGTAGAAAGATTTTAGGTTTTTTTACCCTGAGGACCCTTCAGGCTGACGTTGGGCCGTGGTAAAAATAGGGAAGCTTCGCCGTCTACAAGCGTGACGCGCGGGTTCTGGGGTTATTTCTTCCTGCCTTGGTCACAACAGCAGCTCCTACGATCCTTCACAACCTAATAATACCATCCAAGACACAAGCACCAGAAAAAGAAAACGAGCTCGTTGTTGTGGCGCTGGCTAAATCGCTCGCGCGCACACACACACACACTTATACCCCCACGCGAGGAAAGAGTTCCAGGGGACGGCAGAGGATCGACGCTTCAGTGACCTACAGTAATGGCTGCAACCCGGGGGCCAGCGACACCCTTGAAAGCTCGATTTGACGAGAAGCTATCCACGACTGGCGCCAGCCACGCATGCTACGGCAACACCTTCGAGCGTTGATAGGCCCTACCGTCATCAGCTGGGACGCAGGTCAGGGTTCCATTCCCACTTTTCGACGCTGCTACTACATAGTGGGTTTCAAATGACCCAAGTCTGGCCTGACCTGAACTGACAGGACTCGCTGCCACTATCGACAGAGCACGAAAGTGGACGAGAAGCTGCGCGCCATGTCTCCTCCTATAGAAGCTATAGCTGCACTCCATCGGGCGGGGGAACACAAGACACACAAATGGATATGGCATCTGGTCGCTCCTAGTCGCCAACTCAAGACAAAACTGTTGTCCTCGCCACACAAGACAATGTTCTCATCTACCAGGACAGGTTTTAGTTCCTTGCAGAGCAGAGTGTGTCTAACCCCTCGCTGTGTCCCCGTTAAGCTTCCGGCAGATGCCCAATTCTCCCGGTTGAAACCCCTCTTCAGGGTCGTGGGCTCCACTCGGATGTTGCGTCAGCGGGGTCAAAGACGTGGGCACGAGAGAAGGCGGTGACCGACCTGGCGAAGGCTATCCCGAAACACCCCCTGAGGACTGTTGGTGACGGTGTCGTCTCCTGGGATGCATACATGGCCATTACTCAGTCAAGACACTCCCTGGAGGTGACGAGATATTTTTTCCATGCCGAGGGTGTTGGACGAGGCATTAAATCTCGAGTGCAGATCCCCCGCATAAAATAAGGAGTGCAGCGAGTCTTTGCGAGGGCCCTTTATAAGCTCCGGCAGATGTTACGGGCTGTCCGGCTGTCGTCGTACGGCGGTGATCTTGTGGGCACTTATTGCGCGATTTGTACGATACGTCTGGCTGCTGCACAAGCGATTGCCTCTTGGCCTGAGCTGCTTGCGCAACAAGCAGACAACCATCTAAAGAACCGCAGCGTCCTGTCCTCAACCGCAGCTAACAGATATGAATGCAGCCGAAAGCTGATTGTTCTATGGCTCATCCCCGGGCTGCCAAGACCTTCAAATCGGAGCCGACGTGCCGCGCGAACATCGGATCCACCCTCGGCGAGCAAACGGGAGAAGGAATGGGACATGTCGCCTCTGATAATAAAGATGTAGGGAAACATAGTATCTGATGATGCTACAGGTCCGTCGTCCTACATACGTAGTATACTCTGGCCAAGTATGATACCCTCTCTGGCTCTCCAGGATGACCTCCCTGCTGGGAATCTCCCAGTACAGTCCAGGCTCCCACGAGAATATGCCAAGCTCTCAGCCTGCGGCCCACTTTGTCCACATGGCGCAGAGGTCACGGGCATCAGTCAAATATTCTTTGACGCACGCCTCTTGGGGACAATAGTGTTGGTGGCTTGGGCGGCGGCTGGGGACCCGCGCTGCCGCGGTGTTGTTATACGTGACGGCCGCCGAGGCCGAGCCATTTGCACAAACAGGAGATCCCTGGCGCCGGCACGATGAACAAGTCTTGAGGCCCTGAGTTCGGCTGCCTCAATGCTGTGCTCTCGCCACGTGAGGAACAAGGAAGGCAAAGTGCCGAAGACAGTTCATTGTCGCCCCTCCCAGGCTGTTCACTGGCTGTCCGGCGAGATGGTGCCCCTCTGCCTGGGTCTACTCACGTGGTAACTTGGCATCTTAGTCCACAGCGCAGCGTAATGAGCAAAATGCTATTCCGTTAGCATATGCAAGTCATCATCCATCTTGCATGGTAAGGAAGGGACCTTGCAGGAGAAGCATGATTTAGAAGCAGAAACCAAATGTCAACCATGTGGCTCGAGAAGTCTACAGAGTCACCGCCCTTCCTTTCCCAGTCTTTGGCTTTCGTTTTCTCTCTCTCTCTCTCTCTCTCACTCACTCACACACTCATCTCTCTCCTGTATTTTTCTTCATTTGGACAGGGCTGCCCAGGGCGGAAGGTTATGGCTAATCAATGCATTCACCCGGACAAGCCCTACACATGCAGAGTGGAGCCCCGAAAGACAACAAACAATATATTGGAAGAGCACCGGCTCTATGCTGTGAATTTCAGTGCTTCTTGCATGCCATGGTTACAGTCGTACCCATTCAACAAGCAATACTACACAGGGTGGTGAGGGGTCGTTCAAAGATGACAAGTATTTGGGGCCGATGTTTCCAGTAATGCGTTGGCACCATTGGAGCGAATTGCAAATGGCATGGAACGGGTGCGAGCACATGCACGACAGGACTAGTGTGAGGCTGACTGGTCAGCCTATATCCGCATAGGGATGGGTTGTGTTGACTAGGGAAGTGGCGGAGCAGAAAATCATCCACATTGGAACTGCGCCCTCCCCAGTTGAAATTTCTCACATTTCTTTTCGAAAATTTGAAACGGGTTGTTCGCAACAATGTCAGACATTCGATTTCCAAAGACCATTCCTCGCTCTGTATGCCTCTTGTAGAATAAGGACTCCCAGCACAGACACTGATATACACAGGCTTGTTCCATGCATGCCAAAGGTGGCTGTACTATATGGAATAAGGGCTGCGCAAGGCATCTTGATGAACTTTGCAAATGACCTCCTCGTACGAAATTTATAACTGATTTGGGATCAAGTCTTGGATATATGAGACTGCAGTCCGACAGAGATCATGAAATAATCATTCACCAAAAGGCAGAAACATCTCAACTCACTGGACTATACCAAAGAGGAATTTGTCCAAGTAGTCACTCAAGAGCAAAGGCCTGCATCACATAATTGCTGCATCTCATCCTCCAAGTTTGCACATAATTACACAGACACAACAACAACAACAACAAGTCTTGTCACTGATAAATTCCCTTTGTCCTCTCTGACTGACGGATACCGGCATTTCAGACCAATAAGGTCATCACGGATCAAGCGTCACTTCCTATCTCATTGGATCGCTCCTTCCAAAGCTATCACAGGAATCGGGTCATCATCTGGCTTGGTCTGTGTCCAGGATTAGCCCTACCCTACAAGACTTCTTAACTCCTAAAAAAGGACTCTTTGTATCTCACACCTTGGAGAGATTGATTACTTAGTCACCTGTCCCAATGTCGTGGCTAATCTCCCACTCCTCCACCTCCCATTCCCAACATTCCCTTTCGAACCGTCCACGCCAACCCTCTCTAGGCCCGTCTGCAACACCTAACATGACGCCCTCGGACATGGACTCCAGCAACAAATTCTTTAGCTCTATCAAGGGCACTATTAAGGGCAGGCTCTCCAGATCCACCAGCAATGCCTCTCACACGTCGGCAAACGATATCCGTGAGTCCGCAAGAAGATCACAAGCTCAACCACAGTCACGCCCTGTGAGGCTTTTGGCAGGAGCAACTTCAGGGCAGGGCATCAGCGCAAACCCCTTTTCAAACCCGTTTGCCGAGACTGCGGCTTCTTCTTTTTCTTCTCCTGCAGTTCCCATCACCTGTGAGTACCATCAGACTCTGTACACAAGAAGGTTATTGAGACATGTGTGCATGATGGAGGACTGACAAAGCTCACATCAGCCAACGAACCACCTCCGGCGTACAGCAGTACACCGCCCGTCTACGACGTTCGGGCTCCCTCGCCTACGCCAAGTCGGCTGTCCGCCATCACGGCCACTACGCCCGAGGACAAGTATGCCTTCCTATCTTCATTTGATACCGTCTTTTTGATCGACGACTCGGGCTCTATGGCGGGGCGTTCCTGGCGTGAGGTGCAGTCCGCCCTGTCGTCCATCACACCCATCTGTACCGCACATGACGCCGACGGCGTTGACATTTACTTTTTGAACCACCGCACTTCGCGGCCTGCCCTCCCACAACAAGGAAAGGCCGCCGGTGGCTATACCAACGTGACGGATGCCACCAAGGTCGAGCGTATTTTCACTGCGGTGCGGCCCGGCGGCATGACGCCTACCGGCACGCGTCTGAATCACATCCTCAAGGCCTATTTGAGGCACTATGAGAATGCCATCGAGAGGTGTGGCGGTGATCCTGACGGGACCGACGTGAAGCCCATCAACGTCATCATGATTACCGACGGCGTGCCCTCTGACGACCCCGAGAGCGTGCTGCTGAGCGTCGCCCAGAAGCTCGACAGGCTCGAGGCGCCGCCGCACCAGGTCGGTGTGCAGTTCTTTCAGGTGGGTAACGAGCCCGGCGCAAGCGAAGCCCTACGTGCGCTAGACGACGACCTCTCGGAGCTCGGTGGTGGTGTGAGGGACATGGTGGACACGGTGACCTTTGGGGCGCGTGGCGGTGGCGGCAGCGGCCTGTCGTCGAGGAGGGATCCAGTGCCGGTGTTGAGTGCCGATGCGATCCTCAAGGTAGTACTTGGTGCAGTGGTCAAGCGGCTGGATCGCGCTAGGATCGCCGAGGAGGAGAGGAGAAGTATGAGAAGTGGCATGTTACAGCCCTAGGTGGCTGAGCAGCAGCACAGCGACCCTGCCCGCCTGCAGCCTCCACCTCGAATGCAGAAGAATGCCGGGGGGGAGGGTGCTGCTGCTGCTTCCGATGCACTACAGAGCTCACAGGTAAACTACCACCAGACCTGGAATCAGGCATATCGCGGACCCCAGACAGTCCAGCAATCTCAGCAAGCTCAAGCCCATGGCGAGGCAGCTCAATATTATCAAGAGGCATATGCATCGCAGCAGCAGCAGCCATCGCAGCCGCCGCCTGTTCCGAGCAATCGACCACAAGGAGCATCGTTCCAGCAGTTCTGAAAGCCTCGAGATACCCCAGAATGAAGGGAAAATGTAGGAAAAGTCCTGTGCGACGACGATCGAAAGAGAGAAAAGAGAATTGCCATTATGGGTCCTTTACTACGGCAGACTTCACGACTCCCCTCTGACTGAAACGATTATTCTTGTTCATCATTACTATTACTTCCTACTCAGTTAATAAATCCTGATACTGATTACAACACTAGAGACTGTGCCATGTAATGATACGTGTTCTGAAAGCATTCCTGCATGTGTCACGCAAATTCATATCATTGCTGGTGTTTAAGAATAGCTTTTTGATTTTTCGTAACGTAATGTCTGTTCAATGAACTCCGTCCCAAGAAGAATATCCTCTCCAAGCTCCGAGACCGACTCCGAGATCGAGTAAAAAGTTAATGGATCTCTCTATCTCTTTCCTTCTGCAAAAATCGAAGTCAAAATCCGAAAAAGAGTCCTTTGGAATGACCTTTACCTGGGCAGGGAGAGGATGGGTGCGGGTGCGACGGAACTCTCGGAAGATTTAGATTTTCAGAAGAAAGAAGAGAAAGAAAAAAAGGGAAAACGTAAAAGCTGCCAAAGTAATCCACCACCAATTTCATTCATCCTCCCACACTCCAATTTGAACGGTCAAAATGAGGAAGTATGTTCCAATGGCCAAAGTCATCCAAGACCAAAAGCCCGTTCATAAGGTCGTCTGCATTGCGTCGTCGTATAAACACGCCAAAGTGCAACCGAGACCGAGACGGAACGACGAAGAAGCAGGGGAACAAGCCGAGGCATTAAGAGCCGATCTCAAACGCCTAATTTGCTGGAGGCTCCGTGCAAACGAAGAAAAAGAAAGAAAAAAGGTATCATCAGGCACCATCCGAAGAGGTTGCAGGTGAGGGGTTTTTGTGGGCCAGAAAGTATGCCTTGCCGTCCACCAAGTGGTATTCTGCACGGGACCAAGCATGAAGACAGGGTGTCATGTACAGGCTGCCGAACGCAGCAAAAGTGACCAGCCGAAACAGATCGAGGTGAGATCCCCAGGTTCAGTCTGCCTCGTCTTGTAGAAGAGCCTCATGTGAGGCCACGGCCGGCCAATGCAACATGTCGTAATCGTAGTGGGAGCCAGAGCTGACAGTTCAAGCCGAAGGCAGATGGTGAGACTCTGCCTTGCCAAGTTCTCAGCCGAGATGTCACCAGGAGCAGGGTATGATCCTTCAACACGGCTTGCTTCCACAACCAGGAGGGTTTGGTCCTCAATTCATGATCAAGACCTGTGCCTTGCAGACGCCACGGGGCACAATGGAAACGCCAGAGTCATCTCGGTAGCTGATGGAAGGGGTCACAACGAGGGCAACACGAATGTGCTTGTGTTGCAGAGACATGCCGTGCAGGTCGCTGTTCAGCGCCATGTGCGAGTCGTGGCTGAACTTGACAGCACACTCGTTCCAGGTGAAGGCGAAGGAAAGGCGGCTGCTCATCATCTTGTTGGAGATCTCAATGCCAATGTTGCAGAGAGAATGCAGACCTAGACTGGCATCAGCGCCGACGTTGCTGTTGAGGAAGGGACCAGCAATGTCCTTGAGGCGGTTAGCATTCTGGGCGGTCTTGAAGGAACGGAAGCGGGGCCACTCCTCGTCCTTGACGATTGCCTCAACCACCTGACGCAGCTCCTGGCGCGCCGCGCGGCGCTGCTCAAGCGGGTAGCCGATGTAGTCGATGATCGGACCGATCTTGTTCAGTTGGACGTCGGTCTCCTCATCCCAGCCCAGCCAGAACTTCCAGTGCAGCACCTCCTGCTCAATGTACTGCAGGAGCAGACGCGAAATAAAGTAGCAACGGTGGTCAGGCGAGTTCAGCATGAACAGCGCATGCTTAGCGGCCGCCTGCGGGTCTTTGTGGCACGAGGCCACCTTGAGGATGTAGTTCCACAGCCTCGGGTTGGATTTGGTAGCCTCCTCGACAGCACCAAGTGTGATCTGCCTGCAGTGCTTGTCAGACCAGCCGAATGAGGCTGTGAACAGTCGGAAGAACAAGTCCTTCCAGATCTTGGTCTCAGGGTCAAAGTCAGAGTCATCGTTGCGACGAATGACAAGAGCACTGGAAAGTTGATGCTCGGAGCCGCGAGCCGAGTGGCTGTGCGGGCGAGCCTGACTATGCGGTCCATGGGGTGGGTACCCTGGTGCACCATAGCCGTAGTAGGGAGTTATAGGGCCGGCTGGGGGTGGCGGGCGGCCATAATTGGGCATGGGACCACCATAAGGTGCCATGGGCGGAAGGTAGGCACCATAGGGGCCGTTTACGCCAGGCGTAGGACCCATGTGGCCCATCGGTGGTGGCATGCCGTGCTGTCCGTACCCAAGGGATAGAGGGCCTCCGTAGCTGTCCTGCTCCATGCGCGTCGATCTGGACAGAGGACGAGGCGGCTGCGCGGTGGCAGCATCGAACTCCACGTTGAGTTTCTTCAAGTTGTTCAACAAGAACTCCTCGTCCTTGCCGTCAAGAGTGGACGTGTATTTGGGGGTTGGAAGGCACGGGCTCTTACGAGCACCAATCTCAGACGTCGCCGAGTTGTAGGTGTTGATATCAGGAGACGAGTCGTTCGCCTTGGTGGATTTGGATCCCTTGGACGCCTTGCTGCCGTCGCTGGACTTCTTCTTGAGGTTCTGGTGCACACAATGTGGTCAGTATGATGAATTGAGTCCCCCGGGGTAGGGGAGGGGGGACCTGAAGCTCACGTCGATCTGATCCTGCTGCTCCTTAATGCGGCGCTTTTGGTTGTTGATTTTCTCAGTCTTCTTCTCTATCTCCACCTTGCGCCTCTTTTCGGCGGTGGCGTAACCCTGCTCCATGTCACGCATATCCTGCTCGAGCTTGCGAACACGGTCCTGGCTATTCTGAAGCTTGTTGCGGAGGCTGTTCATTTGGGCCTCGTGGGCAACACTGGAGGTGGTACCCTCCTGGGAACTGCGGTCTGTGAGCTCCTCGACCTTCCGTTCCAGCACATGGCAATGGTACATGGTCGTGACGAACTGCTGAGCGATGTTCCGAAGGTCATTGTTCAGCAGGTCGCCGAGGCTAGCAGGCATGCCAGGCTGGCGACCAATGGCCTGACTGAGGGCCTGGACGCGAGCCTGGCTGTCCTTGCAAATTTTGCGGATGTCCTGTCATGCCACCGTTAGGACTTGTTGTTCGCGAGGTCGAATAGGATCAGCGGGATCGTGAACTCACATTGATGCAATCCTCAGGACCGTAGTTCTGCCCCTGCTTGCTGGTGGGAGTGGCGGCGCCATACGGCTGCTGCGTGCCGGTCGAGTGCCGGGTAGAGAAAGACTGCTCATCAGTGTCAGTTGAGTTGCTTGAGATCTTCGTCGACTGAGGTGGCGAGTAAAGCATCACGCCACCGGCAGAGGAAGACTTTTTCGCGTAGCTCATAGTTGCTATTTGATGACGTTCGGACGGAATGCTGCTGTGAGTTTCTCTAAGATTTTGCGATGAGGCCTGGGAGGGAAGCGCCAAAAATGATGCGGACGGAGTATGGCAGAAGCTTTTGGGAAACGTGAGCAGTAGGCCAGAGATGTGATGAAAGGACAATGGCTCTTATCGATGGCGACTTATGTGTTGCTTTGTTTGGATGGAGATGGGGATGGGGATGGACTGATTTGTCGATAGGATGGTTGAGCAAATTTAGGCCTGTTACCGTAGTGACAGCTGCTACAGCAGCAGCAGCTTTGTGACAGCCAGCTGCGTGATGTGATAGATGAAATGGCTGATGCTTGATGGGTGTAGAATGAGTGTAGATGGGGTTCAAATGAACAAGTAAAGGTGGCCAGGCTTGGGTATCAGATTTAAATGCTCCAGGAGGAGTTCCCAGACAGACACTGCTGCTGCTGCTGCAGTGAGAAGGGTTGGGAGTTGATAGGAAAAGGGAGACCAGAGATCAGCAGGAACCAAGGGATTTCTGTCGACGGCAGGCGATTTATATCTGCACCACTTGTGAATGCCACTGCGCTATCGATCCAAGTCGATAACAACACAGTCGATATTGACTGTGCAAAGGAGGTTGAGGTTGGTAGGGTGGGGTTGGCAGCATGCGTCACTGGAGCAAGTGAATTGAAACGAAGCAGACAATAGCAGTTCTTGCCTGGAGGATATGGGAATGGGCCCTGGGAAATCAGACAAAATACAGAGTCAGGTTGGACTGGTAATGTGAAGAGGCTCATCCAGTGCCTCTCCTTGCAAGAGTCAATGAAACATATCGATATGCCTTGGGACACTTGCACCGGCTATGATCAATAAAGGAGAGAGAGTCGAACCAAGGACCCAAATAATTGTGTTGAGGTGGAGCCAATGAAGATCAAAAAAAAATAAAAAAAATTCAACAGTGGGTTGAAGCACAGGTGCTCATGGTGCAGTGGTGCTCTGCCATTAAGAGGAGAAAAAGTTTGAGAAATCGCGATCGTGCGTACCGGGGTCCACGGCAGTCTTGCTAATGACGACGACCTGTGTCATGATCAGCGCGCCTATCCCCTCGCAGCATGAAGCGTCGACCACGGAAAGGAGTATGTACCGAAGCATAGAAGCTATCGTAGGATATCCCACGGGAGTGTTGGTAGGCACGAGTTGCATATACTGCGCGCGCTGGATGTCCTGGACACATGGCGCGATATTGTACCCTTCAATTCGAAGACGAGTGGGATAGGGATTTACAGCTCTAGATCCATCATCAGCAGAAGAGGCAAGCGCCAGGGCAGCGCACGGAAGAGACTCACAAAATATGAGCTGGCGCTTGATAGCCCGTGTACTCGACCAGGAGCTGCTGAGATGTTTCCTGTGCGCAGGCATTGGTGGCTTTGCTCTGGGTGATGGGAGGAAGCCTGTTGTACGTATACCTTGAAGAGTCCACTGCAGCGTGCGGGCTCGGATTGTGCGACATGACGAGAACGATAAGAATAATTGGGGACAATGATGTCTCGGTTATTTGGATGTTGATACTGCCGTTACATGATGGTGTTCCCAGCGTGACTCGTAAGGCTTCGTTGATGACACGGGACATGGGCGGATGTCGCGTAGCTCAATGTGGGTTTAAGAGGATACAAATATATGGTGCAAGCCAGGGACGGCGACAGCACCATGAGACAATGATCGTTGTTGATGTCCGAGCGGTCGTGATGCTGCGTTGGTCCTCGATCAGGCACAATGCTATGTCTGCAGAGGTATTCGTTGTTGTTGGAGAGGATAATGATGACAGGATTGATGAAGAAGAATTGAATGTGTACAAGATACAGAAGGAAATTGAGATAAAGATGGATGTTAAAGAGTAGGAAAGGGTGTGGAAAGGGTAGTGAAAAGATAAATTTCAATGCCCAGCAGCCCCGGGATGTCCTTTGACTTGAGCTGGCATCAAAGCTGGCTCATAGCTCCATCCTCAATCCCCCCGTCCAAATGCTGGGTCGATGACGGGTCAAAAGCAAAGATGTCTGAGGGCCTTGTCGATGGCGAGGGCGCCAGTGCTGGTGCGGATTGATAGTCCTCGACAAGTCATCTGTCTCCAGAGACTTGACCCATGTGTGGAGATCCTGGTACTTGATCCCGGGGCAGGACCTGGTTTGTCTCGGGGCATAGGACAAAAGGCCTGCAGAGAAACCGGACAGGTCTTGTCATGAGCAGGACTCGAACAACGCCCTCATAATGCTAGTCATGATAAACTTGAGGGAAAGTAGGCTGGCTCCAAGTTGGACTGACACTCGCTATCCCTGATGCAAGAAGCAGAGAATAGGAGCCCTAGTCCCTGTGAGTAGGAGACAATATCCTGGGGTAGCAAGTCACTGTGACGTCTAGGTCGTCAGTCAAGAGTCTGATGAATATAAAAATGGCTCACTCACAGAAGTCCTACAGTATTCCAAGACAAGACTAGCACTCAAGAACATCTCTGCCAGCACCGGGCGCAGTCGGTAGGTGGCAAGTTCCTTTTTGCGGCAGCACCATACCATCATGCATCGCAACAGAGAAGTGTCTGCACGATTCGATGTAACTAGCATGGAAGATATGGGCAAGACAACCGGGGGGAAGACGGCGAGGACCAGCAGTCAGAGAAGAGCGGATTCCGTTATGCTGCCGCAGAACGTAAGGCCAAGGAACAGCAAGGTGCTTGAAGAGAAAAGGTACATGATGAAAAATGAGAGTCCGGCAGAGAGTCGACTCTCGCAATGGGACGAGAAAATGAAAAAGAGAACAAGAGCCTGTCTCTTGGTTCTGGCGGATGTAGGCCTCGCTTGTTGTTCGTGCCTACCTCAGCTATCTGAGCCTCGAGCTTGCGCTGATATAGAATAAAGGTAGTCACAGCTTGACCCTATGACTAACCCCAACCGTACAGGGTAGACAGAGAAGACGAGAAGACGAGAAGACGAGAAGACGAGAAGACGAGAAGACGAGGCGACGAGAGAGAGGGTGTGTGTGTGTGAGAGAGAGAGAGAGAGAGAGAGAGAGAGATGTTTACAAACATCTAAGTGACCAGAAGTGACAATGTAACCACAGTCCAAAAACACGAACCCACGTGGCGAGCAAGAGGTCGCAAGGGCTTGAGATGTCCGTGCATGGACGCACGCCCAGCTGCGAAAGGCACCGAAGACGAGAACGAGGACCTGGCGGCAGCGATGGCCCGGTCCGGTCCAAGATGCCAGACGCGTGTGGACTCACACAGCACAGACTGCTACTCATGTAAGTGGAGTCAAGGAAGACTGGAAAGCCTGTGGAGGGCAACGGCCGAGTGTTACCACAAAAGGACGGTATTCATAACAAACTAAGCAGCATATCAGAAGCGATCTAGACATTGTTCCTAAAGGGCGCAATATTCGATCCATGGAAAAGCTGTGCTCGTGTGGGTCAGAGAGAAGAACCCCTTCCAACAGAAGCCCAGAAGGCTAGGCACGATTTACTGTACTAACAAGGCAGAAGAACTGCGTATCACAAGAATTGTAACCACCGTTCAGGGAACACCGGGTTCTATTGCAAAAGATCTAGAAAAAGGATGCCCGTCGACGTCGTCCTCGAAGGGCGTCGACCAGGCTGAAATGTCAACATCAGAGGCGAGGTGCCGTGCCCTAAGTACAATCATCAGCAGCTCGTCGTGGCAGAACCCCCCATCTCCTCCTTAGACGCTGTCTGCTCTGTCTGTCCCAGGAAAGAAAACATAGATGGGGGGAAACGAGATGAACGTTGACGTGCCAGACACCGGAGCGGGGAACTAGGAAGCAAAAGGAAGATAAAAAACTATGATAATCAGCGGGACCATTCTTCGTATTTCGTGTTACCAGTCCAGTTGAAGGTGACCTGTAACTTTTCCCCCGTCAGTTGGGTGTTTCAAATTCGGGATATAACCAGCCTTTGCCGTTCGGATTGACGTGGTTTCTTGTTTTATGGGGTGTCGGCACGATTCACCGAGATTAATCGTCGTGTCGTTATCGGGTAGTTTGTGAGGAGCGGTTGGCGCTGCTGTAATCGGTAAACCGCTCGTGATGTGGAATGCAGCCAAGAATGCAGAGGTATCTTGCAGCCATCAGTACCGCGTCAAGTCCGAGAGTCGCTGTGCTTTCTCTTACCGGTAGTGAGAAAGCCTAGAGTGTAAGTTGGATGGATCCGAATTAGCGACTAGAAAGCCTTGGAGTTTGCTCGGAAGAGACTGGCGTAGACTGCGTCGACAACGGGCGCCGCAGTGATCATCCTGCCGCCAAAGTAGCGGCCGTTCAGGCCCTTGATGGCGTTCTCGCCTCCAGAAACCTTGTCGAACTTGAGATAGATATCGCCCTTCGAGTTGGGGTCGACCGATATGTGAACAACATGGCCGTATTTGGCCTCGGCCTCGTCGCGTACATCGTCCTCGAGCTCCTTGACCCAGTTGTCTCCCTCTTCTCTGTCGGGCCGTCAGCAATCGAACTTCAGAAATCTGGTAAAGAAGGGGGTGTGGGGGCAAAAGGAAGAAAAAACCTACTCGTCCGGGTCAAACATGTTGTGCAGGACAACGCAGCGGCTCGCCATGTTGTTAGTGACGGGAAGTGGTTTGGGTTGCTCTGTCTTGGGCTTCAAAATCTGTCGCTCAGTGTTTGCGCTCGGAGGCTCATCAGTTCTTGCAAGCTTCCTCATGAGGGCATCTCGGCTGTAGTTGTTAAAGTTGACGCCAGCCACGTCAGTGTCGTCGAGAGCGCTCGCGCCGCCACCCTTGTCGTTGTCACGGGCACCGGCACGGTCGAAGTTCGAATTGGGAGCACCGCGCCCACCGGCGCCGGAGAAGGCGGATCCCTGGTACTGTTGGTTTTGGCCCTGGAATCTCTGCAGGAGGTTGGCAGTGGATTCAGGGGTGAACTTATCGTTACCAAGGCCGACGCGGATAGGACGACCTGCGAGATCAAATCCGTTCATCTTCTCGAGGGCTTCGCGAGCCTGGCCTGCATCTCTGAACCTGTGCTCGCGTGTAAGTGAGGAGTCGCCACGGCAACTTGTGAGAATAGAAAGAAGAAGGAAGGGGGGAGGGAGGCCGGGGGAGTATACTAACTGTACAAATCCATAGCCACGACTGCGGCCCGTATCATCCTTCTGCAGCTGGACAAATTCAAGCTCGCCAAAAGGCTCAAAGACGTTCTGAAGATCCTGTTCAGTGATACTGAAGTGGATATTGCCAACATACAGACGGTGGAAGGGAATCGAGTTAGGATGGCCTCCAGAGCCACCAGATTCGCGAACCTGGCGGTTCTTTTCAGCTTCGGTAAGCTGGACAATAACGGGGATACCTAGGAGCTTTTGACCAGTAAGCTGAAGAGCAGCGGCGACAGTCTCCTCGTTCTTGAATTCGACGTAGCCAACACTATTAAGGGCGATGAGCGTGTTAGCACTTTTGTTGAGTTTCGAGACAAAGAGACGGAGGATACACACCCTTTGGACCGATTGCTGACACGATCCTTGACGATCTGGGCCTCCGACACAGGGCCGACCTTCTCGAAGAACTCCTTGAGTTCCTTGGTCCTCAGCCGCGCAGCAAGCTGCTGAACAAACACAGTCCGTCGATCCCTCTCGTCCTCGGTGAGCTGGGCGGGTGTAGGCTCTTCGCGGTCTCTGTCAGCGCGCGGCGTACGACCGCCACGGCGTGGCGCATCACGATCATCATCTCTACGGTCCCTGCGATCGCGATAGTCACGGCGGTCATCACGCGGCCGGTAGTACCGCCCGCCCGGCGACCTGGAGCGCGAGCGGCCGCCGGCGCCGCCACCGCCGCCGTGGCCCCGACCGCTGCGGTAGTAATCGCCGTCCCTGTTGTTGCGGCGCAAGTGTCGGTCCTCACGGCTCCTGCTGCGACGCCTGCTGCTTCTGTGGCTTCCTGCGTCACTACGCGGCGTGCGCTCCGACTCGGGGGTGCCGCGGCGGCTTGAGTAGCGGTCACGGCTGCGGTCGCGATCTCGGCGTTTACGATCTCGGCTGCGATCCCTGTCACGCTCGCGGCTCTTGTCGTTGGTTGAGTCGTTTTTTCCGTTGGCCTGATGGTGGTCATTGTCGTCGACATCTGCAGTGGTGCCTGGCTGCGCAGGGGGTGCGTCCTCCATCTTCTCATCCTGCTTGGCAGTGGCGTCGAGGAGCGCCTCGACATCGTAAAAAGCCATCTTGAAGATGCTCTAGAATAGGGTATGCAGTCCACAGAGAGTCGCAAGGGAACACGCAGTGATGCAAATTCAATGATAGCAGCGTGGGTGCTCTGCAGGTAAGATTTGGTGCTGCGGACTGCCAAGTGTAGGGGGAAGAAAAGACAACAGCAGTGGGGGCCGACAAGATTTCACCATGCCATCGACCAGGTGGTCCGTGCCACACAGAACTAGTTCCTCAATCTTGTCTTAGGCTGGCATCACCTGCACTGGAGTCACGATACCAAGGGCCATTGTCTCAAATGCATTTCAGAGACTTGCACAATTGTGATTATTGATTCATTGTTTTTTTTCCCATGTATTCTTGTTCTCTTAACTGCATTGATTAATGATTATTATTCGAAGCCATTCTGTATTGCAGAGGCCCGTGGGCGTTCCCAGATCTTCTGCAGCGCTTGTACCATGCATGCCACAGCCTAATTGCTGTGCTCTGTACGATCGAGAAAGGAGGAGTTGCCCTCACTGAGACAAGCCCATAGTCTTCTCTCCTAATAGGCTGTCCAATCCGGATTGGCCTGTTGAAAGAGTATATACAACGAAATAAATTGGGACGTCTGCCCATGCAATTTGTCTATCTGTTACAGGTCATGATTTCAACTGCGAAGCACCGCCGCCTTTGGTCCTCACTTAGTCTTCATGGATGAGGGCTGCTTGATCTCTGTGCCAAAGACCACATCCCAGAACTTGCTGGTGACACCGAAGCCGTTCTCATAGTCGAGGAAGTGGTGCTCGAGATGATACTTCTTGAGCTGCTTGTACCACAGCGGCAGGTTCTGGTGATGCAGGAAGTAGTGTGTCATGTCGTAGCAGCTGTAACCAAAGATACCGCCGGCAAAGACGGCCACGGCGACATGCCAGTCCCAGTAGAAGACGGCGAGCGCGAGATGGTAGAAGGGAAAGGCCAGGGCCAAGAAGAGCGTGGGCGGCATCACAAGACGGTACTTGTCCATGGGCAGGTAGTGGTGAACACCGTGCAGCGTGAAGTGCAGGGTGATGCCGACGCGGTTGTCAGGTAGGTAGCTGTTGTGCGGTAGTGGTTAGTAACGCGGCCCCCTCGGAAGTGCCGGAGAGAGAAAGAGAGAGGACTCACTAGTCGAGGTGGAACACAAATCGGTGGAGCAGGTACTCGGTGAGGGTCCAGAGAAAGATGCCCAGCAGGGCGTACAGAAGCTGCGAGAAGTGGTTCTCGAAGCCCTTGGAGGCGAGGTATTGGCCGTAGGCGATGGCGGGCCACCACAAGGTCGGTATGAGCCACCAAGGGGTCTTGCTCAGGGGCTCCAGGAAGTTGCCAAAGAAAGGCGCAGACTCGCCGCCCTTGTAGTGCCTCGGGCGATGGATCTGATCGAGGTAGAACTCTTTGCTGAAGCCACCGAACCAGACCTGAGGGAAGAGCGGCTTGTTGAGGTCGAGGAACTTGTGCTTCTTGAAATCTTCAGAAGGGTCCGTCTCCTTGTTCAGGTCTGAAGCGCACGACATGCCCGTTCTCGGGTGGATCCAAGTGCCGTCGTCGTTGGCAGTGCCATTGCCATTTGTGTGCGCGTCGCCATTCACCCCGTTCGCAGATCCATTCGTAGATTTTTCTGGGACGACGAAGCCGATGAGCGACTCCTCGAG
>LAZJ01000043.1:0-262684 GCA_006503525.1 Cryphonectria nitschkei
CGAGACGAGGTGGGAACAGAAGAAGCTGCTGCTGCTGAGCACGAACTCGACGACTACCCCGGCTATCACCACCACCGCCACCACCACCAGCAGCAGCAGCAGCAGGTGTCTGCACGGGCGCGGCTTTGCTGACGACGGTAGGGAAGACGAGCTTAGAGACGGTATCCAGGGCAGCGAGCTGTTCCGGGGTGCCACCGACCTGGTTGGCGGCGATGGCAGCAGGGAGATCCTTTTGGTTCTGCTGGACCTGTGCGTTGACCTCGTCCAGGGTGGACCCGGTGGTGATGTCGGCGGCCACGTTGGTCTTGGTGGTGGTGTCGGTCTGCTGCACGGCGATGCACCCGCCAAAGGGCCCTGCCAGCGCGTTGTTCCGGCACCGCACCGTGCAGATGTTGCCTGTCGAGCCTCCCGTGCAGTTCATGCTGGCGGGGAGCGTGATGGTCATGTTGAAGTCCTGCGTCTTGGCCTGGGAGAAACCGTTGGCGCCAGGGACGTTGTTGGTCACCTGCAGGGCGGTCTGACCGGTCGCGCCGAGGGAGTTACCGGTTGGGTCCATGTCGCACTGTTTTGAACGAGGTCATTCGTCAGTATGCTTGCGTGGTACACTCACACACTGTCTCTGATTGATAGAAGGAGAAGAACTCACAGTGTAGGGACCGGCACCGTCGGCGTTCACCTGGTGAATTGTCATGGTGATTGTTGAGCCGGACTTGACCTGAGTCACTTGTCCTGCGGCCAGCGCGTTCTCTGTGTTCTCGCCAACATCGATGTTGCCACCAATCTCTGTCCGTCCGCACTCGTTGGCGACATTGCTTTGAATCTCGGCGTCGCGGATGAGAGTGGCGTCTTGCTGACAAGGGCTGATGCTAGTGCAGTTTCTTGCCAGGTCCTCGACTGTTTTGTGCTGTTAGTAAAAACATACGTAAAAGAAGACGGACGAGGAAGAAGGAGAGATAGGAGGGGGGGCTTACCTTGGAATCCAACACTCATTCCGGAGTCGCCATAGGCGGCGATGATCTGGGAGTGGCCGTGGGCGAGGGCTGCCAGAGCAGCCAGGGTAAGAAGCCTCAGGGAAGACATCGTGATGTTTGGGATGGAGAGAGAATCGAAAAAGAAGAATCAAACAATAACTTGTATCTCAAAAAATAACACCCAAAGGAGTGAAGGTCCAGCCTAAAGGAGAAGTAGAATACAGAACTGATTAGTTGAACGTAAGAATCCACAGGATCCCAAGAATGAAAGTGAAGAACGATGGCTGGTGAAGGAGATGATGATCGATGGCCAAGAAGAACCCTCCCAAGCCGGTTGATCAGCTCTTCCTATATATACATCCTAAATACAGACTTGTGATGTGCATGAGATGACCGTTCCTGCTTTGCAACACCCTGTCCCCCTGGGCGTCCCATAGTTTGGACGACAAGAGGAAAGAATGGCTCCTTAGTCGTCCAGCCGCCTGTTTCGTCCAGGAGGCCATCGACAAACATCGTCTCTTGTTTGCCTTCGAACAAAGACTGTCGCAGGGTGGTGGAGTGAGCCGCTCGCAGAGGTATAAGGTGCTAGGGTGTGGCTACTGGTGTTTTGACACAAATCAAGCGCACGGCATAATTAGAATAAGACTACTGCTATTATGATTATAGTATGGAGACTGGTAGCAGGGGCCTGCGCGCGAGAGATGGCTGCACCCTTGTCCTCCCGTCGGTTCGATTCCAGAATTGTGGACCACAAGGCATTTCCTCAGTTGCGCCTCTCGAGCTGGCTGTACTACAGCCCAACAAAATAACACGGAGGCTTCCACGAACGGTAACAGTTGCTTGTCTCAGTACAGGGCTGATGACGTTCCGCCCGCTCTGGGCAACCTTCCCTGTCACCTGCGGATCCGAACAATAGGAATGATGTTCAGGCGCCTAGGGGGGGAATTCTACTGCGGCCAGATGGTTCCACTCGGAAACACGCGCAGGGGGGGGGGGTGGGAGGCAAGGAGGCCCTGAAAGGTTTGGTTTGCCAACATGCACGAAAGTACGCCAATCTTGGTAATGCCCTGGCTTTGTTCTCCCTCTTCTGCTGATGTTCCAAAGGTGGCCCGACTGCCAGGATGAGAGGGGTTAAAATGAGACGAATGTTTGTCTCGCACATGCACCGCGGAGCGCCCTCGGGATGCCCAGTCTGGTAGCACCGTCCGCCTGTGCCTCCCTCCCGGTGTTATTTCCGGGCTGCTTTGCTGTGAGGGCTTTATGCTTGACTGGCTAGGGCGTGGCGCAATACATTAATCGATGCTAATGCAGTGTGTACATGTTCTGGGGGGTTGATTGATTCTATTTCCCGTCGAGGGAGATCTACGGCGTTCCGGATCTACAGCACAAGTCTGTAGATCTCCTCGCAGCCACGATTTCTGGGATACACAATGATGACCTTGACAACAGTCAGCCATCCTGGCAACCATATCATGATAGGTAACTCGGGCGAGCGCTTCCAAGGGCCTGTATTCCGAAAATCAAACCAAACCCAGGGCCCTTCCTCGGTCAGGTCCCTATCAAACAAACATCGACCCTGCGGAACCGCGAACCGAGGACGAAATAAGTCTAAAATCTGGCCCGCCGGCTTCCACGAAGCGTCGTACGTTCTTCTCGCCTACCAATACACTGGCAGTGTGAGATGAATCCCCCTCTGAGTCCACTGCCAAGGGGGGGCCCCTGTAGAGATTCTGTCAAAAAGGGCTTAATCGGGCGTGTAATCCATGTTCCTGCTTGAGCCTCCTGTTGGACATGGGTGGGTCTGACGTTTCGATGGTTTTGGTGCGTCGAACCACCAAAGTTGATGATGTCCTTCTCATTTTACATCTTGGGCGTCATCTTTTCCACACAATTATGCCGAATGCATCCAGTAACTTTGTGTAGGAGAAGTGCAAGAGAGCGTAGTCGAAGAGGACGTCAGAGCTCGTCTTCCTGACAGGTCAGTTGCTGGTATTGTTGTGGCCATTGTCGAGCGCAGTTACAGGACCTACGTAAGGCGCAGCTTGTATCCATCAATGCCCGAGTCAGCAGTGTCGGCTGTCAAGTGGGGATTTGAGCTTCATACGTACTTCAATTGCCAAGAGCTGTCTCATGATTAAATAGGGTAGTATGGGAACTTCATGTAGATGTGAGTCCAAGCAATTCTTGACGATCTCAAAATGGGCCCATCGTGGTGTACCTAGGTAGCTCGAGCAGCCACGTTCTTTGAATATTTAAGTAATCCAAGTCTACCAACAAAATAAGAGTTAGACTCGAAATCTTTAGGGATACATTCTTTCTTTCTCCTTTCCTCTGTTTCCCCCATTAGCCATCTGGTGAGGTAAATGTTACCTTGATGGTACAACCAGCACACTCCGCCCAAACTCTCGGCCGATGATTGTTGTGCCCTGTCTTTCTGCGTTGGTCGGTCTCATGTCCGTAACGCTCATCTGGTGTTTATCACAACTCGACGCGGAAACGCCCGATGTGATACATGCCAGGTCTGCTTTGAACTATTGGGCGTTCCCGGACCAACGGAGGGTTTTCGGCTCTGTATGGTAATGGTACGACGCAAAGTCCAACACTTCGGAATTTATTGGATAGAGTGCCCTGTCGCTTGCTGTTGAATTCCTAAATTGGCCGAAGTCCAATAGCCAGACTCGTAGAGATGTACTGGGTGTTTTCTCGCCTATTTCTTTCCTTTGGATGTGATCATGGAAGGGCAGTCACCCGGTCCCGGAGGTCTTTGAAATGAAGCAAATGAACTTCATCTGGTGCTTCGATCATGAGTCTCTTACAGCTCATGCAACAGCTGCGCAAGTCATGACCTCCGAGTTTGACGGGAACTCACAGTCCCAGCGGTGTCAAGATCCTGGACCAACATCTCAAGAGCTTGCTTTTCTTGCTTGCACTTGTTCCCCAGACTGGTCATCAACATCTTCACTCATGTTCTCCGCCCTGGAACTGCGGTTTGTCTCGTCTGTCGTGGTAACCAAGGTCAAGTCATACACGTTATCCTTGTCCCGCCTCGCTCCTCCTGCTCGCTCCCCAAGTCTACGATAGAAGGATGGTCGTCGGGGCCAGACTAGTGGCGTCTTCTTGGCGGCGGAGAAAAGCTGGGGGAAGGCTGTGAGACTGACGATGATGACGGCTACGCATTGAGGAGGACCAATATTAGCATTTCTGTATACATTGTAGACTGATAGATCGTCAAGTGCTCGGTATTATACTTACCCAGCGACGTCTGAATTGCACCCCACATCACCACAGTTAACGGGTTCAAATCTTGATCTACTCCCACCCTTTCTATGCACAAGAAGTAGGCGCGCAGTATGGCGACTGCCATGGTGATCAGAGACAGAGAAAAGAGTCCCATGAACGCCAGCTTCTTTTTCAACTTCAGCTGTAAGCCCCAAACTAAGGCGAGCGGCAACGCCATGACTACGCGATTCAGATGTTAGCCAGCAGGATTCTTCCGTAGGCAATATCGTCAATCTGCCCTTAAATGTGTCTACCACTCACTCAGAAGGTCAGATAGAACATCTAAACCGGTATTAATGGCAATCATTCTCGTATCGAGACCATGAAAGGCGGTCATATGGCAGATCACATTCTGGTCGTGACTAGACCCAAACAAGCAGGCGTAGGGAAAATAACCAATCGAGACAATGTAGGTGGCAAGTGAAAAGAGGAGCACAGGCCACCATATTCGCTTTTGTCTGCGAGCGTTGCGGCCAAGGCGTCGGAAAAAAAATATTATGGACAGCTTGACGAGGAGGAGTGTAGTGTAGTAGAGCAACAGGCCAATGGCTTGCATCCTGATGTATCGTGTGATGGACTCATCGTGACTCAGGCCAGATGCCTCTGTGTTGAGCAGAGCATTCAGGCTGCGGAACCTGCATAAGAGTCAGCAGATTGCAAAACGGGGACCTGGCCTTCCCGGACCAGACAGGCTGTCTGCTGTTGCCGTAATATGGTTTCACAAGGGTAGGACACAAGGAAAGGACGGACATTTCTACCGCTGCCCGTTGCCAAAGAATCGTTCTGATTAGTATGAGGAGCCACCCAATTATGAGCAAGTAGTCGTCCAGGAACAGTCGTCTTGAGCCGCGATAACGTGAGATGACGCGCAGCACGAGAAACATGAAAGACGTTGCCGTGACCGTCCAACAAACAGCCTGTAGATCCGGTCAGGTCCTTGTATATCTCAGAGGTTTTCCAACCACATTTGTCCTCCCTCCCAAGATATGTTGATTACATACCACGAAGGCTGCGCATGAGAGCTCGATATGGGTCACGTTGTCTCGCCACCGTAACGAGGGCATGATGATGGTGCTGCTGCTGCAGGCCGCGTCGATGAGTCGGGAGAATGTCGTACCCTGCGAGCGCTGGCAGGTAGCAACTCGTTCAACTCCATATGATTTCGAGTCTATGTATCGTGTGTGAGAGAGGAAGAACTCCAAAGAATTCGATTGATGCTGCAGTAATTCCACTATTGTAATCAAAGTTTGGGTTTTTCGAGTGAGACATAGTCGTGCCGCATGCCGCATGCGGCCTCAACACCTTGGGGCCGAGACCACGAAACCTCTTTCACGAGGCACGAAGTCCGAATGCGGCAATAACCTAGAGATTTTACGTTTGCCCGAGGCATTTCCCTTTCTCCGCCAGTGTCACTTATCTTTCCACCTTCTCAGCCGTCCAGCCTTCCTAGCTAGCCGTGGCGGTTCCGAGCTTTTCAGCGTCCACGGTGTACGCATAAAGGATGCATTCAGACGGTGACTGATTAACTACATTGCTCGACCCAACGGGACACGCCCCGAGCTAATAGATTACATCCTCGCAAAGACGTCGTATTGCCACAGAGACTCTTGATCTCGTACTGCAGGTTTTTGGAATGGTCGGTGATGAAGTGACACACGTCTAAGCTTTTGCTTGCCACTTCTCTTCAAATTTGCACAAGCAGATAGCTTATTACCCTGGCTTTAGTTGCTTCAGATCTCAGCCTTGCGGTCTTGTCTGGGCTAGATAGTACTCCAAAATCTCTTAAGCACCAGACACCGAGAACCAATCAATTTCTGAATAGCAGCTACTAGTCGGAGGTGCTTGGGATTCTGTAAGTGGTCTCCTATACGTATCCTTGGTTCTGTAATGTGTGTACATAATTTGCCAGATATAACCTGCATCTACAAGACTTTTGGTATTGTACGGTAATCGCTATGGAATACAGTGTCCATGCGCAACATAGCCTCTGATGCGACAATTAAATTCCTCCAATCGGTAGGACGCCACCCATCGTACCTCGACCCAAAACGGCAATTCGGAGTGACAGCAACCCTCTGACATGGTCTTTCAGTCAGCTGAGACGAAAGAATCCCAAAAAACCATATAGCAGAAGACTCCATAATTGCACAATCGTTGTATTTTCGGCAGACCTCCTAGTCTTTCCACTGCATTGTTGCTTTAGCGAAAGGCACCTTGCATCGCCTTGACGGGCCGTGGCGTGCTATCTTCAGTTGGATCATGGCCAACTCCTCCATTTGCTTTTCTTGTACGGCGTGGTATCTCGGATCGTCGGCAGTGATAGCCTCTCAGATTATGAGTTCATATATAACCGTTCATAATGACCTTCTGTTGAGTGACAGACTTGAGACTTTCAACCCTCGCCTCACATGAATCGTTCGTAGCATTCATCATTGAGTACTCCAAAAGGGTGCAAAACCTCACCCTAGCCATGGCTTCCTTCTTCAAACGATACGCAGCGGTGTTAGCCAGCGGCCTAGTCGCCGCCCAGACAGCTATCGAGGTCGACCTCACCAAGACCTACCAGACCATCGACGGCTTCGGCTTCTCCCAAGCCTTCGGGAGAGCCAGCGAGTTCCAGGCCCTCGCAGCCGCTCCACAGAAGCAAGGACTCGACCTCTTGTTCGACACCACCGTCGGGGCCGGCATGACCATCATCCGCAACCGCATCGGCTCCAACGGCACGGGCGACAGCATTGAGCCGACGAGCCCCGGTTCTCCGACCGCCAACGCGACGTACGTGTGGGACGACAACGACGAGGGCCAGGTGTGGTTCAGCCAGCAGGCCATGAGCTATGGCGTGTCGGCCATCTATGCGGATGCCTGGAGTGCCCCTGGGTTCATGAAGACGAATGGTGAGGATATTGATGGTGGGTATCTGTGTGGCACGACAGGCCATACCTGTTCTTCTGGAGACTGGAGACAGGCGTATGCGAACTTTTTGGTCGAGTACATCAAGTTGTATGCTTCGGCGGGAGTTCCCATCACATATGTTGGGTTCCTTAATGAGCCAGATCTGACGTGAGTATTGCTTCATCTTCTCCCCCACGCGCCTAACATGAATGAAGGACCACAACTGCCTGGATGCTGAAATGTTAATGCTTACATCTGTTGACAGCACTTCATACTCCTCAATGCTCGTCACAGTCTCCAACCCTGTCGAGGTCACCTCTTTCGTCCCCATCCTCTACGACACCCTCAACTCGGCCGGCCTCGGCTCCGTCACCATCGCCTGCTGCGACATGACCGGCTGGTACGACGCCCAGCTAGTTACCGCCGCCCTTGTCGCTGCAGACAGCATCAGCCCTTATATCGGCCTGCTCACCAGCCACATGTACGGCGGGGACCCCACCTCGCTCATCGACAGCAGCGTGACGGACCTGCCGCCCGTGTGGATGACGGAGGGCGGCGACCTGGATGATGCCTGGTGCACGACGTGGTACAGCTCGGGCGGCTTGTGCGAGGGGCTTACCTGGGCCGAGAAGATCTCGACGGGCATCCTCTCGGCGAACCTGTCTGCGTATCTCTACTGGGAAGGGCTGGAGGTCGACGAGCCCTCGGCCTCGAGTTACCTCGTCGCCGTGCTCGACGGCGAGACGGCCACCGCGTCGGGAAGGTTGTGGGCGTTCGCCATGTGGAGCAGGTTCATCCGCCCCGGCGCCGTTCGTGTCGGCACGTCAGGGACCATCTCGAGCGTGGCAATTGGGGCGTTTGAGAATACAGATGGGAGCGTCGTGGTGGTCTTCACCAACTCTGGAAGCACCACTACATCCGCAGCCGTGTCGTTCAACGGGTTCACGCCCTCGGCTGCGAGTGCCTGGCTGACGGACAATACGCACTCGGTCAATTCCACGACGGTCACACTGTCAGGCGGTGTGGCTACGGTGTCGCTGCCTTCGTACTCGGTTGTGACTGTCAAGCTGACGGGGAGTGCTGGGGGAGGAGGGGGCACGACGACCAGCAGGAGCAGCAGCAGCACCACTCTGACGACTTCCGTCACGAGCAAGTCCAGCACGACGACCTCATCTTTGGTGACAACCACTACTGCTTCGAGTGGCTCCTGTTCCAGTCTCTACGGTCAGTGTGGCGGCACAGGGTGGACTGGAGCTACGTGTTGCTCTTCTGGGACTTGCACATTCGAGAATGACTATTATTCTCAGTGCATCTGAGGAGAAGGGTCTGGCGAAAATACAAGTAGACAGATGAGCTCACAGAAACGCGCCATTAAAGTTCTGGAATCATATTCATGGCTTTTATATTATCATAAGCTCGTATTCATACAACAGAGCGTTGTGACTTCATCTAGAGTAATTCTTCTCAACTACTGCCCCAAATGCCGGTCTTCATGTTTAAGAGTCCAAGCTGGCAATCAGAGTGCTCCTAGATGCCAGAATATTGAAGACGACTAAGTTTCCAATTAGAAACCCAGAGCCGAGTTGAAAGCGTCAGCGGTGGTTTGGTCCTTGGTTCCCAGACTCGCCACCGTAGCCTTGGCGCTCGCACAGGCATCCTTAGCAGCCTGGTTGGCCTGGCAGACGTTGGTGAGCTGGTTGCAGATGAAGTTGGTGATGATGTTGGGGTTCAAGGCGTCGCTCTGGCCGGTGCTGGCGATGAGAGTCGGGTCGGTGGGGAAGAATGTTCCCTCAGTAGCCTTGCGGTCTGATAAAAGAAAAAAGGTGTCAGTCAAAGCTTGAAACTCATTGTTATGGTTACTAAAGAAACTGAAGAGACTTACTGAATTGTGCCCGTCCAAACTGAAAGTCCATAGTCGGTGTGCAGATGCCAAAGTCCGCACCGGCCAGGCTGGTCGTGGCATTTCCAGCAGCAGCCGTGCTCGCAGCAGCAGCAGCAGAGGTGGTGGCAGCAGCTGCTGCAGCGCTCGTGGTCGTAGTAGCCGCGGCAGGTGCGCTCGCAGCGCAACCAGCATCCGAGTTATCCGTTGCAGCATCTGTGCTGGCGCTGGCGGCAGACGAGGCGGTGGCGGTACCGGCAGCAGCAGCTCCTGAGGCAGCCGCGGCGTTCCCGCTGGCATCCACACTGGTGAAGTTGCTGAAGCCTTGGGCGGACATCACCTCAGCGACAGACAGGCCGGTGGCGGTGAAAGGCGTCTTCAGCGAGGTCGCCGAGTTGGCATTCTCGGTATCTGACCCGCCCACAGCCGGGTCGACGAGAGGGACGATGCCGCGGAGGGCGGCGGTGGTGGGCAGGGTGGGATCGTTGCAGATGGACGGGATGTTGACCACGAAGGGGTTGAAGTTCTGCTCGGCAGCCACGACACCTGCGGCAGCGCTGATGACGGCTGGGTCAGTGCCGAGGGTGGCCACGATCTTGTCACCCAGCGTGAGCTAAGTAATAGAATTGGTTTGTTAGTGGTGCAAATCATGGGGTAAATGAATATGATATGCGGTAAGGGACTACATACCTTGTCGCAAGGGTTGGCAGCAGCCAAAAGGACACCGGGGACGGCACCAGAGAGGGATCCGGAATCGCCAGGCTGGCCGAAGCTGGTGAGGGCAGAGACGGCAGCCACAGGAATCTGCTCCTGGCCGAAACGGGCCTCAGCAGCGCAGGCGAGGAGGAAAGTGATGGTGAGATACTTGGACATGGTGGATGGTTGAATGGGTGGGAAATCTAGAAAGACTCTTTGGTATATGGTATAGAAAAAAGTTAAAAAGTGTGAGGAAGCAAGATTAAACCGGACTCGCGGTTGTTGTGAAAAGAATGTAAGCAGCTGGAGCTGGAAAGAGTGACTAGACAAGAAGTTCTCAGAACTGTGGTTGGATGGCTGCGAAAGAGATTGTCATCGAGGTGATTGAGGTTGAGGAGGAAGATCCTTATATAGAATTTCTGGCTTGACGCATTTGGCAAAGTACGCAGTATCATTCAACAGAACAATGATCTGCTCAGGGATTAGTTTCAAGCATTTTGCGCTGCTGAGACCTGGGGTGAACAGAGGCACTACCCCTTGAATGACGATCATACCAGGAACCTCAGCAGCTCTGCCTCCTCTTCCTCCATTAACAAATAGTGCTATTTTTCCGAAGGGGAAAGGGGCAAGCCATTGCACAATAAAATGTCATGAGTGTGTTTGACAAGACGAGCAAGGGACGACAACGTCCGAGGCGAGATACCAAGGCGTGTGTAAGAGCAGTAATTAAGTAGATATGCGCAGGGGCAAGGATCAAGAATAAGCTTATTGCAAGGTTATGTAAACGGGTTGAACCACGAAAGCACTGGAAAGATCAGAGAGGCAAAATCTGGGACGATGGACAAGATCAGGCGATCACGACGATCTTGAAGCTCATCTGGACTGAAGTTCAGATGACTCGTGTGGAGGTGTGTTGTCTGAGTTGTTCATCATCCTGCCTCCGCCCTATATTCTAATGTTTGTAGGCCGCCGACTCTTTTTCAACTGAATTGTAGACGTGAGCGAGCAAGGTCTAGATGTTCTCTGCTATGAGGTATATGAGGACGTTAACCAGACCTTGGAGAGTTTATTGCCCATCCATTCAAATTAGCTGTCTATGTGTGAGCGGTTGGGATTGCAAAACAATCAAAAAAGTCATTGCGAAGCCTCTGGCCGGGGTGTCGACATTGCCAGGGATGCGCGGCTGTAACCGAATTTGGGAGAGTCCTAGGGATAAGAGCAAGGCTGTTTGTAACAACAAGCGCAGTGCTGTGGGCTCTGGCTGAATCTAGAATCTAGATTGTGTCTGAAGGGGACCAAGTTGAAGCAATGATGATGGCATGTCTTTTGCACGCGTTACACAACCCCAGAAGGTAGAAAAAGCCCAGCACTTTCAACAGCGCATGTGGCTTGACTGCAGTGTCAATTAGTGCCAGGGCGTGCCCCGGTAAGGTCCCCCTGCTTTTCCCCTCTGCGCTACCGTGTCGTCCCGCTGAGCCTCACAGGGGCGCAACACTGTACCAGCGGCGGCTACTAGCTTACCTGATCGTCCACGATGAGACGTGGATCATACAGCGGGGGTCTGATGGCCCAAACGTCGCCAAGCAGTTCGAACAAAGAGAGCTCGAAAAGATGATTGATTCATTGACCAGCACGTGTACTTGTCCACAGAAAGTTCTATGTTCTGAAGATCCGACCAAATCTTCATTCTTCTCGTCTGAACTCATATGTTTTCTCAAAAGTTTTATGAGGACTCAAGTGAACCTGTGATCTGCGCGGCGTGGACTATTGATCATGACCTCGCTTCTATTTCTCTTTCTTTTCTTCCTTTCTTCCATACTCGTTCGTAATCTCTCAACATGAAGTCCACAACACCAACGAGCCCTCTTGGTCTGCAACTTCTCCCGACCTTTTTCCTGCACTATATCAAGTGGTTGTTTGAGCAATGAAGTCCTCATTTCCAAATAAAACTAAGTGTCAAGTTTCCGCTGAAACAAAAGTCAATAGGAATGACATCTGGACATCAAAGCAGACGATGGTTGAACGCCAACTCTAGGCAACACACCTGGCACAATAATGACTGAAGAAGGGCCCAGTGCTGGTGTATGTTAAATATAGGACGTATCATTTCCACGCAGACATCTTCACAAGGTCGGTTTCCTTCGAGAGTTTCCGAACTCGGCCGGACAAGAGTATTATAATCATACGCGATCCTCCTGCCGGTCTTCGCGTCATTCACCACAGCCCTCTGCTGCTATCCGTGCATCTGCATCTACTCCGCCGGCCTCCAAGCCGCAAGAAGGTCGCACCGCGCCCGAGTGGCCGCCGCTGACCATTATTGGCGGCACGCCCCGTCGACGGCGGGATCAGGCAGGCCCGCAAGCCCGCACACTTCCGCAGCACCGCGGTCTCGAGGTGCGCGAGCTGGGTCTTGTCCTTGTCGTCCGCCACCTAGGTCGTGTTGGCTTCTGCATTGCGGATAAGGCTAGCGACGTGGTCGGTGTAGCTCAGGAATTGGTCCCGGTTCACCTACGTAAGTTTAAGCGGTTCATGGGGGAGCACATAGCGGCCGGCTGCCATGTCCCTGATGACGACGTAATTGTCGGTGAAGACCTCGGCGTCGAAGTTTCCGTTTTGCTTGTTGAGAGCGCCTTCGAAAGGGTTGTCGAGATGCGCGGCCACGGCCTTGTGGAGCTGGCCGTTCTTGTCATGGTACGTTAAGATATGCCGTCAGGCAGACTTTTGAACAGGAGGAGGAGGCTGCTTTGGTCTCCGTCTTGATTCTTGACTATTCTTTCTTGAGGCTGCTGATTAGTACTTTTGGATGAGCAAGTCAGGGTCTCGACTCTTGAGGGGCATGTTGGATAGGTAAGTACTTGATTAATGATTATAGGTTGGTATGCTTGTGAGGTATTTAATCCAACTCAAGTGAGTAGGAGAGCATCACAATGGTTGATGATTCAAATAAAAATATCTACCATAAGATGGTAGGCAAAAAGAAATGAAAGAAGAAGATAGAGATAATCTAAGAGGGAACGAGAAAGAGAGGGTGTATAAACAAGATTTAGATGAATTCAAGGCCGTGATGCTAATATCTATCTCTCTAACTAGAAATGCCTTGAAGGAGTTGACATCAGTCCATTGCATTGTGATGTTCCATTGTGCTAAATAATTAGTTATCGTAGGACCAATTCCATCAAGGCTCACAGTAGAATAGCTTTGATGAGTTAGTATATTCGGCCAAACCGTTTCTTCCAAGGTTGTCATCGAACAACAAGGCACCGGTAGACCAGCATCGTGTTGCTGCTTTGCCTCTAATGTTGCACTATCTACAGGCTGTACAAAATGACCATCTGTCTTTGGGGACCATTATAGACAGGCAGAACATATCAGATCTTTGAGCAGCCAGTCTGGTAAGGCAGCTGGAAGGAGTGGCGTACCCAGTCTTCCTAGCTCTGCACATTGGACATTCCTTTCTCTCTCACGTCTGAAATAAATCATTTCCACTAGTAAGTACTGAACTGAGAATTTGACTAGAATCTGTTCCGAGAAGTGCCTCTATTGGAATGAGCAGCTCTAGGGTGAAGCAGCCCCTGCCTTCGTAGCAGGTCCCCAATTCATTATTATGCCTGCATGTACGCCCATGGCCTTGTAAGCAATTATCATAAGTCATCAAGGAAGGCCATCCAGGGCAGCCCATCCGAATATCAACATGGAGCCAGGGACAGGTATCCCCTGTCGTGATCGCCAAACGCAAGTAAAGGAAATTAATCAAAAATCGTGGATCAAAAAGCCACCCTTCTTATTGTCATCCCGGTCCCTGTCCTGATCACCGAATCTGATTTGATTCAATGACAGTGCGGCAACACTCCCCGGACGCCCGAATTTTGCAGCCCCGACGCATCCCGCCCCTAGACGTAGACTCTCCGGCGCGACTGGCTCGACCGGCGGCTGGTGTGGCTCCTGTGACTTCCGTGGGAGCTCCTCCTCCTGTGGCCGCGGCGCGAGTAGTGGGTTTCGCGGTAGTAGCGCTTGGTGGTGCGCTCCTTGGCCATGCGGTCGCCGTGGATCCATGCCAGGATGGCGGTGAAGAAGAAGAAGATGCACTCCATAATGCCAAAGGCGAACGAGGCCTTGAGAAGGGCGCAGGTCTTGTTAGTGTCGACGTGATACGTATTGCCGTAGTAGGTGCCGAAGATACCGAAATCGATGTCATAGCCCGAGCCGTAGGCAATGTGGCTGCAGTCGGCGTTCGAGATGAAGCGGAGGTAGTAGACGCCGGCGATGAATGCGCCAACGAAGCCTGTGGATAGCGACGAGTTGCCGGGTCAGTTACTCGAGCTGATACAGATGCGCGCGCCAGACCTCTCTGTCTATGTTGAGGATAGTGAGGGGGGCAAAGACGTACAGAGATCGATGAACGCGACAAACCGCGCGTTAGTGCTGCTCCTGTGATAGGAGAAGAGGGTGAATATTGCCCAGGCCAGGGCTAAAACGGATACTATGAAGAGTATCAAGATGTAGTCGGGGGTCATCACGTTGGCCTTGACGTAGCCATTGACAAAGTAGCCGAGCATGCCCACGATGGGAGCCTGTAGTTGTGCGCACAAGTCAGAAGAAGGTCGATGCGCTACCAGGTTTCACGTCGAGGCGGGGTTCGAGGACAGCAGACGGGGCGGGCAATGGTGGCAGCAGCAACTTACCAAGGTGACAATCTCGACAAATCGCCAGAAGACGAAGCCGACTGTGAATAGAAACGGCATCTTGATCTGCTTGTTGGGACGGGTGCTGTTTCAAAGCCGTTTTTTCCGATGCGCACAGAGTCCAAAATGAGGCTTCCAGGGAAGAAGAGGAGAAATAGTCGAGATCGTGTCTTGTCAGCCAGGCGCCTGTCGTCAGCTGCAGCACAGAGAACCGTACTGGATTGGACTTGGTTGCTTGGCGACCAAGAGGGAGGGACAGAGGGGCTTGCAGCTGCAAGTTGTTATAGAGAGAGAGAGAGAGAGAGACAGATGTAGATGTGGTCGTGTACATGGCAGGAGAGCGCAGTCGGTGCAGATATCGGCGTGTGCAGATGCGCAGGAAGGTTTTAATATGGGGGTGGCAGGTAAGCTCCTATGGCATTGGTGGTGGTGGAGCAGGGGTGTTTCCCAGTTTCGATATGGAGTGGTTCTCTCAGGGTGGGATTGTGAGGATCACTTGTTTTTCCCCCTTCTCTCACAAGGATGTGATCATTTGAGGTTGGGGAGCCCTACATCCCCCCCCCCTCTCCCCCAGTCAGCACAGGCTATCTAACTTCATGGTGTGTTTAAATGAGAGTTCGCTCCTGCCCTCCTTAGGCAGTGGTGCGTAGGTCGTTGGCAGGTGCACTTGTGAGGCCGCTGATAACTTGGAAACCTGATCCTTGCAAGATGACGTCCTGGCCGATCTTCCTCTGGACTGCTCTTTTGGACCAAGCAAACCTGGGGAAAACAAATCTGTGTCTTTGATCTGGACCAAACTATGAAGCATAGGGCTTTCAATTTAATTTCATTTTCAGAGTGAGCCTCACATTCCAGATCTCTGACTACTGTTTCAGCCAAAGACAACACTTTATTTCTCTTCTTCTTTATTTTGAGGGTGCATCCTGCCCCCCCATCCTGTCACGAGAAATTCATGAGGCTGGTCTTACTTGGGTCCTAGCACAGACACCCCCGGCATACCCCAGTGCCCAGGCCCCGTAGCCTAAGTCGCGGGAGGCTGGGACCACTACACTGAGCCTGGGCAGACCCTGCCAGCCTATTCATTTTTCAACACTCCTCCATCATCCACCTTGCCGTTCAGACAAGGAGCAGACAGTGGCTTGGCTGACATGCTGGGAAGTGGGGTCCAGCCTTGCTTTCAGTCACCTACACACAAAATTTGAACCTGGAATTCAGGCACCGTTGCACAGATGGTCCAGATGCGATACTGCTCTGTACCTTGATCGCTGATCGCCGTGTTCCATTGCAGAGGAGGAGGAAAGACGGAGGGTTCCTGCACGTCAGATCCTGTGAGCCCCCACTTGTCCACATGGCCCTGATGCTCTCTCTCCACCTCGGCCCAGAGCCCCCGAACAGCATGATGAGATCATCATGCTTCTAGAGTCTAAGCCATATGGATATGGTATGTCTGCTATCGTAGGAGGTGCTGACAAGGTGTTGTCTGAAATGAGAAGGACATGTTCAGTATGGACAAGGTGCAGCATACGTACAGCATTTGCTTTCGATAGATAGCAGATCTTACTTATGATGTAAGTAAGTGACGGGCGATCATATAGAGTGAATCATGTACAGAAATTACCAGACTTTGGCTCTGAGATAAGACGCAGCACATAGAAGACCACTCACTTCCAATGTTTGCCTCCTATGTTCTACTTTCGTATATGACTGCTGGAGGCTTACACCTCTGCCGCCATGACAAATCTGTCACCCTTTCTTGTCCCTCTATCAGGTTTGGGAGCCCACCTTTACCAGCTGCGCAGATTAACCACTACTTCTTCTTGTTCATACAGACTCGTTTGCCAAAAGGCCAATTTCTTATTAGCAATACACCATAATCACTCTAAAGAGTTTTCCGCGAATAAAGAGATAAGGAAACCAGGCCTTTCACTGTTCTTTTCCCACCCCTTTTCTTCCTTCCCAGTAAGCCTCTTCCACTCAGCGGAGACGTGTACCAAAACAATCCGATCAACCTCTGAAATGGGGACAGAGAGTAAAGTTTATCGAACCCGTCTCACCAGGCTCAAGAATGCACAAAGAAATGCGGCCGGCATTCGAAAGTCGGCACAAGAATCGTTTACCAGAAGTAAAGATATGTTGTGTCAGTGTCCATAAGCCGCCCGTGTCACCCTGCGTGTGCTGGCCCGCGGGGAGCAGCTGGTGAGAGAATCTGGCTTCAGCTGCAGCGGACCAGCATGCAGTGGTTTGCGAACAACACACAGATACACCTTCAGCACTGCATCATAACCCGCTCGGCCTCAAAGCTCCTAGACAGTCCTGTGGACGGACAGGAAGCAAAGGCGCTTGCATGAGTTTCTGTGTGGCATGGCTGAGTTCACCTCTTCATGTGCTCCGGTTACTCCAGAGCAGATGTCAATATTGTGGTTGCGTGACTTGTCGTGGCTGTTGCAATTGCATAGGTTGTAGCATTACTCAATCCCCCGAAAAGAATTGGAACACAAAGTGGCTGGTCCATCTGAAGGCTTTCCTAGAACCACACGACACGCGAGGCACCTAGTCAGTGGATCGTACTATGGCAATTGGCCCCAGGCACTGTGCAGATCGACATGTGCGCCCCCAGGTCCCCTGCCGAATCACCGACTCCCTTCGTCGATCAGAAATCACATTGAAATCTTCGACGGAGATCTCCCGCAGAGCCTCAAAATCTTCATACTTATTTGTCTCGCCCTCCTCCCTTTTTATATCCATAAACGATAGCCTCGAGAACCGAGGTCAGCCTCGAAAGACGAGATGTTACTGGCGCGGAAGGAATCTGCTCGGCCGAGGGCGGAAATGAAAAGGGATCGCACAGATCCCTGATCGCGTCGGAAGGTCTTCTTTGTTTTGGCCCCGTACGCTACGGAGCACTGAATTCCACCTTACAGAACTTATTCCCTATCCTCGGCGCATGTATTGGAAACAAACCAGAACGCGGAGTCCTGGATTTCTGTGCATCAACAGCTGGGGGCCCTCGGTCTTCGAAAAACATGTCAAGCCTATTCAATATAAGCTTGAGATTAAGGTCAAAGAGGCGTCGGTCGCGTCGGCTGCCATATGCGGTGCCCTTCCAGCCAAATTGGCGTCGGCTGATCCGGCGACGAAAGTTATTGGTGATGGAGCCACTGCTCCGATCTGAGATGATAGAGATTTCCCAAGGCAAAAAAACGCAACTCTTGTTGAACACACAAAAGCAATGTGTGAAGCTGTGCTGTTGCCATTTAACCGTTTGCAACCGCCTGACTAGAGCTCATGAGCGGTCTGGGATGTCTGTCTGCTGTCCGCATGGCTTGCAGAACAACAACAGCCTGATAAACCCGGGCAATGCAGATGTTGATTCACAACATATTTATTTGATGCTGCAACAACTCTGATGGTCTGTTGGATCTTTGCCGCCCAGGTGATCCATCCTTCATGGAATTGCCTGGACTTGGCGTGTACGATATGGAAAAGGGGCTTCAAGGACCCTCTTTATTGTTTCGCCAGCTAAACACGAGACATCGGGAGGATCCCCTCGTGAGGCGAACCCAGCCTAGCCCCCCTCCTCCTCGATGTTATAGTATACATAGTAGACGAGGGTTCTGTTTCTTAGAAATGTTTCGTTTCGTCAACCATTCTTTACACATTCCTTTTTGTTTTTTACCTCTCTTCTTCTAACTATTCACTCACTTTTTATATCATTCGCTACCATGTTTTTTTCTAGATACGCCAAGGGCCTGGCTGCCCTGGTGCTGGCCTTTATAACGCTTGTCTATGGAGATTATGCTGATCCCGGGTCATGCTCTGGCAACTGTTGGGCACACGATCCCTCCCTAATTCGTCGTGCTTCTGATGGTGTCTATTTCCGCTTCAACACTGGCGGTGGTGGCCAGATCTACAAGGCGGACTCGCTCGAGGGGCCGTGGACGTATGAGGGAGATGCCATGCCAAATGGTTCCATCATCGATATGGAGGGCAATGATGATCTCTGGGTAAGTTTGGCTGCTTAGTCTAAAAAAATTCATTCATTACAACAGATGACTCTGTCTCAAGTGTACTGTTTTGTACTAATAACACCCTCACAGGCTCCTGACGTCCACCTTGTCGGCGACACATATGTCATGTACTATGCCATCTCTACCTTCGGCACCGCCACATCGGCCATCGGCTATGCAACCTCGAGCACCATGGAGTACGGCAGCTGGACGGACCACGGCGCGACGGGCATCTCCTCGTCGTCCAGCAAGGGCTACAATGCCATCGACCCGAACCTGATCCTGACGGCCGAGGGCAGCTACTACATGAACTTTGGCTCCTTCTGGTCCGACATCCACCAAGTGGAGATGAACAGCGCCGCAACGGCGACCTCAGGCGCGGCCAGCTACAACATTGCCTACAACGGCACCTCGGACCACGCCGAGGAGGGATCCTTCATCTACTACCGCAAGGCCAACGGCTACTACTACCTCTTCTTCTCCGCCGGCGCCTGCTGCGGCTACGACACCGACATGCCCGCCGCCGGCGAGGAGTACTCCATCCGCGTCTGTCGAAGCACCAGTGTCAGCGGACCCTTTATCGACGCCGATGGACTCGACTGCACTGCCAACGGCGGCACTACCGTCCTCGCCAGTCACGGCACCGTGTTCGGTCCTGGAGGGCAGGGTGTCTACCCGGACCCGGACCTCGGGAGCGTGCTGTACTATCACTATGCGGATACGACGATTGGCATCTCGGATGCGGACTACCAGTTTGGGTGGAACGTGTTGAGCTGGTCTACGGGTTGGCCTGTGCCGACGTAATTGTCGTTGATGTTGTTAGCGGTTGAAGGTTTTCTTGGACATATCTAATTTTATGTTGCGCACATAGCTTTCGCTTCTTGAATATAGCAGCCTTGCGGCTCGATCTTTTCTACTCCATTGAATGTATCACTATCACACCTCGAGAAACTACTTACCTAGACTGAAAAATACACGAGTTGTCTTGAGAAGTGAGTATTTGTAACATCTGACGAGACAAATTTCGAAGTTTTGCCTTGAGCCAAGACTGCCTTGGTGTATGTGTATATAAATACAGTTCTCTGTTTCGACAAGCAAACCCACGAGTCTATCTGGAACATGGTGTGTAAAGAAAGACGCAATAACGTATTTCTATTGCACTTTTCCACAACACGCTCCCCATAACTGACACAAACTTACGACTCCTTCTTCTTGCCCACCTTCCCAGCCCCTCTGAGGCCAATCGAGCTGATGACAGCACTCACTACAGCCGCAGCAAAGCAAGTCCAGAACCCACTCCGATAGCCTTGCAACGCCGAATCATCATACGTCAAACCCCCCTTTGTGACCATCCCGTCGCCCCCAGCAGCATTCGTTACCGCAGCGGCAATCATGGCCGTGACAGCGAGCCCGATGCTGTTACCCAGCTGTGCCACCGTGTTGAACACGCCGCCGGCAAGGCCCTGGCTCTTCCCAGGGAAATTTGTAGTGATGACCAGATTGCTGATGTTAAACAGCAAGTCTGTGCTTATTACGCTTAGGATCATGGCTGGGAATGCAGACTTCCAGTAAATCCAGCCCAGATCCTGCAGAGCGAAGATCAACGGCGCCGCGGCGCTCACAATTCCACTAATCAGGCTGAGAGTTCCGGCGTTCACCTTGTCCATGACCACAGCAGCGAGAACATTCGTAGCCAGACCAACCACAACTAGCGGCAGAAAGCGCAAGGCCGTCTGCAGCGCGTCGAGGCCCTGCGACTCCTGAAAATAAAGTGTTGCCCAGTATCCAAAGGCATTAAACCACGACCAGGTCAGAAACACGGACAGACAAACGGCTGTGAACTCACGCCGCCGCCAGATACTGTTGGGTAGGACTGCAGGGCGGCCTAGTCTCTCCTGGCGGCCCTCCCAGAACACAAAGAAGGGCACGAGCAGCACCGCAACGGCGAGAAGGACGGCGATGTACGGCTGGGAGCGAAACACGCCCGAGCCGTACGTCACCTCTGCGAACACGTACGACAACAGGGCAAGACACGCGCTCGCGGCGCCGACGCCCACCCAGTCGAGCTCCGTGGCGAGCCTGCGCCGGATGTCTTGCCCCAGCAGCGCACCCAACCCATCGCCTTTTCGCCCCGGCAGAACGACCCAGCCGAGGATGATAGAGGCGGCGTTGATGCTCGTGCTCATCCAGTAGCCCGTCCGCCAGCTCGAGGCCTTCACGAAGACGCCGCCGAGGACGAGGCCCAGGGCGAACCCGACAGGGCTGCCGCCGCCAAACACGGCAAAGGCGATGTTGCGGGTCCGGCCTGTCGGGAAGGTGTTTGTGATGGTGCTCACGGCGGGTGGCATGCAGAAGGCCATGGCGATGCCCTGGAGCACGCGGAAGAGGATGAGCTGGTCGGCGGACTGGGCCAGCGACACGGCCAGGGTGAAGCATGTGTACAGGAGGCACCCTGTCAGGAAGATGGGCCGGGCGCCGATGACGTCCGTGACTGCGCCGAGAGGCAGGAGGAAGCAGGACAGGCCCAGGGCGTATACGGAGGCTGGCCACAGGAGGAGGTTCGACGGGATCGGGAGGTCGCGGGCCATGGTGGGTAGGGCGACTGTGAGCATGCCCGAGTTGAACGTGTTGAGGAGCGAGATGGAGGCGAGGGTTATGAGGATGCCCGCTGAGCGTAGCTTGCCAGGCGCAACGGGCTCAGAGGGAAGAGGAGACGACAAAGAAGGCACAGCCAATGCTGAGGCACTCTTTTCATGAGACTGCGCCTCGTCTACAACTCGTAGGGTGCCGAGCTCGATCTCGACTGCGGTTGCTGAGCCCGACATGATGGCGTGAGCAGGCCGAGACCAGAATATGGGGAAATAAGTGATGTATTCCGCGTTTTTTCTTCTTCTTTGTTGGTGATAACAGCAAAAAGACAATATCGAATTCTTAAGATTCTTACATGTAATCAATTACAGAACTTGATTAATTGGGGGTGAAAACGTAGTAAAGAAATTGAGCTGTTTTGTAATAAAGAAGGAAGATAGAAAAGTCAATCAATATACTGGGAGGCCAAATCAATGCACCGATGGGTGGGGACCTGGAGCTATCTTCTGAACTTATCAGTGACAACAGGGCGTACGTCAATCAATTGATAGATGGGTCCCCTGTAGCAGCAGGGTAGGCAGCCAAAGGGACGGACTTAATCAAGTAGAGTAAAGCCTGGCAGGGGGCCTTGTCGAGTGCTCACTCTTTGGTGTAATCGCACTGACGATCCCTCGGGTTGATGGGATCGAGTAACCAAAAGACCACTTTGCGACTACTGACCCTATTACGCGTCCGAAGTTGCTCTCCTTTTCGGCTGGTCTTGCTCCTGAGAAGGCGCCATTTTATCTTGAATCCTTACCTCCTCTCAGAGCCGTGCCACTAGCTTCTTGATCCTCGACAAGAGGCTAAGGTGTTAGGCAGATGTCCGATGGTAATTAACCTTGGAAAGGATTGTCGCTCAGCACTTTCGCGAGACTGCCCGACCTAGATCATGATGAGCCTTATAGGCCCAGGGACAATGGCAATTCCTCGATAGCCGAGCATAGTCTCTATCATATGTCACAGACATTCGCGATAAACTTGGTTAGCAGAATTGAAGTCGCTGATGGGATGGTGGTAGAATTTTGTATATTCTCCATCAATGACTAGATAACAGTTATAAATGAGGATCATTTGGTCATTGTTCGAGACAGTAATACAACTGTTGAGCGTGCCCTAGCAAAATCCCCTTTTAGTCTTGTACGCACTGCAGACGCTGGTCCTAGTTGCTGCACACAGTATTTGCTTGGACGAGCGAAGAACCAAGTTGAAAAGGAGAGTTAACCGTAAAAGCCCAGCCATGATGCGTGGATGACATGGCTAAGTATGTAGTTGATGATGTGTCACAGTGTCCAGGACATAAGCACAGGGAAATAGGAGAAATTTATTACACACTTCCTCGAATTCACATAAGCTCCTCGTCTTCAACCTGAACCATGTCATCCCAATCTTGGTGCGAAAGTCCTGAAGGAAAGACTTAAGTATGCTCATTTTGAGATGCTCATCGAGACCGCATGTCAGCTATTGACGCATCAAAACAGTTGTTGATTAACATCTGTCTACAGCAATCTATCGCATTAGTCAAGAGAAAATCCCGGGGCAAGGCCATCTTTCTGTGATCCCACCTGGGAAAGCTGGCTCAACGGGCGAGAAGGTGCGATAATGGTCAAGTTTTCAATGTTCTTGGCCTGTTGATAAGTATTTCCAACTCAAATGATATTTGGCAATGGCCTCTTGCAAGGCTACTTTCCTATCTTTCTCCCATACACGAGATCTATCCGATACAACTTCACACAGCTGTACACTTGTTAATAGCACATGACCACAGGAGATATGATTTAGATGAGGATCTTCCACCTCACTCTTGATTAGCTACTTTTATCCACTAAACAATGAATACTCATCGGAACCTGTTCCATTGGCCCAAACGAACAAACTTGGCTTCAATTCCATAAGACCTTGTAATGGACAACCTTGGGAGACAACATACATGCATGTTTTCTGACTGACTTCAAGTAATTAATATTCCAAGTTTTTATTAGGCATCTATCGTAAGAGATAACTTGCCAGTGGTTCTTGTTTGATAATACACTTCCCTAGACGTGAGCCCCCCCCCCCCTTCCCCCGGCCCCTTTAATTCTCTCTTCAATGAAATGATCTGCTTAGCTATTGATTACGACACGAACCGAAAAAAACCGAGCATTATGATCCATTTTGGTAAACAGGCTCAATCCTAAGCAGGTTGAACGAGTCTGTGGTCTTAATCCGAGGAGTGTTCAAGTCAGCTCAACGTTTTGTGATTACTTGCTTGCCCCAATTTGTCCAGGGTAGTGGTTAAGGTTTCCAGAGTCCAGTCACCAGACCAACGACACATTTCTCTCGCATTCTCTCATTTGAATTGTTCCCCTTGTCGGCCCCAGTCCGTGCCCTGCCTCCATGCTGCAGAGGATAAAAGCCGGTTAAATTCCCCGACTATCACTACACCAACGGTCTCGACGCTACTGCCGGCATCCGGCTGAACCCATGACATCGGTGAGGATTCAACCGAACTCGACTCCATCAACATTCCATAAGTTTACACCGTTGTGATCAAAACTGGTACAGATTCTCAACTAGCCTCCACAGTTTCTCCAAGGACCCCGCGGGGTTGATGATGATGCCGACAAAAATAAGGTGGGCCTGGCTTGGAGACCACGCCGGTAAATCATTAATACCTCCGATCACAACACGGAGAGAGGGGTGCTTATAGGCCAGCTCGTCCGTGCAATGTCGTATATTACTCACGTATTCACTATAAAAGGACAAAATGCGCACCTCTTTTCAACAGACAGCTTGTCTGCTGTCACCACGATCAGTCCCAGTTCGACCACCCTCGTGATCATGGCCAGGTCTTCCACACTTGTTTTGGCCAGTCTGGCCCTCCTGAGCAGACATACAGCTCTCGCCAACTTTAGCTTTCCAGACTGCACGTCAGGACCACTCGCCAACAATTCCGTGTGTGACACTTCATTAGGTAAGTAAGGAGAGCATTTGACTCTTGTCCAGCCCTGAGTGCAGGCTGAAATCCCAATTTTTTAGACTGACAACAGACACAGACCCTACCACACGCGCAAAGGCCTTGATTTCATTACTCAGTACAGCTGAGAAGATCAATGCCACGATCTCTGCATCCCCTGGCGTTCCGAGGCTCGGACTGTCCGCCTACGAGTGGTGGAACGAGGGCCTCCACGGCATAGCTGACTCGCCAGGCGTGACCTTCAACTCAGGCAACGGATCCGAGTTCAGCTCAGCCACCTCGTTTCCCCAGCCCATCACCATGGGCGCGGCGTTCGACGATGACCTCATCTACGCAGTGGCCACCGTCGTATCCACCGAGGCCCGAGCCTTCAGCAACAACGGCAGAGCAGGCCTGGACTACTGGACACCAAACATCAACCCCTTCCGCGATCCCCGCTGGGGACGAGGCCAGGAGACGCCTGGCGAAGACCCTTTCCACCTCTCCTCGTACGTCAAGAGCCTGATCGCCGGGCTGCAGGGCACAGACGACACCGAGGGCAGTGTCAACGGCACGTACAAGAAGGTCGTGTCTACCTGCAAGCACTTTGCAGGATACGATGTCGAGTCCTGGGACGGCAACTACAGGTACCAGTTCGACGCGTCCATCTCCACGCAGGACATGGTCGAGTATTACCTGCCGTCCTTCCAGGCCTGTGCACGCGATGCAAAGGTCGGTGCATTCATGTGTTCGTACAATGCCGTCAATGGCGTGCCCACTTGTGCAGACGACTGGCTCCTGAACGACGTCCTGCGAGACCACTGGAACTGGTCTGCCACCACCGAGGGTTGGGTGACCAGCGACTGTGACGCGGTGCAGAACGTCTTCCTCCCGCACCGCTGGGCTGACTCTAGGGCCGCGGCAGCAGCAGCATCTCTCAAGGCCGGCACCGATCTCAACTGCGGAACATACTACTCGCATCACCTAGGCGAGGCCTATAGTCAAGGTCTCATCAACGACACAGACCTCGACACCGCGCTCACAAGGCTCTACTCCAGCCTCGTCAGGCTGGGCTTCTTTGACCCTGCCGACGATCAGCCATATCGGTCGCTGGGCTGGGACGACGTGAACACCCCCGAGGCGCAAACCTTGGCCTACCTCGCCTCAGTGGCGGGCACAGTTCTGCTGAAGAATATCAACAACACCCTGCCGCTCACCACCGACTCACTACAGGGCAAGACAGTGGCCGTGCTGGGTGACTGGGCCGACGCCACGACCCAGATGCAGGGCTCATACTACGGAGTCGCGCCCTATCTGAACTCGCCACTCTACGCAGTCCAACAGCTCCTCGGCAACGATAGCGTGCTGTACTCTGCAGGCCCTAGCTACGGCGACCCGACGACTAACAGTTGGGACACGATCTGGGAAGCCGCAGATGCAGCAGACGTACTTCTGTACTTTGGCGGCATTGATGATTCCGTCGAGTCTGAGGGCAACGACCGTGTCAGCATCGCCTGGACAGGTGCTCAGCTCGATGTGATTGGCGAACTGGCACTGCTTGGTAAACCGCTTGTCGTCGTGCAGATGGGCGGCGGGCAGGTCGACAGCAGCCCGCTCTTGGCCAACCCAGGTGTCGGCGCGCTGCTGTGGGGTGGTTATCCAGGCCAGGACGGCGGGCCCGCGATTGTGGATGTCATTACTGGGCAGCAGGCGCCTGCAGGAAGGTTGCCGCTTACACAGTACCCTGCCGGATACATTGCCAACGTCTCGATGACGGACATGTCCCTGCGGCCGGATGAGGCGAGTGGGTTTCCTGGGAGGACGTACAGATGGTATGACGGCGAGGCTGTCTTCCCGTTTGGGTATGGGCTGCACTATACCACGTTCACCGCGGAGATGAGCCTGCCCGGGTCCACGACGAGCTTTGACATTGCGAGCTTGACGAGCAACTGCACTGGCGTGGAGTACTTGGACCTGTGCCCCTTTGCCTCGGTTCCTGTAACGGTTCACAACACGGGCGACACTTTGTCTGACTATGTGGCCCTGCTCTTCCTCAAGGGCGAATTCGGCGCCGCACCGTATCCGCTCAAGACGCTCGTAGCGTACCAGCGGGCGCACAACGTCTCAGCGGGTTCAGAAGGCACGGTCACTCTTGATTTGACCCTGGGAAGTCTGTCCAGGGTGGACGAGGACGGGAACAGAGTTCTTTACCCTGGCAGTTATGTTCTCGAGCTTGATATCGAGCCGGGGCTGGCGGTGGTGAACTTTACACTGACTGGCCAGGAGACGGTCCTGGATCAGTGGCCTGCCGCGCCGACAGGGAGAAAGGGTTCAGGTACGACGGAGGTGGCTGAGGGATATTTTGTGGGCGGATTCGGGACGGTGAATGATGACAGTGGGCAATCATATCTGTCTAGCTGAGCGTGGACGAAGATCCCAGGCTCAAATGAGAAGTGCTTTGTCGTGTTAATGAATATGTCGATGAATGCATGTGTCTAGAAGCGATATCCGATGGGTCAGTGAATCCAGCTATGCATATGTTGGTCATATATATCAGACGCTGAGACAACTTGTGTCTTCATATGATCATGTCAAGGACTACTCAAAATCATCTCACGGGGCGAGTACAGTATAGACACACAATGACCTTGTATTCATCATCTGCCTTGTATGGACGTTTGGTATTACTATAACTAGATTGATTAACACTACAGAACTCATCTAAGCAAAGAAATAGACAGCATTCGAAGCCCTAGGGCTGGTGCGAAATGTCTGTATTCTGACTAGATCGCCCTTGTGATAATGATGCCAAGCATGCCTTGCCCGTCTCAGATTTGTGATGGTCTCGAAGAGTGTCCAAACGAGCGAACTTGTTGCCGCATCCTTCGCATTTGTATTGTCTCGGGGCGTGGTTCTTCTCATGTCGCCTGAGGTCACTCTCCCGTGCGAAAGACGACGGGCATGTTCCACAAAAGAAGTTTCGCCTGTTGCTGTGGATGCGGGCGTGGCTGGTCATATTGAACTTCTTCTTGAAGACCATATGGCAGTCCGGACAAGGCCACTCAGGTAGTCTTGGTCTTTTGGTCTTCGGAGCCCAGCTCGAATGCCTCTCACTATCCTCTGCCTGCTGCTCATCGGAGATGTCATCCAAATTCGGAAATGCATCTGCATCGTCTTCCAAACGTCGATGAGTCTGTCTGATATGGTTTTCCAGCTTGCTGCGTGTGTCGAAGCCCATCAAATAAGAGGGACAGCCAAGCACCGTGCACCGAAATGGCCGCTCATGTCTATCACGATGCCGGTCGCGTTCGATTGCTGTCGCAAAACCTTCATAGAAATAGCGACAGCTTAGTCTTGCGCATTTGAACAAGTTCGGCCCGTACATATCGACCAGACGCTTCGTCTCATTGAGAGTTGTAAGATTCGTGTACATATTTTCGATGCGGGTCCGTACACGGCTCACAACATTGGTTAGGTTTAGTGGAATTTCGCGCTCCTTCATCTCGCCAAAGAAACTTAATTCTTTTCGGAGTTGAACCACTGCCCGCTGGAGTTCGTGGAAGAAGCCGTACTTCTCAAAGGGCTGCAGTGTTCGTTCGTTACCCTTGGATACCAGAATGGGTTGCTTCGATGTCGTTGGTAGGAGATGTGTACCCAGAAATACTTCCAGTGACTCGGCCAAACCATCGATTCCAGGATCGCCTTCCTCATATTCGCGAGCCCATGATTCCAAATGGCGAAGCCATAAGGCCACTGCGTACTCCATGAAACCATAGTAGCCAGTCAATATCACAGACTCATCAACTTCGAAGTCTTGACAGAACCCTGGCATGTTCAGATAGTCGATGGAGAGCGAGGCAAACGCCAGGTCCGCTGCTGTCTTGTCTACTCTGCTGTGAGATTGAGACGCTATGAATCTAGAAAGTTCAGTCAGATCGGGGCGAGACTGGACGAGAGAACCATTACAAGTTGTCTCACATTCTCGCAGTGTTGTGGACGAAGTCAACAGTAGCGTCGTCGCGAATTTGGACCAGCGATCCACATAAGTCTTTGGAACTGACGCGATAACGCCGACGGTTCCAGTCGACCAACTGATTGTCCAGATCGATGGCTTTGGCACTTTGTATCTCGTGCCACTTCATAGTGCGTTTTGCACACACTAGCCATTGAAGCAGATCATGTGTTGCCGCCTTTTGGGAATCTGAAGCCTGGTCGAACACTCTTAAGAGTATCCGAGAGTATCTAAGTCTTCAGATCAGTAAGAACATCTAGCAAAAGAAGACCGACGACTTACGCTTCGTGGAGCTTCTTTGGCACATTTTCCTCTTCAAGTTCTGTCTCAATCTCTTCGACCGTTGTCTGTTGCAACAAATTGGACACTATCAGCTTGGCTAACAGAAACATTCCTGTATCATACGTCAGCTAACAGGGCGATGTGCTAGAGCGAACTATATTTTTCTATAAGATCAACACACCTCCCGCGGAAATCTGTATTTTCGAAGCAATAGTTGCTGTCATTCCCACATCTAAGTCAAATGCCGACTGGATTCGACTCGCTTCCCGAACGGAAAAATGCTCAATGTCCCTCCTATTATCCGTTGGCTCGATCTTGAGCATGGCAAGTCCCGCGAAGTCCTTTCGAGCAATACCATCATCCTGACTCACGAAAAGGCACCGAATGCGGTGTTGTTCTTGCGGCTCAATATCTTCTATAAGTCTCCGGAACCATTGCACAATCACTTTCCTGTCCTCTCGAGGGCACTCGTCAATGCCGTCAATCACGATGTGAGCGCACGGACAGTTCAATACGGCAGTCCGAAGAAGTTCATCGATATCGTTAGCCTTGTCAAGAATTGGTTCCGTGCTCTTGGAGAATTGGTCGTAAATGATTGGTAGTAGTAGATCATGGTTGCACCTCAGCGACTCGGCCAAGAAATGTCGAGCGATGCATGAAAATGAATTTCGTTCGTTGTTGTCTTGCTTGCAGTAGAAGAAGAGAACCGTAGACTGGGGGTGTAACTTCTTGACTTCTTCAATCACAGAAGACGCCAGAATTGTTTTGCCTGGATGGAGTAATGAGCGCAGAGTCCGGAGAAGACACTTCGATGCATGTGACTCTTGAAAGCACCAGCACTCACCTGCCCCTGGTATGCCATTGATCCATAGGAGTGGGGGCAACATCAAGGATGTTGGTTCGATCCATTCTCTAAAGGGTCCTTTTTCAAAGAGCCATTTGTTGCTCTCAGGGTCCTCGTCACACAATGTTCTGTAGTAGTAGTGGTCATTGTCAATGCTGCTCTGGGCACCATTTGTGGGCGACCTCAGCCATTGGTAAAGATCGCGCAGCCTTTGCACCTCCTGTTCAGCAATGATGGACCTCAATTGCCGAGATTCGTTTTGAATGTGGGACGTTGTTGTCTGAACTTGAAGGCGCAGGCTATGACGTTCAATGTCATCCACAATCGGGTCGAAGCGAGTCTTGTACGTTTTCCAGGTTGCCTGGAGAAGCTGCTTGAGCACTAAAGAGAAACATATCAGGATACAAACCTATCTCAAGACATAAAGAAATTCTATACTTACAGGGCTGCTGGAAATATCGCAATGCTTGTTGATGAAATCGTAAGACATCTTTGTAGATCAATACCAAGTATTTGAGCATGTCTGCATCCTTCTCAAAGAGTCCTTCAAGTTGCAGATACTGCGAAAAGCTATCACCAATCCTCTCATAGACGCTGACAAGATCGTCCAGCGCGTCCGTCCATGAACTTGCGATCTAGCCAAAGAGTACTCAAAGGTTAATTTGAAGTCTCTTGGGAGCGTGGACGCTGTTGATGGCATAGCAGTGAATATCGACTCGTCTCACCTGCAAAAGGAATTTCATGGGGCCCTAATATGAAATCAACATAAGGGCGACTTGATTAATGCTGCCAAGTCCAGCGTAACATTCAAGGTTTACTCACCCAGAGGAAGGCAACAAAAAGAGATGCGTTGCCGAAGACTTCAATGACCTTGCCAAACTGATCTATCGCCTCGAGAAACGACTTTAATCGAGTCAGGTTCCTTCCTCGCCTCTGTCTCATAAGCCGAGCCTGGATTTTGTCGATCTCCGAATGTACATTCTCGCGGGTCGCATGCTGGAATTTCTGCCGGTCGGCGACTTTCAGCTCAGCCACGAACTCTCTGCGTGCCTGTTCAAAGGCTGTCATCGAAGTTGGACTTGACATATTGGTCGACCTTCGCACAACTTGCAATAAATGGGAGATACAGGTTAGCGTACGAACGGGAACCACGGAGAGGATCGTTCGTCTTATACGGATCTCACTTAGGGGTGGCTGTGCTTTAGGCCTAATATTAAGCTGCATTGCATACCGCCGCCCGACGAAGCTGAGCTGGGTTGACGGTTAGTCATTGACCTGCAGGTGAGCCACCTGGTCTGGTTAGTGATACTACCTTGAGCAAGGTTATGTGCATAGTAGGGTTACTACCTACCAACAAATATGAGGCTGTGGTTGTCTATATAGCCATTTGAAAGCCCCTCACCCTTCCCCAACTCATGTTTGCTGGCATGAAGAGCTGGTTGCGACCATCCTCAGTTTCCGGCACAAAGATGGATGATATACATCATGAGAGCATGCATCCTTGGACAGGCGTTACTGGGAGTTGGGATGTTGAGGATTGGTTTCCTCAACGATCAAACGTAAACGAGCCTTTGTGCTCTAGCAATGTGGAACAATATCCAGTTGGTCCGTTGCTGGATGCATCTTGTGTCCTTTGCTATGGATCGGTAAGGCGCAACATCTCTAACGACTTATATTTCCCAGACTGTCCAAGACTAATGAGGGCTCAAAGATCTGCGACATTCGCATCCGCCTGCTATCGCAGCCTGGTCACATGTGGCTCGCCGAACGCGTCCAGCGGCTACCTGTGCTCTACAGAAAATCTAGGTCTTCCGTGAATCCGTGGTACGGCTTGCAATATTCGGACTTTTTCGCGGTTTTCAGCAAGCATAACAGCCAGGCATTCCACGAAGTCCTTCAAAAGTACAACGTTGAATTCGAAGCCATTGTGGACACTGGTCAAGTTCGTGGTAAAATATCTACATGGCAGACAAACCCGTTTGCAACTATGGTTATTGAACTCAACGTGTATGGTCACCGGAAAGACGCACGCTTAGTCGGGACAGCTCTGTCCTCATCTGGGTTCTACTTACAGCAGCCACTCGCCGGACGCCAAGGCGTACGGTATTACAACCCTCACTTCCTCCATGCGCAAGAACTGCAAGGCTTTGACGTTCATGCAACTCCAATGTTTGCAATCGACACACGTGAGTCAGCAGACGAACCAGAGACTTCAACTCCTTACGAGGATCTTGATCCTGTTGAATTAGGCAGCAGCGATGAGTTCAACTCCATTCTGGATTCTTTATCACAAAGCTCTATGCTTCAGAAGCGAGGAGGAAGTGGTGCGCTTGTCACTGCTTTGAAAGAGTATGTCAGGCATCAATTCATCATGACGTCGATGGAAAACACTCACGTCTTGGAAGTCATCAGATGCACGCACTCGATTTCGTGCTCCGTCGCGAAACATTGACACTACCTATCGGACTTTCTCTATGGGAGACACATGTGACGGAAAATCAAGAACACAGGTCAGTTTGGGAAGTTCCTGAGTGAAGAGCCCATTAATACGAGCTGACTTCTGTATCACCAATTTCAAAGTTACCAACACAAGATCACTGGCATAGAGCGGCCACAGAAACATGAATGCAGAGGTGGTCTACTAGCAGATGAGATGGGCTTGGGCAAGACAATGGTGATGCTCGCTACCATTGTTGGGTCTCTTGAACGAGCAGCAACTTTTGCTGCGAAGGCATTGCAAGAATCATCCACTGGTGCAACTCGTACCAGATCAAAAGCAACACTCGTCGTTGTGCCATCTTCGAGTACGTAGGAGACATACGCTCATGTACGAGCCCCAAGTTATGATATATGATGCTGAAACCATTTGAATACTTTAGTCCTCATCGACAGCTGGTTAGCAGAGATACAACAGTAGGTCCGGATAGACAATATCTTGAGTCATGACATACATAAATTGATATGGAAAGAGTACAACTGACAATTACGTAGACACGTCCAATGCAACACTATCTCTGTTGTCAAATACCATGGACCGGGGCGTCTTGAACGAGTGCGAGGATGTTTCGACTGCGATGTTGTCTTCACGACCTACAAAACAATCGTGAGTGAAGTCCAAACGAGTCGTGTGTCAGGGCTTGGTGTATTCGCAACAATCGAATGGTTCCGGATTGTGTTGGACGAAGGTAAGCGTATCATGAATGCCGCTATCAGAAATTTCATCCTTTTCTAATAAGAAGTCATGCAAAGCACACGAAGTAAGAAACAGAAAGACCAAGCAATTTCAAGCAATTGCTGCCCTCGCTGCTAAACATCGTTGGTGCTTGAGTGGCACCCCTTTCCAAAACTCCTTGGAAGACATCAGTTCTCTCGTCAGTATTCTTCGAGTCCCAGTACTGGATCATCCTGCGACTTTTCGCAGGTTTATTGTCAACCAGGAGACGCGCAGTGGACGAGACCGCTACAGGAACCTCCGGCTACTTTTAACCTCGATTTGCTTGCGGAGAACGAAGCAAGTAGCCGGCCTGCCAGAACCTGTGATCGAAATGCAGAAGTTGGAATTCAATTCAGCAGAAAGAAATGATTACGAAGAGATCCTGCGCCGTGCCAAAAAACTTGACGACTTGAATGTCAGTGGTCTTACGGATTTATATAGTCCACTGATCTTTCAAGCCCTGCTAAAGCTGCGTCTGTTCTGCAACCACGGACGTCTGCGGACTTCTTCTACCGAGAGTGATCTGGAAGATGCTCTTTGCTACCTTGAGCAAAACGACGCAGCAAATTGTGTCTTTTGCTCTGACACAATATACTGTATCAACAGTCATCCCGATACAGATGGTGGATGCCTCGTTTCGCCATGTACGCATCTGGCTTGTCGAAGGTGTTACAATGTGGCATCATCACAGACCAGATTTTGTCCAGCATGTAGAGCTGGTGTCATGGATAATACTGTGCAGAATGTGCTGAGCCATTTGAAGGAAGCAACAACATCAAGGGAGTTGACTGCGACCCAGGCCGACTTTCATCAGCCTAGAGAATACCCCTCCAAATTGTTGGCATTCGTTGGCGATGTCAAGAAGCATATCGCTGCGAAGAGGTAAACTTACAATTCGATTCTACCGTGATTCCAGCATTGACATAGTTCGCCTAGTATCGTATTTTCATATTGGAAGAAGACCTTGGACATTGTCGGCAGTATTCTACAGGATCAGGATCTTCACTACTACTTTATTCACGGGTCTATTCCGCATACCGAACGGGTACAAATTCTCGACAAATTTCGATCTTGGAAAGGACATAGTATTTTGCTGATGACCCTTGGGACCGGGGCAGTCGGGTAAGTCCATTCACTGTCATAACCAAACAAAGAATGCATGAGGCACAAGAGACGTGTCGAATAATGAGGATGGTCCCTAATTTGTCACATCAATATAGGCTTAACCTGGCTGTTGCGTCACGGATATACCTTCTGGAACCGCAATGGAATCCGTTCTTGGAACAACAAGCGTTTGGGAGGGCACAAAGACTTGGTCAAACCGAGAAGGTGACAATTATCCGTTACGTTATGAAAGACACCATCGAAGATGTACTTCGCCCTTCCTTTCCTAGTCGATATGCAAGGGCTTCAAGAGCTGACCTACCATTCGTTAGACTAATGTGCAGTCAAGACAACTCGCCAAGATGCATATTGCATCACAGGGATTTGGATGTTAGGTCCGCTTATGATACTTAATATCAAGGGTTGGGAACGTTGAGTTCGCCTTTAGTTTGCAATCTGTTCAGGCAACTCTAGTACTGAATTAAAGTGAATTTATGCGCGGGCAAAAAGGCTCATATTGCAATGCACTGAAGAGGAAAGAGATAAGAGGAAAAGCCATGAGATCGAACTATCTGAGGCTACCAACAGTCCTAGCTATTCGCTAGCAGGCAGGGCTGTGCACAGCCCTGGACTAGTGACTCACTGGTCCTCGCACAAAATTTGTACTTGTTTCCTAAAATTGAAGGCCTCCCGATTCCATCAATTCTGGTCTCGTCTGCAGATGACTTATGCATGCTGGCCCAGCAGAGAGGTCCCCACTTGTAATTTAGTAGTTATTTTGAGATAGAAAAATTCCCAGGCATTCATTCCGTGTGCTCCTGATTAGGCATAACCTTGGAAGGCTCGACAGAACTGTGTGTACTTTTACTGGCTTCATGCACGCTGGCTCAGCAATATAAATTTCGACCCCAAATTCCATTTCGAGATCGAAAGAGGTAGTTCGCCTGCTTGTGGCTAGTCCCCTGCTCAGGCTTTACCGGACCTTGGCACAGCAGCACATGCTCCTGTTGGGCAGACAAGAAAAGAGATGGATCGAGCGAGGTGCGCAGACCTACAAACTCAAGCAGCTTGCCTTCTGCATATCTCGAAATAAATATATGTACGACAACAAAGTTTTGTAAGTGCATTAATAAATGAGATTGCTTCGAACAAAGTGTAATCATCATGTCGCAATGTGAGGTTGCTCTTCATGTCACGGGATGGAACGAGGAGGGGGAGGTCGAGTTCCTTGTGCACCACCACCACGACCTTGTAAAGAAACCCAGCCTCCTACCAGTGTTGAAGTTCCACCACTGTGATTGCTCAGGTCTATGACTTACATGCAGCTAGCCCAATTATGACTTTTATGAGCTTATGGAGTAGTGCATGGTCGAGTTCAAGTTAGGCTCGCGGGTATGCAGAACGGCTTAGCAATAGTTTGCAGATCTCTGACATCCCCTTTCGAGTTTGGGAATAACAGATAAGTTCTTGCGTTAAGTTACTAGCAGAACTGCCGCAGAAAACATACTTGCATGTTCCCATAGAACCACCCATGTATGCAGCATAACAATTCAACACAGGAGGAGTTGATCATTGTTCCGTATCAGCACTGGAATAATCTTAGCCTTTGTTCTTTATCTATTTGGACAATAGTCAAGCCGAGAACTGCAAAATCACATTGGATTTTCAGATTCATCAAAGGATCAATTTGTTAGTCAATCATTTGGCTGTACTGCCCAAGCACACCAAGTTAGCTGGGTGGCCCTTCATTAGCTTATGCATACTGGCTCAGCGTTGGACGGCCCGGGTTTCAGTTGACATTGAAAAATGGTGAAGACATGTTTACCCGCTCATTGGATACAAAGAGATGTGAAGTGCCATCCCTCACCAATCACTTTGATCTCCGCCTCTTCCAACCGGAGCTATCACCCCGCCAATGCGACTGCTCGGCCCATGCAGTCAGCAGGGCCACAATTATGCATGCTGGCTCAGCGGCTGATCGGCGCAACTCTTTTCGGGGGCCGGTTTGAGAATGCAAAAGGTTGACAAGTTCTCCGTCTTAGTTAAGCAGTTGGCACGGGACGAGGGGCTCTGGCTTGGTCCCGTACTCCGCCTTGAGACCGCTTGCTTACTGGCTTCCAGTGTAGCAAACCTGCGCAAGGGGTCATTTATCATGCTTTATCCACAAAACAGATCTGCCTGGTCATTTATTATACTTTGCAATCCTTTTTGTGTGGTGGCTCCGTCCCATACATTCTGCATCTGCAAGCTCTCCACTTTTTAGTGCGGTTCGAGGCATGATCTGAGGATAAGAACCCACAGCCTCGTCTTGCACAATGAGTGGGATGTTGAGGCAGTTTGTAGTTGAGAAGGGCACCCGTCAGCAAATCTCCAAGTACATACAAGTATTACCTGCTTCAAACGTAAACTAAAAACTCAAGCATTGCTCGCATGGGACTTCTTGTCGCCGCAGGTCAAGAGACAACTTTGACAGCCAAGATGTTTGAACAAGGGGACAAACTAAATGCTTTCATGTTTTTCCGCTGCAATCCGGGAATCGTGGAATTCGATCAAGAAGGCTGGCCTTAATGGACCGCCATCACTCGCTATGTATGTACATGCTGTTCCGCTTAATCAAGCAGAGATAGGCTTTAGAACCCAAGGACCCTCTTTATATCGCTCCGAACTCATGGCTCAAGACCTCTGAGATATCACAGCCCGGTGCGAAACCCAGGTTCGCCATGAACTGTGGATCAGCATCGACCCGGTCGAGGTAGTCCATCGACGATAGGTCGTCTAGAAGTGCATCGTAATCCAGCGGTCCTGCGTTGAAGCTCTCGCGGTGGACTAGAGTCCGCGTGGGGGGCATGCGTTGCCCTTGCTGGAGTGGAGGGCCGGGGCCGCCTTGCATGATGGACTGCGTGTCTAGCATAGGCATTCTGGTGTCTGCCATAGCCGGGTCGATAACGGTGTCGTGTACGGCTTTAGAGGGGGAGAGGGCTCCCATCATGAATGACGCGCGGTTTTGTGGTGGGAATTGCTTAGATATGATGGTCGGTGTTTGGAGGCTGGCGGAGCTATACACGTCGGGGGGTGTCGATGTGCTCACGGTAGGCGCGGTATGGGCCGACGCGGCAGCCAGGGGTGTTTCTGCTGTGGTAGTGGTCTTTGAAAGGGCTGGAGCTGGAGGAATTGTTCGGGTTGGTTTGATAGTTGGTGATGTCCAGATGGAAGCCAATGTGTTTTGCGTCATCTGCCATCTTTCCCTGCCTTGTGGGTGAAGATCGCTGAAGCTCGGGTGCTGTCGCATCATCGCCAAACAGCTCGAAAAGAATGGCGGTGCGCCACAAGGGCCGAATTGTGCCAAGTACTGCTCGACAGACTCTAGAATGAGACCGCAGGGCGATGCGTCGACAGAGTCGAGTATGGCGCCCACCCATAAGAACAAGATTCGTAATACGTACGCGGATGGGATGCTGACCGAGCTGGAATCCCTGGAAATGATGAAGTTGGCAAAAGGAAGGCGTGGTTTGATGGTCTGGTGTAGGAGCATCATGGCCTCTGACGGATGTTCACCCGACAGAAGCCCGTTCTGCCTCTGCAGGGTTCGTTTCCTCATGAACTTGAAGACATCGTATAACTGATTAAAAGTCGTTAAAGAATATGCTGGACTTCGAGATGACATTCTTGCACTAGGACTCGGGCCGAACCCCTCGCACGGTGCCCATGGCTGCCACTCATCCAGGTTGTCCTCTGGAATGCTCATGCCCTCGCTGATGCCCGCCGTATCGAGACTCGGCATACCCCTTCGATGTACCGAGATGAGGGTATCAAGGATATAGCAGCCCATCAATACTGCTGTGGCCTGTCTGGACGACCGCTCGTCGCCACTATGGAGCTCAGACACGTCCAGAGCAATCCGGTGAGCCAGGCCGACCAGAATCCAGGCACACGTCTTCTTTCCTTTCCCGACATTGATGAGGGCTAGAAGGAGCAGTGCTCTGGTGTGCTGGATCTCGAAATCACCCTCTTCCGAGGGCACGAGCCTCCTTGCGATGTTGTAAATATCGTCCGACGACAGAGTTGGGTTTTCAGACACTCCGGTAGTCGACGTCCTGAGACTCGAGGCGTCCTGGTGGGATGCCAGCGCCATGGCAGCCCAGAGCTCAGCATGCGCTGCAGAGCCATCTCCCATCTGTCGGATGTCAAGGCCATTCTCTGGGTATAAGTAGATAGTCTTCAAGAGGTCCTGCTTCTCCAAGATGGGATACCAGCAGTGCGTGTAGCTGAAGTAGATGTCGACGAGCCGCCAGTGATTTAGGGGAAGCTTGATGACATAGTCGAGCTGAGCGTCGGAAGGAGTGTAGCCATCCGCGTATCTCAAGAGTGGGCCCCCGGCCGACTGTAACGGTCTCTGGAGAGGGTTTGGATTTGAAATAGTCTGTGGTGTCTCCCCGTTCTGCTCGTTGTCGCTATCTCCGTCGTCAGAAGGTGAGGATTTGTCGACTCGAGATTGAGCGACATCGCCACCAGAGAGGATGCGGTCAATCTCCTTGTGTACTTTGCTCCTCCTCCATCTCTTGTGCAGGCGGTTGGCCTTATCTGAGTCCTTGCCCACGAGCAGGTTCTGGCCTTGGCCGCCCTCGTGCATCAAGAGGTTGTCGAGGGCATCCTCGCATCCTGGCACCTTCTCGAAGAGCCATGCTAGTGCAACCTCCAGGGTCTTGATATATCCCGTCTGTACGCCTCTCTTCTTGGGATTGGCGGCGTAGGTGCATGGACGGTTCTGGGAGACGCAGGGAAAGCACAGTGGCTGGATGCCGTCACACTTTTCGCGCGCAGCTCGGCATTGATCGCAAGCCCTCGACACTCGTTGTCTCTTGACGGGCGCAGAAGTGTTGGTGTTGGCAGGGCTCGAGTCGGTGGCATTGTCGGCCTCGGAGGTGACGGAGGTGGCTGTAGCCTTTCGCTTCGAAGGCATCGCAGTTGGTCTCGCAATCAGGACGTATCTGGCCCGTTCATTGTCCCCTGTTCGAGTTATGGAGTACGCATGGCCAGTGCTCAGTTTCTCTGTTGTGTGATGATCCGCATAGTCCAACAGATACAGGCAAAAATGACACGCGCAATCTGTGATGTGCGTTCGCGTAAGGGTGCGTGTGTGCGTTTTGCCGAAGCGGCGAAGAAGGGATGAATGAAGTCAAGTTTCTTGGGTCAGCTCACACTGCCGGGGCACGAATTGGAAATTGCAGCGGAAGCACTGGAGCATCGGTGGAGGGGGCATCGCTGGGAAAGGGTGGGGGGTCCAAGGCCATGATGCCTGGTCTTCCAAGGCTAGCACTGCTGGGGACCGTTTGGGCGCACTCGTTCAGTGGCTGCTGGGGGTAGGATGGGGTCGGTTGGGGAATCTGGGGAACGGTGTCACTCACTGAGTGCGGGGAGATCCCAGCAAGTTTTGACAGCTGAGCCCAGCAATGCAGCGTTGCCCAGCAGCTAAGCCTGAAAAAGGCACAAGACAAAGAAATCGGCCCGGTTAAGGGTTTACCCTCCTATGGGGCTTCCTACCTACCCAAACTTGAAAGGGAAGGAAGGCCATGCCTTGCTCAAACCGCCGCAGGCTAGAGGAATGGGCCACCCCCCCCCCCCCAAAACCCATCTTTGGTCACGTCTTCTGCCCACCCCAGCTTACAAAGTCAGCCTCCAAGACAGCACGGACTGCCGCTGACTGAGGAACAAGGATCCTGACGACTTCGTGGGGCTAAAGGTCACTGTTTGGGGGCTAAGACGATTCGACAGGCATTCACTGATTCTGACCCTCCCCGTCTTGATTCACCACCTGTACTGTACGTTGGACACAAAACAGCAATCCGAAGAGCGACGTGCACCACGGAGAGAGAAGGGTAGCCATGAGCGATGCGAGAGGGGACATAGACGCTCCCCATACCCGCAGAGCACGATAACACTCGTCAATCGGCGCAAGATCATCCTGTACGCCCCGGCACTGCCAACAGCGAGTCAAGATGGCTTCTGTTGTAGCCGGAACGAAACGAAACTTCTCAGCCATGGCTGCTGAACGGGAAGATGGCCACCACGATCCAATCTCCAGGGACCAAAGCCCTTACACCGGCGGCTTCACGAGGCAGTATGGTTCCATCTCTGATTCATCGCCTCACACGTCAAACTACTCTTCAGCAAGAGGTATGGCACAATTTCCCTGCTCAGGTGTACCGTTCCTTTCCTCCAAGTCTAACAACACTGTCCAGCCTCTCGCTCTGCGCCGAGCTCCCCACGCTCCTCATCCGACTTCTCCTCCATACGCATGTTTGGTCCACAAGCCTCCATAGTCATCACCGGAGTTCGAGGAACTGGCAAGACCACCCTGGCCATCATCGCCTCCAGTGCCATGAAGCGAAAGGTCATGGATGCCGAGAGGGCGTTCCATGAGGTCACTGGCCTCTCGAGTCAGGCATACAAGAAACAACATGGCTTGGTTGATTACCACAGCCGACAGACCGAAGTCTTGAAGGATCTTTTCCGTCGCTACCAGAACAATACAATCATAGTATGCTCGTGGATGGAGCGTAACGTGCAGTCCGTGCTACGGGACTACAGCAGCAGGATGCCTGTGGTCTACATCGTCCGAGACTCTAAAGCCATTAAGGAACATCTCAAGGTGCCTGATGATGCAAGACTGAAGGATCTCTTGGACGCCAGTGGCCTTGTGCTTCGGAGGTGCAGCCACTTTGAATTTTTCAACGTGTCCGAGGACCTACTGAAGAAGAACAAGGCAGACTCGCTGGATGGACTCATCACGGAACTCGACGAGAGGTTACCTGCACCCTATTTAACTCTGAAGAGAGCTGAGAGGCACTTTCTCAAATTCTTGTCGCTCATCTTGCCCAAAGGAACGATACCTTTCATCGAGTCTGCGTTTCCCCTCGCATCAATACCAGCCGAGGACCGGCGTTTTACGTACGCTGTCTCGATCCCTTTATCGATTCTGCTTGCGAAACACGTCGACATCGAAGATATCGAAACGGGCGCAGACGCCATCGAGATCGTGGTAGACGATCTGGTGAATCCTGCTTTTAGACCGAATGGAAGGCACATCGCCCCCGACCACGCAGGCGAGATCAGTCGAGCCCTGTCCGACATCAGACGGAATACAGTTATACCTATCCTCTACCATGTTGTGTTTCCCGACTCGGCATTGCGAGATGATGCGTGGAAATCTCTGTACTTGGACTACGTGCAGCATGGCTTACGCCTGGCCGCCGAGTATATAACTGTCGACTTGAGATTAGAGGACAACTACGTTTCCCATTTACGCATGACAGCGGGACGGACTAAGCTTGTCGGGAATCTCCAGATACCCAAAGCGCCCGCACCATCGTGGAGGGATCCTTCTTGGATGACATATTACCAGAGGGCCAGAAGCCTTGGGTGCGACATGGTTCGCTTTACTCGTGTCGCCGAGCACTATCCAGATAACTTTGACGTTAGCTACCTGCAAGCCAAGATTGATGATCTTGGGGAACCCAGACTGCCCGTTATTACATACAACACTGGCAGGAAGGGGAGAAACTCGGCTTGTTGCAACCAGGTGCTGACCTCGGTCCTGCCAGCTGGATTGACGGCGGCGCAGACGGCCTACGACATCGATACTTATTGTCCCCAGCCATGCGTGACAGCCCTCGACCTGACAAAGGGTCTCTACTCGTCATTCGTATATGACGCTATGAAGCTCTACGTTATTGGCGGCGACGTTTCTGCCAGTCTGTCACCCGCAATGCACAACGCTGCGCTTGCCGCGTGCGGCATTCCTCACCACTACAAGCCTCACTGTACTACATCTATCCGGAGCTTACACGATCTCGTCATGGACCCGCAGTTCGCTGGTGCCTCCATAGGCCTTCCGTTCAAGGTGGAGATCATCAGCATCACTCATTCGTTGAGCAAGCATGCGAGAGCGATTGGTGCTGTCAATACTCTGATACCTATTCGGTCCCTGGATGATGACGGAACGGTTCCAGAGGACGCTCGACTCTTTCACTGCCGCAATCGTTCTGGACCTATCAAGGCGCTCTACGGGGAGAACACGGACTGGATCGGTATCAGGGCGTGCATTCGACGAGGTCTGTCGCCGGCCAACGCCGTGCGGTTCAACAGCTGTGGACTGGTCATTGGCGCAGGTGGAATGGCAAGAGCTGCGGTGTATTCTATGCTGCAGCTGGGTGTCAAGAACATCTGCGTGTTCAATCGCACGTGAGTTCAACAGCATACCTTTTGTGATACATCATGACTACCACTGGCTCTGTCTAGGCTTTACTGACCACCATTTCTCAGCTATGCAAATGCCGAAAAGCTCGTTGCTCATTTCACGAGACTCTTGGCAAGAGATGATCTCCCTCTCTTCAGCCCTAAGTCCGATGTTGAAACCCGCTTTCATATCCTGCGCACAAGAGACGACCCGTGGCCAGAGGGCTGGCGGCAACCGACAATGATTGTCTCTTGTATCCCTGGCGGCAACCCTGGCGCGGACTTTTCGTTGCCCCCACAATGGCTGGAGAGCCCGACTGGCGGTGTGGTGGTCGAATTCGTGTACAAGACGTTGTACACTCCAATCCTAAGCCAGAGCCATCGAGAAGCTCATCGAGGCTGGGTCACAATGGATGGTCTCGATATCCTGCCAGAGCAGGGGTTTGCGCAATTTGAGCTGTTCACTGGCCGCCGGGCACCTCGGAGGTTCATGAGGCGGGAGGTTTTCAGAGCCTACACGGACGAAAAGGGTCGATCTAATTTGGCCCATCTACGACCGAGACTTGAAAACATAGTGGAGCATGAACCTTGAGCCAGTGAGTCTAAAGGGGTGCAAGGGTGGATACTGGACTTTGGTCGAGTCCAGACCGTACGCCGTGCTACAGCCGAGGCTGAAAGGACCGCAGCGGCCGGGGTCGTTGACCCACGAGTTCCCAGGCGCGCCCTGCCCAGCAGCTATGCATAATTACACCGAAACATACTCAACAAGTCAACGTGGCCTTTCACTATCATCAGCATTCATTCATGTACAAGGCGGGTGGAAATTATCTGCTGAACAAGAACCTAGACAAATTCATCGCCCATCAAGCATATACAAAGACTAGAAGGGGTTTATCGACAGGTACACGACGTTTATCAAGATGAGCAAAAACAAGCAAAGCCAAGATAGCAGTCGTGGCTGTCTGTTTCAAGAAGCATCCGTGTTATCCGTGCAAGCAAATAGCCAAGCAGAACGGTTAAGCCTTCTTCCTCACTACAAGGCACGTGTCGAAATAGAAGCATCACTTGTCTACACCATCTCTCCGCATGAATCCAGCAGATGAATGACCGACGCCTCGTGAGCTAGTTCCTCTCGGAACCTGACACCCTGGGTAGACCGGCCCCCGACCAATCTAACCCCAGAATGTCCAAATGTGGGGTTACAGCGCTGCTTACAGGCTCACGCGTCAATGGTGCGGGGATGGACAAGGGGCGGGCAGTAGTCTCGGAAAGGCTTGAACGAAAAATGCACCAAGTTCGACGAGTCAAGCTAAGATAGTCGTCAGTGCCAGGTTGAACGCTCTTCCGTAACTGCAATAGGAACCAACAGGAATCCTAAGAGGAACAGTCGGATAAGGGGTAAACCCCATGAATAGGAGGGCAACATGAGTCTTGAGACTGAACAACATGCATCCATCTGGGGACCCCGTACTAGAGGTACAACAACCCCGTGGGGATTGCAACCCACATGTCCCAAGCGGTTGGGTCCATCCAACACATGGCCGTGCGTCTACTAATACACTAACTCGCTCGGCAAGGCTATCTAAGAAAAATTCTTGCATATATCAGGCTCTTCGTCCCGCCTTGCATCCTCACTTGACAAACAGGAGAGAGAGACGATCAGCCCCAGCTTCATTTCCCATTGTTACCCTCTCTTTCTTTAAGGTGCGACTTAAGGTCTACCTCTTCTCAAAGTCAACATGACCTTGCTGGCCCTCAAAGAAGACAGGCCGACGCCCAAGGCCGTCTACAATTGGCGTGTCTATGCTTCGGCCGCCGTTGCCTCCTTCGCCTCATGCATGATCGGTTATGACTCTGCCTTCATCGGCACCACCATCGCCCTCGCCTCTTTCAAGTCCGAGTTCGGCTTCACCAAGCTCTCCACTACTGAGCTGAACCTCATCTCGGCCAATATTGTCTCTGTCTACCAGGCCGGCGCCTTCTTCGGTTCCCTCTTCGCCTATGTCTCCTCCTACTTCCTCGGCCGCCGCAAATCCCTGTTTGCTTTCGTCACTGTCTTTGTTCTTGGTGCCGGTCTCATGCTTGGCGCCAATGGAGAGCGTGGCCTGGGTCTGATCTACGGCGGCAGGGTGCTCGCAGGCATCGGTGTCGGCGGCGCATCAAACATGGTACCCATCTATATATCGGAGCTGGCACCGCCGGCCGCCCGAGGAAGACTTGTGGGTATCTACGAGTTGGGCTGGCAGATTGGCGGGTTGGTGGGCTTCTGGATCAACTATGGCGTCAACACCACCCTGCCCTCCGACCACAAGCAGTGGCTCATCCCCTTCGCGGTGCAACTCATCCCCGCCGGCCTCCTCCTCATCGGTTGTCTGTGGATGAAAGAGTCCCCCAGGTGGCTCATGTCCAAGGGTCGGCGTGAGGAGGGCCTGGCGAACCTCTGCTGGATCCGCAACCTCAGCCCGTCAGACATCTATATTGTCGAGGAGGTCAGCTACATCGACGAGGAGCTCGAGCGGTACAGGACCGAGGTGGGCGCGGGCTTCTGGAAGCCCTTTGCCTCGTTGAAGCAGAGGAACGTGCAGTGGCGATTCTTCCTGGGTAGCATGCTCTTCCTCTGGCAGAACGGCTCCGGCATCAATGCCATCAACTACTACTCGCCCACCATCTTCAAGAGCATCGGCGTCGTGGGCACGAATACATCGCTGTTGACGACAGGTGTCTTTGGTTGTGTGAAGACGGCTTTCACCTTTGTCTGGCTCCTGTAAGTTTTCAACCTTTGTCTGCACCCATATAAGGCGATGCTGGGTGTGCGAATAAGCTGCAAAAAATGCACATTGCTGACCTCGATAACCCGATAGATACCTTATTGACCGCCTTGGTCGCCGCAAGCTCCTCCTGGTCGGCGCCATCGGCGGCTCCCTGTGCATGTGGTACCTCGGCGCCTACATCAAGATCGCTGACCCGACCGCCCACCCGTCTACCAACGGACAGCTCTCGTCGGGCGGCATCTCGGCCATGTTCTTCTTCTACCTGTGGACCTGCTTCTACACACCAACATGGAACGGCACGCCCTGGGTCCTCAACTCGGAGATGTTCGACCAGAACACGCGATCTCTGGGCCAGGCGTCCGCGGCGGCGAGCAACTGGTTCTGGAACTTCATCATCAGCCGCTTCACGCCGCAGATGTTTGCCACGATGGAGTTCGGCGTGTACATGTTCTTTGCGAGCCTGATGCTGCTGTCGTGGGTGTTTGTGTTCTTCCTGATCCCCGAGACCAAGGGCTTGCCGCTCGAGGCCATGGACAGGCTGTTTGCCGTCAAGCCTGTCTGGAAGGCGAACGAGAAGATTATGGAGGAGCTGCGGATCCAGGATGAGGAGTTTAGACACAATGCCGGTGATCTGGAGCTGGGTGATGATTCGAAGCCTGGTCTGACCCAGGTGGAGGACAAGGGCAAGGACCAGTATGTGTAGATCTAGGATGATAACAGGGAGGAGTCGAAAGGGAGGAGTCGAAATGGTGAAAGGGGGGTTTTGGGAGCCTGAGGGATTCTGTCTTCTTGATTTCGTTTTCGGATAGGGCAGGGTAGATTCTTATGGGATTTTTGGAGATTGGTGTTATCATAGCGAATTGTGGCCTCATTGATGATGATCCTATATGATTTTTAATTGTTTCTCCAGAACATGTGCTTATAATAAGGCCATGTTCCCTAAATCTCCTACAATTTAGTATCATCGTACGAGTCTCCTCGCATCTCAGGACAAATTGTAGCGTGTTGGCCATACTCAGATAAAGCATGAAGCCTGCAAATTCATCAGGCGCTCCACTCGAAATTGCCTGTACTTTGTCAAACTTTGATGCATCGTGAAAGCCGTGCTCGCTAACTGCTTGTAAATCACACGAATTGTCGAACGGTATTGTTCGAAAGAAGCAAGAGGAAAATGAAAGAAGACGAAAAGCGAAAAGCATCATCATTTGGGAACGCATGTACCATTTGCAGCCGAAGACAAGTTGATTCAATCCAAGGTCCATATACGTCTACGCAAGTGACCACAAACGCCTGGCTGTGTTCTCAACGAATGCCATGACTGCTAAAGTCCATCCACGACACCGTCTACTTGGACTGGTGTGCCGCAGCCCTGAGCTCGACCTGTCTATAAATCTCCTCCTTGACCTCCTTCACCGGTAACTCCTCCGTCTTCCGCCCAGTCCAGTAACGGTCCTGCTCAATGCCCTGCCAGATCAACGCCTCCGTGCCGAGAATCACCCTCCACCCCGCCTCCTCCGCCAGCTTGCCCAGCTGCGTGAAGGGGCTAGGGTTATAACACATCTCCAGCATGGCACCCTTGTGCTCCTTCTCGTTTAGGAACACCTCTACCACCGCCCGCGCCTGCAGCTCGGCCTCCGTCACGGGGGCAAAGTCCGGCACACACGCCACCACCGCGCCGGGGCCCTCGAGCGCCCTGGCCTGCTCCACCGTCTCGACATGGACCAGCTCCCCCGCGGCGCCTGCGAACCCGCGCTCCGTGCACTCTGCAATGACGGCCTCGACCTCGGCGCGGTCGCGATTGACGAGGTACACGGAAGTGGCGCCCAGCCAGGTGCGCAGGGCGTAGACCGCCGAGCGTGCGGCGCCACCGCCGCCGATGACGAGGGCTGGGCGGTTGCGGAAGACGGCGGCGTGGTCGGCTTCTGGGATAGTCTTGAGGAAGCTGTCGCGGACGCCGATGACGTCGGTGTTGGTGCCGCAGTAGATGCGCCGGTGGCCGGTGGGGGAGGCTGGGTCGGGTTCGTCACGGACGAAGAGGGTGTTGCAGGCGCCTACTGCGCGGCATTCTTCTGTGAGCTCGTCTAGGTGTTGGATGATGGAGACCTTGTGCGGCATTGTCACTGAGGCGCCTGTGAGGGTTGTGTAAGTCTCTGTCTTTTACAAGTTGTCTTGGGGGTTCAAAGGAGGGAGAAGAGATGGAGGGCTTACCGTAGAACTTGGGGTGTTGTCTCAGCTTGAGAAAGAGGTCCATGTCTGTCGAATCTAGGCGCTGTTGTGCCCAGTTCAGGCCGATATTCTGGTAGACCACATCATGGAGCAATGGGGACATGGAAGCGGTGAGCTTCTGACCAAAGAGGTAGCCATGTCTATCGAGGTGGTCGATTTGTGGTAGTGACGGTGATGATTGTGTCTGGAGATGTGATGTTGTGTTGTCTGGTGGCGACGATTGTGTTGTCGCTGAGGACTTTGTTACAGTCATGGTTGCCATTGCCGCCTGCGTCTGTGTTCACTCAGTAGGGTAGTTGATGTTTGAGGTGCGGTTGAGTGAGTGAAAGGGAGGAAGAGGAGAGAGAGAGAGAGAGAGGCCGTCGATTATGAAACCAAGGATCAAGAAGAATCGTCTCTGATGATTAAAAGTGTGGCCGATATGTATAAAACCTTGCAGGTTCAAGAATGTGGCGCCTTAAGTGTATTTTCTGAGGATATTTCTCAGAAAGGACAGCCGGAAGCTTTTATGGAGGGATGAATGCTCTGTTGCATCAACGACTGGGAATAAAGCTGCTATAATGCTTACTGGGCCTCGGAAATACAAGTATGGTATTATTTCCCCATGGGGAGGGGCCTCGGTCTTCGCTCAAGAGTGTGTGTGGCCAGGGCGAGCGGAGAAACAGAGAGAGAGAGAGAAGAAAAAAGAGGGCTCACGATGGCTTCTTGCAGACAAGGGTTGTAGAACGCTCTGCCGTCAAATGAAAGGGAAAATTGCTTTCCATGCGCTGCAGTGGTAATTAGAGAGGCAGTGGAAAAGAATCGTCAGGTGCAAGTGGAGCGGGGCTAAGTCGATTAGCTCTGAGCTCGTAAACATTTAACCGACCAAGCCATTCCCTGTTCTGACATCACCGGCAACACCTGGATCGAAACCCGTCCTCCATCACCACCTCTCGCGTTTCTGGAACAGCATATACACGCTTATCTTCGGGTTGATTCTGCCGACCAGGACACAGACAACCAGGCCTCAAGGTGCTAAGGGCCACTGGTATCACTCTGAATGACCTGTCGCTTCGGTAATGTTTTCTGAGAAGCCAATAGAACGGCTGTGCTTTTTGTTGGTCAGCGAATAAATGCGAAATCAAGTGTCGCCAAGTGGTCGGTACAATATTCCAGGGGAATCAGTCAGTCGAATCCGTCGAGACTGAACCGAGCCCACTAAAGACATGTCTATTTCCCGCCCTTCTCTATTTTCTTCCTAAAGTTGCACGAGTTGATTGTTGTACTCTTTCCTCACCTGTGCCGCGCTATTATTATTGTCAGATACGTTTGACTTCTTGCGTGTGTCTCGTCACCTTTCTCACCAAAGTCACTCTTCAGGAGCAAACAAAACTGGACAAACCAAACACACCCAAAGGCTACTCCTACAAAGAGAGTCACTCATAACAGTCAGCCGATTGTGGGCCTCGCCGGTTGGACCTTCCGGGTCGTTCACCTTTCTCTTTTCCCTTCGCTACATATTAATTTATCTCCCCCTTCCTCTTGATAAAGAACGGTCTCGCTTCTCCAACCAAGACTTGACGTGTCTAAACAGCACAAGCCACAACCCCTGTATACATAAGACCACTACTATCCATATCGTCTTTGTCTCTTCTCTATGAGAAGCGACCACCAGATAGTGTATCAGACCTGACCACCCTGCGAGGCCACCACCATCTCCCTCTCTCCACATCCTCTACAGAACCTTTTCATCCTCTTCCTCCTCAGAATAGACAGACAAGATGCCCTGCCAACTCGGTATAACCAGCATGTCACTGGGATGGCCTCACGCAGGTCACTCCCTTGCCAACAAGCTCGACATCATGGAGCAGCAAGGCTACCAGGGTATCGAGCTCTTCGACGCCGACCTCTTCGACCACGCCAAGCAGTTTGAACCCTCCCATCATAACGCCAGTGGTGAGCCGTCCCACCAAGCACAACTGAAGGCAGCCCGCGACATCCAGCGCCTCTGCGCCCAAAAGAACATATACATCATCTGCCTCCAGCCGTTTTCAGGCTATGATGGTCTCATCGACCGACAAGAGCACGACGCTAGGATCGAGAAGCTGCATAGGTGGATGGAAATCGCCACAGCTCTGCAGACAGACCTCATCCAAGTGCCCTCATCCTTCCTCCCGGCGGCGCAGATGAGCGACGACATGAACCTCATCGTATCGGACCTGCAGGAGATTGCCGACTTGGGCGCGGCGCACAACCCACCAATTCGCTTCGTGTACGAGGCTCTATGCTTCGGAACGCACGTCAACACGTGGGAGGCGAGCTGGGACGTGGTGCAGCGGGTCGACCGTGCCAATTTCGGCCTGTGCCTGGACAGCTTTAACATCGCGGGCAAGATCTACGCAGATCCGGCTTCATCCTCGGGCGTCACGCCGGATGCAGAGCACGCGGTAACAGAATCGATGAAGAGGCTTGTGGAGCGCGTGGATGTGAAGAAAGTCTTTTACGTGCAGATTGTCGATGCGGAGCGCCTAGACAGCCCGCTGGTCAAGGGCCATCGTTTCTATACGGAGGGCCAGATACCGCGCATGAGCTGGAGCAGGAACTGCAGGCTCTTCTACGGCGAGACGGACCGAAGCGCATTTTTGCCCATCAGAGAGATTGCTGAGGCTTTCTTTCACGGCCTTGGGTTCGAGGGGTGGGTCAGTCTGGAGTTGTTCAACCGCCGGATGAGCGATCAGGGCGCGAACGTGCCACACGAACTGGCACATCGTGGTGCCGTCTCGTGGGGCCGGCTAGTTGAGGACCTGCACCTTGCGACAAAGACCAAGACCGTCGAAGAAGGAGCAGGCCAACCAGAGACCTGTGTTGCGTCCGATGCGAGTGCCTCAGAGCCGAGTGTCAGGGGTGCCAGCGAGGAGGTGGAGAGTCATCCATCGCCAGCACTTGCGGCCGAGTCGGATGATAGTGACACGCCGATCTAGGGGGTGAGAAGCGTGACAATCAATGATGATAATGATGAAGGTGGCTATCTCACGAGCACTGGGATTGGCATCTCGCAGGCGACTACTCTGACTGAGGGAAACAGGATGGCCTCAGAGCACCCGCTGGGCGGTGTGGTAGAGAACAGCAACAGGATGTTGTCGCAGGCGGAGATGGGAATATCTGATGGATCAGAACCGCGGCGCGGGGAGGGCTTTTCGAAGTTGCTGGACAACATCTGTGACAGTGGGAACATTTTCAGCAACTGGATTCGCCAGAAGATCTCACAAACTTCGAGGGAATCCTATGACTCCTGGGCGCTTGTGCTGTTGCTGGCTGCGGCTGGCATGTTGCTCATTCTAGGCGGCCACTGGGCCTACAAGAGCACAAGGGATTCCTACAGACAACGCAAGCTGCATCCTTGCTGACGAGATGAGCACTCGGCATGAATTGTTAACTGGAATATGAGAGAATTATTTAGTATCATAGCGAATAAGAGTTTTTCTGACTTTTCAGCGAATATGTGGATGAATATTGCTGTACGTGTATGATCTGGTTTTGAATTATTCACTTTTCTGTTCCTTTCCTTTTTTCAAGCCCTGGCTCTTTGGGCCGAAATAATTCAGACCTCACTCCCCCTCTCCCTTCAACTTCAAATGCTTAGCCACGAACTCCAGTGCAGCTTGATACCCAAACACGCCAAGCCCAGCAATCACTGCCACCGCCTTGTCGCTCAGGTAACTATGCCGCCGAAACTCCTCCCGCGCGTGGACGTTCGAGATGTGCACTTCCACAAACGGGATACTCACGCCCGACAGTGCGTCTCGTATGGCGACGCTGGTGTGGGTGTAGGCGCCTGGGTTGATGATGATGGCCGAGACTGGAGGGGGCTTTTCCTGGCCTTCTGGCGGTGTCCACCACGCCGCGGCCTGTTGGATGCGGTCTACGATGGCGCCCTCGTGGTTGGACTGGAAGGTCTCGAGGGTGGCGCCCAGGGAAGCGGCCTGGGCTTGAGCTTGGGATTCCACGTCGGCTAGGGAGGTGTGGCCGTAGATGTGGGGTTCTCTCTTGCCTAGGAGGTTGAGGTTGGGGCCGTTGATGAGGAGGATGTGGCGGGACATGATGATTGAAGGCGTTGTTGGTTGTTGGTCGTCTGGTGGTGATGGTGGCGGTGGGTTGAGTTTGGAGTCATGAGGTTGATGGCATATAATTGGGTAACTTTGACTGATTTCGTTAGATCGAGAACCTATAGTAACGTTTTAATTCATGTTTACAGTCCCGTCTCTCATTCATCCATCACGGTCCTCCGTTTGCCCTCAAGTCAGTCAGCACCGGACATATCCCACCCTACCTACGGCTTCGCAGCACCGCACAAAGAACAAATTGTGGGTCCATGCATATCCTCTTTCGTTCAGGATCAAGTGCGGCTGCTTAAACTATGGACCGACAATGTTGGAGCGAGCCCTCCATCCATCCATCATTTGGCGGGGCAAAGAGGGTGGAAGAGTGCTCTTCCGGGCCCCTCTTCCCGACGCAACCTCGGCAGTTGTGTTTTCGCGGGAACCCTCACACTCGAGTATGGGAGGGGCAGTTCTTCCTGGCAACACATTTACGCACTTGGAAACACGAGAAGAGGGTATAAAGGAGGGGCTGAATATTCCTTTGGCGGAAGTGCGCACGGAGTCCTGGTGATGCGTCCAACGCCTAGCGGATGAAGCGTTTAATAGTGAACGAAAACAGCTACAGGGAGTTCCTTCTTCAAGTACTTAAGTAATTACAGCAGGTGCCTCGCCTGCTAAGATAAAAGATAACACCTCCTTCAGTGGACCCTCGTTACTATAGTAGGCCGTGCTTAGTGGGAGAAAATCGACGTCATGCCCGTTGAACCAGAACCACAGCGGAATGTCTACCGCTGTGGTTTTCTCGGTTTGTAGCGGCTCTTTGGGTAGAGCTTCAGTGGGCACCGCACAGAAGCTTCAGGGTCCATCTCCGATTACTCACTGCCTGCCTGACTGACTCTACCACACCAACCCTTCTGACTTTTCTTTTGCTCGACTCACCTTGAGCTCCCCCTCCTTCACCAGTTTACTACCAACATCCGATCCAACTGACCGATATCATGCCCGGCCAAGCACAAGACCAGATCAGCGAGCAGGAACTGGACGAGATCTATGCCTTTGCCGTGCAGCTGGGCAAGGATGCTGGTGAGATGCTCATGGACGGCGCGAGGGCGCGCATGAGCGGCTCGTCGGAAGGAGGACAAGCAGAGGAGCAGAAGATTGAGGAGAAGGAGAATGCTGTGGATATCGTGACCAAGACGGACACTGGTGCGTCTTCAAACACTGCGTCTATCTTGTTGCTGTAGTTGTAGCTGTGTTAGACGAGTGGTAATGTGCTGACCAGCTGCTGTTGTAAAATGTGCCAGACGTCGAGGCCTTCATCAACGACTCAATATCAAAAAAGTATCCTCACCACAAGTACGTTCCTGTCCTCCTTGTGTCCTCCGGCAATCCCCTCCCCTCCTTCTCTCACCATTCCAGGGCACATGGGATAACTCATAAATCATTTCCAGGTTCATCGGCGAAGAGACATACTCCGCCGGCTCCTCCAAAGACTACCTCATCGACCCGGACCACCCAACCTGGTGCGTCGACCCCCTCGACGGCACAGTAAACTACACCCACCTCTTCCCCACCTTCTGCGTCTCCATCGCCCTCATCGTCCGCGGCTCCCCCATCATCGGCATCATCTACGCCCCCTTCATGAACCAGCTCTTCACCGCCTGCCGTGGCCGCGGCGCCTTCCTCAACGGCACCCAGCGCCTCCCTTTTCTCCCGAACCGGCCCATCCCTCCCAACGCGCCCAAGGGGTGCGTGTTTGGTTGCGAGTGGGGCAAAGACAGGCGTGATCCGGACACAGGGATGGGGAACCTGGGCCGGAAGATCGAGAGCTTTGTCACTATGGCAGTAGAGCCTGCGGCGCGTGGGGGGAAGGGCGGTATGGTGCATGGCGTGCGGAGTCTGGGGAGCGCGGCGCTGGACATGGCATACACGGCGGCGGGGAGCCTTGATATCTGGTGGGAGGGCGGGTGCTGGGAGTGGGATGTCGCTGCGGGTATTGCGATCTTGCTTGAGGCGGGCGGGCTGGTGACCACGGCGAACCCGCCTGAGGACCCTGCGACGGCTGAGGTGTCGGATGTGAGGCTGGGGAGTAGGCTGTATTTGGCCATCAGGTAAGAGGGTCTCCATTACTGCGTGCAGGCCGGTGGAGAGTTGTGTAGGCCGATGTGAGTGTGAGAAGGACGTATGTGTGCTGACTGAGATATCTTCCTTGGCAGGCCTGCTGGACCATCAGAGACCGAGACGGCACGACAGGGACAGGAGAGGGTCGTGCGGGAGGTGTGGAAGCGGGTGAAAGCATTGGACTACTCTCGCCCCGGAGCCTGAGGATGTTCCATCCATCTCAGGCTGGGCACCGACCGAGGAAGAATGACAAGAGTAATTGGGGAAGGATAGACATTCACATGCCACAAGGCGATCTGCGAAGACCAAGAAAGAAAGAAAGAAAAGAGAAGAGGTATGCATATTGGGTGGGTATATTTGGATAGAGGTGAAAGGCTGCGGGCCAGGTCTGTCGACATAACCTTGGGCCCTGTCTTGTTACAGATCTATGAGCAGGGAGACTTGGTCGCTTGTCGCGTGTATCTCGTAGCCTCATTACTTGTACATGTTGTAGACTTTTTTTCTTCTTTCTTTTGGTCTTTCCATACATCTTTTTAGGGGGTAGTTCGACGACTGTGCCTCGTGCCCTCGCAGATCGGTTCTCCTTCTTTGCAATGTTTGGGGGGGGGGGGGGTATCATGGGTGACGCTTTGAGTGGAGGGGATAGTCTTAGTCCAAACCTGGGAACGCAATGCCTCCAGCCGGCTGACCTCCTTTGCCGCCCTTGCGCTTCTTCTTCTGGGGCTTGGGCCGGTCACTGTCGCTGGCATCGCTGTCGTCGTCCGAGTCGTCACTATCAGCTGCACGCTTGCCATTTCCGTTGGCAGTGCCGTCCTCCTCATCCGACTCCTCCTCGTTCTCGTTGTTGCCATCAGCCTCAGCCCACACCTTGACAATCTTGCCGCCACCACTGATCATGCGGCCCTCGCAGTCAAAGCTGACGGCCACCACGCCTTCGACGTCGTCATGTCGCAACACGGCCTGCGTCTCCCTCGCCTTGAGGTCGACAACCGCCAGGCTGCCATCGCCCACCCCGACAGCGACCTTTTTGCCCCAGCCCAGCTTGTCGGGCATCCTCACAATGCAGTCCAGGCTCTCCCCGTCCTTCTTGTTCTTGGTGCCCGCCACATAGATCCTCTCCTGCTGGTCATCCCACGAGCCCCTGTCCCAGATGGTCAGCACACCGTTGCCTGTGCCCACCGCAATGACAGCGTTGCTCCGCAGCCTCTTTGGGCCCAGGCCCGAGGGGATGAGCGTCGAACACAACAATTCGTCCTCTTGGTCCTCGCTTCTCGTGATGATCCCGCTCCTGATGTCCGTGACTGCAAGCGTCGTGCCTCCTGTGGACACCCACTGCCTGGGGAAGCCCGAAGTGCTCTCGGCCGAGGGCGGTAGGGGCACGATGCTCGTGACATAGTCATCGTGGGGGAAATGTTTGCGGACGGGCGCTGCGCCCATGGAGCCTAGAGGGTGTCTGCTAGACGGGTCCTTTTCGGCGCGCAGCTTGTCGCGCAGGTCGTAGATGTACAGGGCACCAGAATCCGTGCCGACGAGTAGATTCTGGGGTGACAGGACGTGCATGATGGCAGGATCGTCGGCATCGTCGCCTCGGCGGGGCGGGATGGTGATCTTGGAGACGACCTGGCCGGTGGTCGGGGAAAAGTGCTTCACGAGAGAGTCCGTGCCGGCTGAATAGAGGTCTATATCGCCCATGGGAAGAAGGCCGGTTTGTCAGCTGGAGCAGATCAAGCCAGGCACACTTGTAGACTTCTGAAGGAGAGCGAAAGGCCTTACCTTGTCCATCATGGCCGTAGACCAGGCTGCGACAGCTCCCTTTGTGTCTGCGCGTGCGCCAGAGGCTCTTGATCAGGCCTTTGCCGCTCGTGATGCTGCTGTTCTCGTCCGCGTCCTCCTCGGAGCTATTGTCAGACGAGGGAATACGGAAGGTCTCGACATGGCCGCTGGACAGGCCCACGGTGAGGAGGGGCTCTGTCGGGTGGACGGCCTGGGTGAACAGGTCCGAATTCAGTGGGAGGGTGCAGAGGTTTTCGAACATGATGACTTGAAGAGCTGGAGAAAGAAGGGGAGGACGGGGGAGCGGTTGAGAGGTAGACTGGTGAATTGAAGTTACTCAAGACCAGCCATCATGGATGTAGTGGAAGGCGACTAGAGTGATGGGGTGGTGGTATTTTATACTTGGCGAGAGGCGTGTCGAGAGTTCGAGGTGGTCAAAATGAAGCAACTTGCCCTCTGAGAAATTTCAAGACTTTTGCGAAGATCAATCAGCACCGGCATGCAGTTTGCAGTTTCGTCGCGCTAGGGAGGGAAAAGTGTGGGGAAACTAGCTACCAGGGTGCAACGGATGCCAAGTATACTTCCCATCTTGGTGCCTAGCGTTCTACAGGCGAGCCGGTAGCTCGATGGCGAAGCAGGGAAGGGACCGGCGCAAGTCCCCTCTAAATGACCCGGGTGGTTCTGCATTAGCACGAAGGGGCCGCATGCCACTGTAACTGGCCTTCTCCTGCTAAAACAAGCAGGGACAGGGATGCATCAAGGGTCCGATGTTTCCTCGAAGAAGACCTTGGGGAAACTTGCAAGAATTATGGTTTCTATCAGTAAATGACCGGATCATTGATGTGCATTACGATTTTCTGCCCAGCTCTCACAGTTCGTCTCTCACGCGCTCCTCGTCCTCGTGCTCGTTGACGGCTTTCAGGAGGCGTGCTAGGCGCTTGTAGGACGTGCCATCCTCGCCCAGGCCCCAAGCAAAGACACCAGCCAGGTCCATCTCGTCCAGGATCATTGTCACCTTGTTCTCGATGTCACCATTTGATCCCTTGTCAAAGGACCACCAAAGGTTGTCCTGTGAGTCCCAATAGTATGAGGCGCCTTCCTCCTCGTCGTACTGCGTGTCTGCCAGCGCCCTCTGAAACGAAGCCTCAAGGTCGCCGGGCGTGGTGTCGTGCCACGAGAAGGCACCGGCCCGCCCAAGATCCGCCCCCGTCTCTGGGTCCTCAAGCAGCAGGGTCTTGCAGCCAATGGGCGTCTCGGCCTTGGGGCAGTCCTCAGGATCTGTCTTGTACCACTTGACGTAGAAGGGCAGACCGAGATTCAGCTTCGCAGGCGGGGCCCCGCGCGAGATGTACGCCTGCAGGCCCTCGCGGCTGGCTTTCGTGCTGGTATGGTGCTTGGTGACGTGGTCGCGGCGGTTCATCAGGTCGTACGTCATCACGTTGAGGAAGTCGAGGTGTTGCATGATGCGCGGGACGGTGACCTCTGTAAAGGCGAGCATGTCCCTCTCGTGGCCGGGCACGGCAGCCGTCATCAGCTTGTCGGGGCCCAGGGCGGCGCGTATCTCGCCCAGCAGGAGGGGATAGGCTTCAATCTCCCACTCCTTCTCCGAGTTGGGCACTTGTTTGTAGTCCTCCCCATTGCCGCCAGGGTACTCCCAGTCGACGTCGATTCCTGCAAGCAAACACGTTCCCAAGTCATTCTCGTGAACAGATGCTACAGTGCCTGTCGCTCGCTCGTAATGGTTCGTAGGGACTCACCATCTGCACCCGTCGTCTTCACCATCCGCGCGGCGTTCTGCGCAAAAGCCTTGCGAGTCGAAGCATTCTTCGCAGCGGTCGCGAAGCCGCCGTCGCCCCATCCACCGATCGCAACAAGGACCTGCGTGCCTTCGACAAAGCTCTCGCGCACAGACTCGGCGCTTCTGAAGAGTGGCCACTCTGTACGGTCGTCCTCGAGGAGCAGTTCAGACCGCACGAAAGCAAGGACAACATGGGTGATGGGGTCGGTGAGCTCTTTGTCCTCAGGGATGATATCATGTTGTCTGCCAGAGGATGTCAGTATAGTGGGCATGATATTTCTCAGCTTACCATCACAAATTGAAAGACACACCCAGTCAGGTACATCAGACACGTAGAGCCTCGGCGACCCTCCCCTTTGGCAACGACAGTGGCGAGAAACCACAAAACGGTTGCTATGATGTAAGGATTGGACCGATGCATTTTATCAGAACTCAAGACTTCAATTTGAAGCCTTGAATCTTGAGAGATGTCGAGTTCCAAGGTAGGCGGAGAGGTCTGTGGGGGAATGTCTTGCTGTTGAGAGGGAAGAGACTAGATGCCGTTGACATACTCGGCACATCCCGCTGTAGTGAGATACCCAACCCTGTTCCCTCCACCACTCGCTTGGCCAATCAGATCACTAATTTCAGCCCTCCTCGACTTGTACACCACCTTAAGCCTTGCCAGACAAAACTGGTTCTTAACCTGAGCCTTGTGGGCCGTGGCTATGGAATACCAGCCCTTACGCACCCCCAAGATCCTACTTCCTTTGAAAGCCATAACTGTTAACCGCCCTTCCAGACGGTGCTCCTTTGCTGCTAGTTCACCTGGACCAGTGGCACTTTCTCATACTGAATCGCACTGTTGGAGCCAGAGACCAGTCTTTCCATTCGGATGTTTTTTCTACCACATTCTCTGATGCCATGACCATCCCATCACCTTTTTCAGTATCCTCATGCCTAGACCCAGACTTTTACACCTCACAGGCGTGGAAGTTATCCCTCCCTCAGCACAGTGATACGTCCCAAACTCTTCATTATCTGAAGTCGCTGGTCTGGCAGCGTCGTTTATTTCTTACTACAGTGCTTATTACACCAAGGTGAGGAAGCCGCAAGATATCGGTAAAACCTTCTCAAATTATCTCAACACACAAGTCTTCTTTGAAGGGCAAGAACAGTGACTAGACAAGACAGGCACTCAACAACTGAGAATTGCACTGGTGAGTGTGGCCAACTGCCCTCACGTCTTGACACTTGATCGACACAAGATACTCAACCTTTGGAAGGGACAACCTGAATCTTGGAGGTCGCCATCCACGTTCGTTGACAACTTTGATGTCTCTCCTATGGTTCATCCAACCAGTACTTGGACCAACTTCTACCAAAGCTCATAAGAGACTTGCAATACAACACCGCCCTCGGAATCCTTCAGCAACACAGGCATCACTTACAGAACATACCAATTCACAGCTTTTGCAACCTGCAACTTGCCATAGCAACATCTTGATCAGGGGCTCAGCTTATGAAATAAAGCAGTCAACAATCCACAAGTCCTAAGCCGTCTATCAAAGGTATGATACCACGCATTCTCAGTGCAACCTTCAAGCCTTAACTCTCACTCTCGCTTTCACTCTTGAACTGCCACAACGGCTTTCCTAACAAATTTCTGACATCAAAACAGCACCTTCCTCCACCTAGAGACTCATTCCTCTTTATTCTTCTCGCTTCTGCTCTCACAACCTTTGCCCTTCCAAGTCCAGTCAGCTCTCCAACTGCAAACAACCATCCTTCCTTCTTGGCCCACCATTTCTTCCTTCCCTGCTCTGTTTGCTAACCTCGAAACATTCAAATTCGAACCTTCTAAGCCCCCGGGGCTCGTCCATGTTCTCCTTCCTTTTCATACACACTATCGGCCCCCATACTAGCAGTCCTTGGATATGCTACTTAATTGACTATCCCTAACTCTTATTGATCAAGATGTCTTCATCCAACGCCAAAAGGTCGGTCTCACCAAGTGCATCAACCTCGGCGCCATCTAAACGGCACAAATCACAAGAGCCGGCACAAACTGGGGAATCTGCAGATGAAGAACATACCCAGGGAAGCCACGTTCCTGCAGCCTCCTCTTCCGATGAGGACACACAGGACGACCCCGCCGCAGCATCAAATCGTTCGTCAGCTGGTTCAACAGATAGCAATGAGCCCGGACCCTCAGGGAACAGCCAGACCCAGAATGGTCAAGCTAAAAAGCAAAAAATCAAAGAACAGACAGAAGCACTTATTCGCAATTGCAAAAAAGCGGACGTAGTCCTTGAAAATCTCTCTTTGGCGCCTAATCCGACAGGTGACTTCTCGAATGATCTGCGCCAAGCCGGTCACAACACCAGACCACGTCTAGAGCCGCAGCAACGAAAAGCTCTGATGGACGAACTCGAACGAAACGTTAAACAAATCCAGAATCCTGACTCCAAACGGAAAATTCGGAGCCTCGAGTGCGCCTTCTCGGCCCCAGTTGACGGCTTATGTGAATCGGCTGAGTTTCTCGGTCTTCCCTCAGAGGACTTATTGGGAGGCGTCAGGATTTGTCCTTCCTCGCCACTTCGGCTTAGGCCAGACCAGGTCCAGAATGTTGCATTCCTGGTAAAAAAATGCCGAAGGTCTCTTGAAGGGCGCAATCAACGCTAATGACCATGGTACTGGAAAAACAATCGAGGCTCTGGCCGCCATCTTCTTCCTCGCCAATCGAGAGACTACACCCAGTGACTCTAAAAAGCCCAAGGTCACCTTGATTCTGTGTTCTCATCAACGGCTACGAAGCTGGCAAGATACACACTCCAAGTTCTTTGCAAATCTTCTCGGTCTTAATCTCTATACCAGGCACATCAGCGCAACTCAGCACAGTACAGCCATCGAACCGACAAGCGGAGCATTTGTTGCATTCCTAAAGACCCTTGATCCCATAGATCCAAAGACGAGCAGGCAAGTGATAATCTCTACTTACGACGAGTTCGTTGATCGACTCATGAGAAAACGCGAGCCAGATAAGGTCATCAGAGAAAAGCGACTGTCAAATCAAGGCTCCAAACTTAGCGCAGAGTGGCAAGATGCTATCATAGTAGCCACCAAACCCCAGCATTTTGACCTTAACTTGTCAACGAACATCATTGGGACATTGATCGCTGATGAAGCGCATGACATCAAGGATCCCAGGACTCAGAGGGCCCATGCCGCCTACCTGGTCGATGCAGATATCAATTTTCTTCTCACAGAATCTCCTGTTCCAAACAAGATCTCTGATTTTCGAGGCCTGTTGTTTGCTCTTTTCAAGCCAATGGAATGGCGCATATATTGGCCTAGCAACCAACGAGCCCCTACGATCCTTGAAATGTACGAAGATCCTTTTGATCCTTTCAAGAAGGACATTGTGCCCAAGGACATACCCCATCACTACAAAGAGGCACTGAAGAACGGCCAGCATCTGTGGAGGCTAAACCCACACGCGTATCGGTGGCTAGGTCATCAGATGAACTTCAGCGTCGACTTCTCACGCATCGTTCTTGGCTCGGTATTCCGAATATGCGTTCTACATCGAGATCCAGCATCTACAATCCAACTTGCGGACGGTAGCCCAATCACGATCGCCAGCCTCACTAATATCCCTCCAGTTTCGATTCGGACCATCGAGCTCCAGATGACAGACAGAGATGCCCAGATCTACAAAGACAGAACATCTCGCTGGTTTGAAAGCATTCATCGAATCCCTGAGGGCAAAGATTTGGGTACCGCTGCTCGGGTGTCCGATGGTAATGAGACATTCATGGCTGGTTTCGACAGGCACTTTGATGCGCGGCTAGACTATATGACTGCAGATCCTGGCCTGGCAGACGTTCTTCGCATCCACGAGGCAGATATGTTTGTTTGTGACGACCCTTTTGAAAGGCCTGCAGTCTTCGGACAGATATTGGACTACCATAAGTTCACAGCCAACAATCCCGATGCGGGCATGTCATATTACTACGCCATGACGAGGCTTGCATCAGACCCGGAGACGCCACCAACTGACAGAGCATCCATGATTCGGCACATTGTCCGTCGGTCTCCCAAATTGCAGTGGCTCCTTACGCACCTTGAGCAACAGAAGAGGGCCGGGCGGAAGGTTGTTGTTTATTGCGTGCACCCCTATACACAGTTCATCATCGAGGGTGTATGTTCAATGGCAGAGTTCACATTCTTCTCGCTAAGATCTAAGCACGACATCCGCACGACTCGATCCCAGATCTTGGACAATTTCAACAGTCCTCAAATACAGGTCGACTTTCTCCTCAGCACCATGCGCGTTTTGGGCCACGGAGTTGAGCTGCACCATGACTGCGCCGATATCATCATTTTTGAGATGCCCGATAACGTCCCGACTATGCTCACAGCTATTGGAAGAATTCACCGGAATGGTCAGAGAAGACCTCAAGACGTGTCTTTCTTGACGCTGGCGGAATCGTACGATGATTATACTCTTCACCGACAATACCGCAAATACGCCATCTCGTTGTTGGCTACCGGCGTGCTCAGTCCACAACTCGATCAAATTATGTACAGCCAGCGAAAGAAGTACGACGCATTTATAGCCAGTTCCAAGGGCAGAAGAGCTGACCTTGAAGCTGAGAGCGAGACAGATCCTCAGCCGCCTCCAGAGCACCGAATCTACCAGTTATGTGCTGCTGGCGAGCTGGCCCGGTGGCAGCTGGGAGCGAGATGTAACAGAAGCTACGTCTTGTGGGTGTTTGTGAGGAGGGTTAAGTACACAGGCTGCAGTACAGTGACTTATTTCGCGCCCAAGATGGATCTTCGGGCCTTCGCTGCTAAGAAGTTCGAGGAATTCACCGCAAGAGGACAGAGTATTCTTCATGAGGTCTTGCAGCATCCGATGACCGACAATGCAAACGAAGAGCCAGTCGGAGAAGATACTCAACCTGCCTCAGATAAGCCGGGGGAAAACAGCGATGCGCAGCCACAACAGTCCAATGAGGGAACCGAAGGCGAGACGCCAGGGCTATCGGCTGCCGAGGACGGGCAGAATGGCTCAACACCGCAATGAATGCGGTAATAGTCTTGCTTCGTCCACGCCTGAGGTCTTTCCACTCCAAGCGGTAGGGATGGAAACAAATGACTTGGAAGAGACGAGATTGGCAATTGATTGCTTTCATTGCGAGATATGCGTTGATCTTTTCTCTCTAGGAGGGGGGGGGGGGGCGGGCGATCAAGGTGAAAAAGCAAACAAAACAAAAAAGATTTTTACGTAGAAAGACAGAAGAGGAACCTGCACACGGAGACAGGATGGAATTGAAGGGACCATAACGAAGGTGCTTCTGGGCCTTGCGATGATTTGAGATCCATGGATGGATTGGACAGATGCGGTTTTGCAAAGCCAATTTTGGCTCTCCGCATTTACTGCACTCTAACTCGCGTTGAATTCTTAATTTTGGTAGAAGCTGGCAAATTGGAGCCAACTAGAGAGATCAGACTCACTCAATACATGATGCGATGCTTTACAACGTTCCTTGCGTTCTTTTGACAATCAACTTAAAGATAAGACGAAGACATCGCATAAAAATGAAATGATGAGGATTAAGATACATGAAAGTATACTTACATAAGGGAAAGCCGACGATTGGGCAAGCGGGCCCCTCCCAAGATCTTCTTTTGTCCAACTTTTCATAGCTGATCAAACACTGACGGTCATGAACGGACGTAAACCCACGTTCTCGTTGAACTATATACATGCTTCTATTTAAGCCATACCCTTAAGAGTTTCTCCTTGTTAGGTCTTGTTTCCTACCTCTCGGCGACTGATGTTGGAAGTGAGGGGGAAGAGAGACTCTTGACTCTTTCGCCGCCCATCCTGCGCGGGGCCCCAGACCGATGCTTATGGGGGTTCCAGGGTCCACCTCTGGGGTTCTCCTCACGACTGTGGAGCAATTGCTGGGGAATTATGTGGCACAAGACTCGAATTATGTCCACTGCCTCCTCGTTTGGTCGTGCTTATCGGTTCGAGTTGTCGCGCTAGGGCGAACACCTGCGTCCTTAGACTGATGGGTTGTTGATCCATCTCTTGGGATTGGTTTGGTAGTCCGACCGCCGGATGATATAAAGCGTGCACCAGCCCATGGCCTGTCCGTTCCCTCAAACCGTGATGCTGCTTCCCCAGTGCTGCTCCAGCGTCTGCGCCAACTCTTGAGGCCATAGTCAATACATCTAGGCTGGTTGAAAGTGCCTGAAGTTGAGTGCTTTGTCAATACTTGTCAAATTAAGATGGACAAGCACCCGCAGGTTGGTAAGGTTGGTGAGATTGGAGCTCACCAGACTGCCGTCGAGGACGTCGAATCGGGAACCAAGGAAGTCAGTCTTGGGAACTCATTACAGTACCAGAACATGCCTACTGACCAGCGAGCTTTATTCAGTTTATCGCATCTGGCGACACTGCAGCCGCGACGGCTGCCGAGAGAGCCCTGATATGGAAGCAAGACAAGCGCATCATTCCCCTCTCCGCGGCCATCTACCTGCTGTGCTACCTCGACCGGAGCAACATCGGAAACGCAAAGACGTTGAATGCATCCGATCACCAAGACCTTCTGTCAGAGACACACATGAGTGACTATCAGTACACCATCTCACTCATGATCTTTCTCGTAGCATATGGATTGTTCGAAGCCCCATCAAATATCCTGCTCAAGAAACTGCGCCCCTCACGATGGATAGCAATCTTGATGCTAGGCTGGGGCTCGTGCTCGATGGGTCTTGCAGGAGCACACAACTACGCCACCGTGGCGGTGGTCCGCTTTCTCCTGGGGGTGTTTGAGGCTGGTCTCTTTCCCGGCTTGGTATACTATCTCACCTTCTGGTACAAGTCCAGCGAGCGCAGCATACGTGTTGCCTTCATCTTGGCGAGTGCAACGCTTGCAGGTGCCTTTGGCGGAGCCATCGCGTTCGGCGTCGGTCACATTCACGAGGCTCACGGTCTCTCCGCCTGGCGCTGGCTGTTCATCATCGAGGGCGCGCCATCTTGCCTCTCAGCGCTCTTCGTGCTGTTCCTCCTACCAGACTACCCAGAGACCGTCAGCTGGCTGTCCGACGACGAGAGGGCACTCGCTCTCAGCCGTCTTGCTGTCGAGGGGAGCAAGGGCCTCCACGACTCAGACTGGTGGCGCGACGCAAAAGCCACCCTGGCGGATGGCAGGCTCTGGGCACACTACGCCATCTATTTTGGCATCTCGGCGCCCTTCAGCAGCCTCTCGCTCTTCACACCTTCCATTACAGCCGGCCTCGGCTACGAGAATCTCGAGGCGCAGCTCATGACCGTCCCGCCTTACGCGGTCGCATACGTCGTACAGATCCTGGTGTCGTGGTCGGCTGACCACTTTGACGCGCGGGCGCTGCACTCGGCTGCCAGCGCGACCGTTGGGGCCTGCGGGTTCCTGGCTTCTGCTGTCTTGCCAGCTGATGCGTACTCGCAACGCTATGGCTGCCTGATTGTCGCGGCGACGGGGGCCTTTGCGTGTATCCCTCCACTGCTCGGGTGGCTTTCTTCCAACATCTTTAGCACTGCGTCGATTGGCCTCGCCATTGCGCTGAACATTGGGCTGGGCGGGGCTCCTGGGCAGATCCTGGGGACGTGGATCTACAAGGCCGATGAAGCTGCGATTGGCTATCCGACTGGCCACTGGACCAATGCCGCCTTGCTCTTCTTTGTGGCCGTGGGATGTGTTTGCCTGCGCATCTACTATGGATGGCTGAACCGCAGACTGAAAGCCACGGGGGAGGAAGAACAGACAAGGCTATACAGGTATTAGTGTCAAAGTTGTCACTCAATCTCCTTGTTGATAAAGAGTGAAAACCACCTCGAACTCGAACGGCACCTTTGGAAATGATGCGAACGATATCACCGATGAACTGAAGATGAATGTAAAGATTTGGTTGCAAGGGCAAAGAGCGTGCCAAGCACAGCGGTGACTCACGGTTTGTGGAGGAAGAAGGTGGCTGGGTGGTGCTGGTTGCCTAATTGCCAATAATGTTATGTGATTGGACGGGTCGTACGCCAGTCTCCGCATTCAATATTCGTAATAAGCAGGATGCACTCGCCCGAAGCCCCAACTCACCTGCCTTCTCTCAACATCCACTCGCCCCTCAGTCTCAATCATGGTCAGAACTAACGAACCACCACGAGGGACCAAACGTCCTGTGTCTCCCCCAGCAGAAGTGTCAGCCTCGACAATGGCAGGTAGCGTCTTTTCAGAAACGCTACAGGAGATCACGAGCACGAAGCTCAATGAACTGTCCAAGCGCAGGGCCGCGTTCGAGGATGCCAGATCAGCAGTTCTCGCGTCTCTTAGTCCGGAACTGGATCCCATACACAGACTGACACTCGTCAAGGACGGTGTCAAGAAATGTTTCGGCCTCAAGACGGACGAGAAGGCAAGTGCCGAGGCCAGCACACGCTTGGGCAGCAGTCTCGACCTCATGCTCTCAAACGCCGAACGCTTTATTTTACTCGCTCGTCATGATCCTTCAGTCTCTGAGCATATCATCGCGGACCACGAGAAGGCCCTGCTTCGTGAGCTCGAAGTGCAGTCACACAAGTATCGTTATGCCGCTCTGTATGGCGAGCTTGTCACGGAGTGGCTGGCTGGCGACCAGAAACCTGGGCTGGAGAACGAGGGTGGTGATGTCGAGATGGTGGATGTTGGCAGCGCCGCCAAGTTGAAGTCGAAAGAGGAGTGGGAGGGCAAGGTCTTCGAACGAGCCAATGTCAATGTGGAGAGCCTGGAGCGGTATCTGGACGATGTTTTCAGCTCAAATGGATCCATCAGTGAAGAAGCAGCCAAGGAAAAGCGATTGGCGCTCGAGAAGATGAGGGCAGGTGTGGCAGATCTCGAGCTCGAGCTATCCAGACCGCGCCAGTTCAACCACACCACTCTGAAGTGGGCGATCGACGGTCTGGTGGCCTCTGACCTCGTGTCGAACGAACAGCGTGAGGTGCTGAAAGACTTCAGGTCTAACAACGTCATCTTGTCCGAGGTGGCCGACATTCTCAACATGCGCATCTCTGCTCTCGAGTCGTGGAACTGGGCCTCATCGGGCGTCCCTATCGAGCAGCGACGAAATGTCAGCGGTGTCTTCAGCGTACACATCCACGAGGACCTGCTGCAAGCCATCTTTCTACAGTATATTGGCGTCATATGGTCCATGTTCCTGAAAACGGCATTTACCGGTTTTCAAAGAAGCCTGGCTTGGTCCACTCTCACAAAGGGCTTATCCCTTGCCGAGGAACGACGTCTTGAGTATTATGTCGGCCCGGTACGTCAACGCCGCAGTCTACAAAGGTTGCGCAAGAAGCGATACTTGACCAACTTTCAGGCGGCCAAACTTCTAATTAGCCCTGTTCCTACGGCCAAACCAGCTGATGGGGAGGTCGAGGCAAGCTACGTGAGTTACTCACCGATCTCACCACCTGCGAAAAAGTGGAAGCAGATGGGACCAGCACTCGTAGGTGGCGTGAGGAGCCAACTCGCGGCACAGCCTTTCGGGACGCTTGTCCATGAATCAAAGGACTCAGATGAGGATGAAATGGAGGAAGACACCGAAAAGAATGTTAAGACTCCGGTCGCTGCGAAACAGCTACTGCTTCATCTCCTCTCGACTGAGATCGTCATCAACACCCGGCTGTCGGGCGAGCTTACTGCGTTCCATGCTGTTCTCGCTGATTTCGAGACCTCACTGCCCCACGAGACCATCATTACAGTTCTGAAGTATCTCGGTGTCTCGCAAGTTTGGCGCAACTTCTTCCTGCGGTTCCTTCAGGTGCCTCTAAGGTGGAATGAAGAGTTGTCTTCCCCTACAAAGCTTCAGCAGAGAGGTGTTCCTGCGTCGCATGTCCTCAGTGATGTCTTTGGGGAGGCAGTCCTGTTCTGTCTCGACTATTCCGTCAATCAGGCAGCACTGGGGCAATTATTCTGGCGGTATGGGGGGGACACGTGGTTCTGGTCGCCAGACCATGCAACAGCTGTGACGGTTTGGAAAACCTTTCAGAAATTTGTCTTGATGACGGGCACTTCGCTCAACAACCGAAAGTGCGGCGCCGCTCGGGTCACTCGCGACGGGTTCCAAGCCAAGCCGCTCGACGAGGCCCTACCCTCTGGACAGATACGATGGGGCTTTCTCGTACTGTCTCCACAGACGGGGCGTTTCGAGGTCGACACCAGCATGATCGACACCCATGTTGATGAGCTCCGCAAGCAGCTGATGGAGAAGCAGCACAGCATCCTGGCTTTCATCCAGACCTGGAACGCCTATGTCGGGACGTTCCTAACAAGCAACTTTGGAAAGCCATCCAACTGCTTCGGACAGGTCCATATGGATGCCATGCTTGCAGCACACCAGCACATCCAGCGTCGCATCTTCACAGGCAAGGGCAGTAGCGGTTTTGAGGCAGCCTCGAGCATTATTGACTATCTCAAGACCTCCATCGCAGAGCGGTTTGACATCACCGATATACCTGACGGCTACTTCTACTTCCCAACGGATTTGGGAGGTCTCGAACTCCAGTCGCCTTTCATCTCTTTGCTGTATAAACGCGATGCTGTCCTGGATTCCCATGAAAGCCTGATTCAAAAAATGCTCGAAGCCGAGCGCAGTGCCTACAACCGACTCAAGTCGCGTTTTGAAGCGGGGATCGCAGATACTCAGCCTACGCAACGTTTTGGTCACAATATAGACTCCAAGTGGAAGCCCGAGTCTCAACACGACCAACAAACATTTATGAGCTTTGACGAATTCACGCACTATCGCGAGGTGGTGTGCATTATGTTTGACCGAATAGGCGAGTTTGATGACGTGTTCTCCGTCTACAAGAAGCTCCTGGAGGAGCCTGAGGACCGCAAACTGAACATTGCGTCTTGCGGTTGGATGTCCAATGCTCTTGGTCAGATACAGCAAAGTGAGCACAGTGGTCCAATAGGCGGCTCTTGGCAAGCCATGACACCGTATTGGCAATGGATCGCCAAGATGTATGGGCCTGAGATTGTTGAGAAGTTTGGGGGGCTCAACATTGTTGATCGTGGGTTGCTGCCTATGGGGATGGTCGGGCTTTTCAGGGAGAAGAGAGTCACTTGGAAGGGCTGATTATAGTAGTACTTTTACCGCAGAGAACAAGTAGATTGAAAAAGTCCCCTATCATTTACACACAAAACGAGCTTACAGGTTTCACACAGATGCGCGGAAAGGGGGACAGAACAGAAGAAAGTGGTAGATCTAGGACTATTATATGTAGTGACTCAGATAATATCAATTTGTCGTGAGAATTTACCAGTTGATCCTCATGCTGTCAGTGAAGGCTCTTGACGTTACCATCATGATTGTGTGAATGTTACACCTCCTATTGTGACCTCGTCACAAAGGCACGTCCGTCACAATTCTACCCTGACAGGCAGGCCTGAGGCCCAAGTCCAAGTACTTAATCAGCGGTTGATATTCTCTCACTTCGTCCAACTTTACACCAACAAGGAAACCGACCGTTCGAACCACCCTCCCCACTCTGAATTCAGCATCCCACATACTACATCACAGTGAGTCGATCACCCCTCCTGACGCACTTTCACCTAGACAAACGCTCTCTCCAACAGCAGGTCTTTCCCAGTCCACATATAATTACAGACTCTTTGCATGCAAATGCAAATGCACTTCTCTGCTATTCATTTTCCCTCACATACACCTCAGGTCCAATAGGCACTCAACACAAAGCAAAAAGATAACCTTCAGTCTGATTTGACTCTTTCCGTTGTGCAGCACGTCCCTTCCACCGCAGACACAATGAGCGACATAAGCGTCCACCAGGAAGCTCAGCAGACTGCACAGAGCAACATGCCTCCACTCACCATTTCCATAAACGACCCAGACAAGAGTGGAGAGGTGCATCTTTTGACAAAGAAGTTCGCCAACATCGACCTTCCTGCGTCCACACTCAAAATGCTCGCTCAGAAGGAGGCAGAGAAGATGGCCAGGAATCCCGTCGCCGCCCACATGCTGACGCAGAAAGAGGTCGAGATGAAGAAAGAGTATGCCGTGCACCCATGAGCACCTTCCTATCCATTCCATTTCATTGCGTCGCTTCTCCGTTGCTGATGGGCACTGCTTAGGAGACCCAAGCAGAACCAGCCCAAGCCAAAGCCTGCCCGCAAGCGCCAGGTCCAAGACCGCCGCCAGCTATTACAAGAGACAGAGATTGTCATCATAGCCTGGGGCCCTACCGACGTGCCCAACATTCTTCTAGACGGAGTCAACCTCGCCGTTCTCGACCACTTCGCTCCGATGCTCAAGAAGCAATACTATCGAGAGGAAGATGCGGCCGCCACCGCCGCCGGCGCCAAATACGTCATGCTCCCCGACGACATGACCCGTGTGACAGTCACAGGCGTCAAGTATGTCGTCCACAACATGGTCAAGGCCATCGAAAAGGGCAACTACCGCGCCTGCTGGTGGACTGGCGATGAGAAGGACACGCGCCGTCTCGTCATCCGCCCGCGCCGTAGTGCCGTCGAGATGATCCACGCCCTGTACACGCTGCGGGCCTTCGGCATGGTCCACGACGCCGAGTTCCTTGCGACGCCCGAGACGGGCCCGATCGCGGCTGGGCTCAAGGGCGTGGCTCAGCAGTGGCAGGGCCGTGCGGCTGGCCTGCGGGGCTTCCTGGGGTACCTGAAGAAGAGGGTACTGGATGTGGAGGATCAGTATCTTTTGGACGACGCGTGGGAGGCGTACAAGGAGCTCGCCAAGGTGCAGAAGAAGGCTGGCAAGGGCGCCAAGGTCCAGCCTCCTCAGGGAACTGCTTAGGTTGCGCATAAAGCAGCTGCTTGGCGGTCTCATGCTTGCCATGGAGTTGCTGTGGTGCTCAGATCCTGCCCTGGAGTGTCTATTTTGGTATAACCGGGGGATAGAAATTCGGGCTCAGAGGGAGGAGGTCTAGATATCTATCAAGGAATAGTGGATTGCTAAACCCAAGTGAGGGAATTGGGATGGTCGTCCGAGTCCTCTAGCTGAAATGAAGAGCGGTTTTTACCTTGCTTGGATGACATAACTCCGAGGACGATGTCCGATGCGCAGCTGACACGAAAGAGAAGTAAGCTGACCATCGTGACGATATTTTGAGAGTTTCGCTTAAGAAAGGCACTGTGTATGAGACTCTTGAATTCAAAGAGACAAAATGGGTGATCATTATCACTTTCTCGAGGATGTCCGTCTGGGCTGGGCTCTTTCCCCTAGCCTGAATACCGATCATCTTCATCGATGTATTGTCGATGCACAGCGGAGGTACGATCCCATTTCTGGTAACCTCTCGATTCCAAAGTGGCCTTCTCGGGTTCACGTATCGCAGGCAACTCTCCATCTTCTGAGACTGTCCGCCGATGCGCTGCCCAAGTCTCTTCTGAGAGCGCATGCGACTTGTTGGAGACCATGGAGAGTTTCCTCCCGGGTTGTTCTTCCAAATCCATCCCTTTATCCTCCTGGGTGTGGTCTGCGGCCGTGGTATTGTTGGATGATCTTCTGAGCCAGCGGGAAAACCATCTTCTCAGCAACGGCGCGATGGGGGGAATGTTCGTGGTGATTAAAGCGACGAAGGCCTCGCGGACAGCCCACATGCCATCGCCATTGACCATGGGATTCTATGCAGTCCAAGTGGTATGGTCAGTACATGATAACAAACTGATGCATAAGTCTTCACCTTAGTTGTGACCACGCACCTTTAGCATCACAATGGCTCTGAGTATAGCAATCCCAGTGATTAGAATGTTGCAGCTGAATAGACTGATAAGAGAGAGCTTCTGTGACTTCTTTAGGCGAGCCTTCAGGAGGACTGGCACTGGAATGGAGATGAGGTAGACATCGGTGAGAATGTTGCAGACCAGGAACACGGAGACCAAAATGGGCGAGATGGCGGGTTGACACATGATTCCCGGGTCTGGGAAGATCTGCCAGAACTTGGTGAAGGGCCGGCAGCTGTTAAAGACTGCCACAGTGGTGGCAGCCCATGTGACGAAGAGGAGACTCGCGCTGAGCCAGGCTCTCAATTTTGCGCCGGGCATCTCTGACTGTTGCGTGGGTAAACTGTGTCAGTCGAGTTCCGCCCTGGGCTTCAAAGCAGCCAGATCCTCTCATCGGTGGTCCAGTGGATGGTGATTAGGATATGCAGACGTACAGTAAGTCGACCAGAGAAGAAATAGAGCAAGGAGCTCTTCAGAAGCCATAACGTGAGCCCGTATGCAAACCACTTGGAAATTTGTGCTTTCGAGCCGATCGCACGCAGGTGGAACTCCTGGCTGGCTGGGCCATCCTGCGCCAGTGCCGCTCGATGTGCTTCCGACATCCCATCGTTGGACAAGCCTTCAGCGACGACCCCAATGACAAATACTAATAAGACTCCCGGTATCAGCAATTCGCACTGGATGATGACTATACCAAGAGCTTCTCACCGTCGATAGTAAGGACCGCATAAGTCAGAACGGCCATCCAGACGAGCCAGTCATCCCAGCTCAAGTCCTTCAGCCCGGATATCCTCGTTCGTGCATATGTCCGCAGTGTCGTGAAGCCGACGGCCAGGAAGAAAAGCACAGCCCATTCCACCACACGCGCACGCGTTGCTGCGCCCGAGGCGGCGGCGATGGCATCTAGTGTCGTATTGCCGGTGCTCGCATCAAGCGATGATATTGTGTGATCCATCCTGGGACTAAGATCGCTGCTCCGAAGCGGATTAATCATTGCGGGAGAGATGAAAACGACCAAAAAGCAATTAGCAAAACATAATAGTAGAAAATGTCCGACAGAACCTCGTGGCGTAGACGCACGGCAAACTCAAATTAATTAGAAGAAAATTGTTGGCAATTCAGGCACACTGTTCAATTCTCACAAATTGGTTTCGTTATCTGTGCTAGCTCGAGATCATGGCCTGTAAAAGTCCCCTCCTAGATGAGGTTGTCTAATGTTTCGACTGTGGACCGAGGGGGCAACGACGGATCGGCATGATGCAGCTCGGCACCACACAACCACACGTGAGGTTTCCCCCACGACGCTGAGAGTCTCAAAAGAGTCCTAGGCATGGGGAAAAGCGCGGGCTTGAATGCACCAAGGCCAGAAGGCTTCTTCCCATGATGCATGTATGCGGTGCGCAACTTGCGCTTGTTTTTTTATGATTCACAAATTCTCATCAAAGACTTTTCCCAGCGCAAGTTACTACAAACAATGCTTCACGCAGTCCCAAGGTTATGCCCCCTAAGGTACCGTACGATGATCCTGACACAGTGACTGCATGTGCTCGGACACTAAAACACGTGGGCCCCGTGTCTAAAGGTTTGAGGAATTATGGGTCTTGCGTCCGGCATTCGAAAGAGACGCCGTTCTGGTTCCGAGTCATGAGCTCCACGTGGTGGTGGGTCTGCCAACTGCGTCTGGACGAACGACAGACTCACAGACCCGGACGAATGGCCATACCGCGGGCTGGGCGTGTATCAGAGGCAGCTCGACGTCCAGGTCAGCTGAAACTGTTGGACTGTTGGGGTACACTGTGCCAGAACCAATCAAGAGAATCTATAGGAAAGGGTAGAGAGGACTATAGCGTGCCGATGAAATAGGCAATGGAGAGGAATCCGAAGGAAAGAACAGCACGAAGCGTGACTGAGCGTCCAAATGCTCTTAGGGTTGAAGCTGTCTGGCCTTGGGGCCCACTTCCTCCCACAACAGCCCGTAACTCCGCTACTTAAATTATGGCGTCCACGATGGTTTCAACAATTCAAAACCAGGGCGCATGGTTTAGTGGTATAATACTCCCTTAGCAACTTGCCTCGAAGTTGGGAGTGGTCCTGGGTTCGATTCCCAGTGTGTCCAAATATCGAGGTTCAATTCCTTGACCACCTTTTTGCACTTTACAACTCTGATGGTACAAGTCACAAAAAAAAAGGAACTTTTGCATCGGTATAAGCACAGGGTCTAGAAATCTTTAGCAGCTTTCTCAAAGTAAGATTTTCGGGCTTTTCAGTGCGTGTGGACGCATTTTCCGAATAGCTCTGGTGCTGCTTATGATCCATCTGCCACCATAGCGCAACTTCGCCTCGTCCCATATACTGTTATAATATTGTAGTCCCTTGTTAGGTAAGTATCTTATCACATCACCCGCTGTCATCCGATATCATTGGTTTTGCAGTAGAAGCTTGCACAGTGAGGATCCACAGAGAAAACTGCCATCGATTCTCTCTTTGATGCTCATGCTTCCCTGCTATGTAAACCACTTTATATGACACTGGAATGGCGACTCGAATAGCTTGATTTCTCTAATGGCCTGTTTCTTAATATGAAGCCAGCTTAAGGCTTATTTAACAAAACCCCCTTCCTAATACTGTTAGTATACACTTTTCCTCGACCATAGGCCACAATCTATACTCTGCACTCCATCACAGCCTTATGCACAGCCCTGTTTGCGTCTAACTTGGGTATGAACAATCTTACCTGGAAGGAACATTCATATACATTTTTCAGAATATCCCACTTTCGTCCTGATTTTTCTTCACATCCTTAGCACAACAGTTCAAGAGTGACAACATGCAGGACGCCTCGCTCACCAAAGTCGACATTAGGTGCTAGCTGGATGTCGACACTTTTGGCATTCATGTCTGTGACGGTTTCCTGTGTGTTCCGTATTGAGGTTAGTGACCCTTGGTGTGTGATCATGATCTTTCTTGCATTTGTGATAGGGGCGACTCTAATGGCACTATCCTTATGGGCCATAGTTGACCAAAATCTGGCTCAGCACCATTGGGATATAACAGAGTCTCAGGTCGCCAAAGCAGCTAAGGTCAGTCGAACCTACATTTACTTCTCTTACCCTATGTCCTTTTGTTGCTCTTGTCTCTTCGCTGCTCTTCGTTTCTTGTATGTCGCCGTTTGACTAAAGGTATCGGCTCATAGTCCCTCCTGGTGGCCAAATCCCTTTGGTCTATCATCAACAGTTTACTTCGAATCGCAGCAGGTCGCTTAGTATGCCCATTATTGCACACATTTCGACCAATTCGCTGCACAGCTTGGGTCGTCTTTTATGATAGTTCAACATTTATCTGCGATGATTTTCTAATCAAATAAGTATTGCACGAAATTACACGCCTTCAGCACCTTTTACTCAAAGAAGTATAAGATTTAAATTGCATCTCCTCCTGTGGTGCATCTCTACTGAAGCACTGTCAACATCGGTCTTTAAATCACCGAACATTTCGGGCCGCACCGCACGCATATATGAGTCCACCTTATTCAATACTGCAAGGTTCACAAGTTATCCACCTGCTTTCGTAATCGCTGGCAAGACTGTCTTTATGGCCAGTACGTGCTTTCCAAATCTGCTGCGATGCGTTGTCCCGTATTTCCGATCCTTCCGGTTATAATTCCGTGCAACTCGGATCGCTTGCCGACCGGTGGACCTCCTTTCGCCGAAAGCTCCGAGGACCGAGCCCGTGGCCTTAAAAGCCGTTACAAAAAGCAGCCACTTGTTCTCCCCGTTGTCATCTTATCAATCTAATCAATCAGTCAGCCTCGCCTACGCCGCAGAATCCCTCCGTCACCGGACATGAAGGCGTGACTATTTAAGGCGCCAATTGTTGCTCTAGCCATTGCCTTTCTAGTTACATATTTCTCAACCCTGCATTTTCAGACAAAGGAAAACAACATGGCTTCGACTTTGCGTAATGTCGTTGTAGTTGGTGGATCGTACACTGGCGTCGTGAGTTAATCGGCCGAGGGACAGTCCATGAGCGACCGGCTGACCCATGATTATTTCTAGAATACCGCCAAAGAGCTTGCCAACGTCCTTCCAGCAACGCATCGTGTAAGTCAGCGTCGCAGCCACATCGCAATGTGACGAGACCTCTGACGCGTTCCTCCACAGGTGCTCCTCATTGATCCTCATAGCCACTTCCACCACCTGTTCGCTTTTGTAAGTTCTTCGAATATTGTTGCTTTTCAAAATTGTTGCACAGATGCTAAATAAAAATATAGCCACGCTTCGCAATCCTGCCTGGCCACGAGCACAAAGCCTTCATTCCGTACTCGGGTGCTTTTGCGGAAGTGCCAAACAAAGAGCAGCATGCTCGCGTCCAGGCCAGGGTGGTCTCGCTGAAGCCAAAAGAGCTCACGCTTGATAGAGAATGGCAGGGCTCGAAGCAGCTAACGTTCGATTACCTGGTGGCTGCCACAGGAACCCGCCTGGTCTCGCCTAGCAACATGCCCTCGGATGAGAAGAACCCCTCTGTGGAGTACCTGAAGCAATTCAACCAGTCGATCAAGAAGTCCAAGTCTGTCATCTTGATTGGTGGCGGGGCTGTCGGTATGGCAACAACCCCTTTCCCCTCTTCGGTGATATTGTTTGCATGAAGGCTGACTGGAAGTAGGCGTGCAAATGGCATGTGATCTCAAGGAGATCTACCCGGACAAAGAAGTCACGCTGGTCCACTCGCGAGACCAGATCATGCCCGTGTATAACGAGAAGCTGAGTGAGATAATCAAGGACAGATTTAAGGAGCTTGGCGTCAAGTTTGTCCCGCCCAACCTCCCTCTGCTGCACAAAAGCACGACTAATCACTTCGTCAATAGCTTCGTGGGCGGCTCCCGAGTGAAAGTGCCCGAGGGCGGGTTTCCTGTTGGCGGTGGCCAGCCCATCACAGTTGAGCTGCAAGATGGACGATCTCTGAGCGCCGAGTTTGTGATTACTGCCACGGGCCAGACGCCAAACACCCAGTGGCTCGCAGACCTTCCGCGTTCCTCTGAGGACTCCCTCATCAACCCCAAGAACGGCTTCATTCGTGTTAAGCCGACCATGCAATTCGCCGACCCGCTATACCCCCATCTCTTCGCCGTGGGCGATATCGCCGACACTGGAGCTCACAAGGCGGCACGTCCTGCTGGTCCCCACGCAGCGGCCCTGGCGAGAAACATGGCTGCCATGATCCAGGGCAAAGAGCCGACTGAGGAAATCGTGGTCAACCCGGCAGGGATACATTTGACTCTGGGATTGGTAAGGATTGTCTTTTGCCTCAGAGATAGACAGGAGCATCTTGCTAACGCTATTTTTCATTTCAGACCAAGAACATCATCTTCAGGAACCCAAATCTCAAAGAGGGACAGACCGAGCCGGCTTTTAATCTCAAGGATGAGTAAGTGATAACAATCTTATGACCACTTCTTCTTGACAACATGGCTGACCGTTTCACAGTGGATCAGCAGATATGAACATTGAGGGCACTTGGGCGAGGCGCGGAGTGAGGATCTCACGCCCCGAGGAGTATCACTTGTAAAAGCCTTTGGGCGATCTAAGGCCTCAGTCAAGTGGAAATTGGGAGGACGCAATGGCTCCAGCTTTCAGAACATTCCATGGCAACATAGATTTCCCAGTAGTGAAGTGAGATAGATTTGAAACTAGATTCCTAGACCAATCCATGCATGAACCATATGCACAATCACAACAGAATTATGCCCAGGATCGTGAGAGAAGAGATGTACAAAGCGTTATGAGGCCTGAGATATTGGGGATGTTTGCTGATGCACCATATACGGTCACGAAATAGAAGTGCAAATTATAAAGAACAAAAGATAATTTGGCAGTACAAGTATGAATTTGATTTACTATAGATAGCAATAATAGTTCTTGTCCCGGCTCAGGCTACATAAGTGGCTATGGCTCGAAAGTTGGGTCCGTGAGGCTGATCTGGAAAGACCACGGCCCACTTCAAAGATTACCAAATACCTCAGCTGATACTATGTTTGGGTCCTCTGTCCTGCATAGCAAAGAGCAAATTTCATATCTAGTGACATTAAATTTTATGAAGAGCTGAAGTGCCCTCTTTTTGATCTCATAAACTGGAGATTTCATTTTATGTCGAGGCACCCGTCAGCAGACTCAACATTCAAAGTAGAAGAGGATTTCAAGTGTAAGTAAGTAACAAAACGAACTAGCAAAATGATTTATACTTCATTAGATGCTAAAAGCATGATTTCTGCTTCACCAGGTACTTAGGTACTTTAACAAGTACCAGTGAAAGGACGATTACAGCTTGATCTGTTCACATACTAATTGTGTTATTCTTTTCGGATACACTTACAGGATCGCCCATATTCTCCACCAGGCCCATGATTTGTCAATTAATACTCAATTCCATCAGCAAATGTTGGCTGACTCATCTCCACCAGTGCACGATTCATTATGCCGCTCAGCCTTTCTCCATATAGAAGTCATGATGGTTCCATTCACAAGAAAACAATGAGATAATGCTCACATGGGCAAGGGCGGGACAGCCTTCCTTTCATCCACACAATGACGGGATAATATTTCTTTCACCTAAGAAAGGTACTCTTCCTTTCAACGTTTCTAATTTAGGACATCAATCGTACGAGCATTCTATTTTTCCACAGCTGGCCAAAGCTTCGTTGTTGTTGTCTCATAGAGTACTTAATTGTGTATATCTCCACAAACTGGTTTGTTCTTGAGATAATGATGGAATGTACAGACGAGCATACAATTCCTGAAGATATGATTTTCCATTTCCATTTTGTTTTGCAAACCTAGTGGTGGCTATTCCCGGAGAATCTCTTAACAAGAATTCATACCACCAGAAATGCACTTTGGTCTATACACCCTTGCAGCAGCAGTGCTCGCAAAACCAGTACTCGGAATTACATGGCCGGATCCTCAGGCTACAAAAGGCGGCGCCGTGACGGGTATTCGCGACCCATCTCTCATTAGACGGTCATCAGATGGGACATACTTTCTCTTCGGCACCATGGGAAACGGTACGGTGCACACGGCACACAGCATTCACGGGCCATGGACAAGAGAGGCGGAGGGGGCGCTCGACATAGCCCAGACAGTTGTGGGCCCTCAGGTGTATGAGATCGATGGGACGTACTACATGTACTATTCCCAGCACACCGGAAAGCCGTCGAACTGGTACTATACGGCCAATATTCATGTGGCCAGCTCCAAGACGATGGAGCACGGCTCGTGGACACTACACGGAGAGCTGGATATTCCGATGAACAACGAGAGGCTGGCGAATCATAAGTCGACAGACGGGTACAACGTTTTGGACGCCTCGCTCCTGGTCGCAGACGGGGCCAAGGACAAGTACTACCTCTCCTTTGGATCCTACTATACTGGCTTGTACCAGACGCCCCTGAACAGCCCGATCAATATGAAGGCCAAGGAAACCGTGCAGGAGATGACACATCTTGAGTACAACTCGACAGGCGGACACTCCACAGAAGGCAGTTTCCAATTCGCCTGGCCGACCGACGGCTCCGCGCCGACCAAGTACTATCTTTTCTTCAGCAGCGGGCAGTGCTGCAAGTTTCAGACGCGAGGGGTACCACCACCAGGAGACGAGTACAAGATCATGGTGTGCCGAGCTGACCACCCGGCTGGTCCATACCTCGATCAAGACGGGAGAAACTGCTTGACCCAGAACGGCGGCACGATTGTGTTGGGAAGCCACGGCTCGGTATTTGCGCCGGGCGGACAGGGCGTGATGTACAGCGAGGAGCTGCATAGTGTCGTCTTATACTATCACTATACGCCGGCTAAGAATGGGAAGCCAGACTTGAGCGTTGGCGACACGGGAACGTACTTTGGATTCAACCAGCTGAGCTTTGACAAGCATGACTGGGAGGGCTGGCCAGTCATTACGCTTGCCACCGGGGATGTGTCGACGGCGCCAGCGGACAGCATGTCAACTCACGAGTCGTAGTCGGACGGTCTGAGTAATCTGTGGTTCATTGCTGGGTTTTTTATCGCTCCTGTATGGCTTTTCGCTTCGTGAGTGTTGGGCGCACTTGTTAATATTTCTTTCTCCCTCTTGGTGTGCTCTTTTAGTAGACTTTGGTTTTTGACAGGAACCATGATACCCATATCTCAGAAAAATAGAACCCTTGCCTTAAGAGTCTCCGATATTGGGTGTGTGTGAGGGTGACGACGTAGGATGACCGTAATCTCATGGCAGACGGTTTCCAGATCGTGTTGCCTGGCCGACCAGCGAGCCAGTGGTATCCTCAGCATACCGCTTGTACGCCTCAATATAATTGTCATCCGACGACGTGGTGTCCTTCAAACTCTGCCTGGCAAGAATCGCCTCATACCACGTTTGCCATCTTTCCCATGTCTCTGGGTCTGATTTCTTTGCTTCCTCAATACCAACACCTCCAGGTTTGTAATGATCAATCAGGAACAGCCTTTTGGCCCACGGCGCAAGCATGACATCGACTAGGCTGAACCTCTGACCTAGGAACCACGGCCCACTGCCATCCATCTCCTTGACCCACGTCTTGATGTTTCCCAGGAATTCCTTTCGGGCGTCTTCAATGGTGTAGGCCTTGTCCTGCGTGTGTTGGATCATCTTATAGAATCCTGGTACGATCTTGGTGCTCACATGGTCGATCCACAGCCGACATCTCGCGCGCTCATAGACATCCTCAGGCAGCAGCCTCGGGCCGTGCTCTTTTTCATCGACGTACGCCTCATCGAGATACTCACACAGCACAACGCTCTCGTACAGGGGTTTGTGCTGCTTCCCCTCGGCGCCTACCGGAACCGCCAGCGTGGGCACCAAACCCCGAGGGTTGAGTGCGAGGAACTCGGGAGCCTTGTGGTAGGGGTTGATCTCAACGTATTGGTGTGGTATGTTCTTCTCATGAAGGGTAATCCATGAGCGCTGGACAAAGGGGCAGAACCACCCGCCATAGAGCTTGAGAGGGTGTTCGGCTTCATGCTTGCCTGCGTATTTGGCTGCTAGTCCAGTGAGATGTGGTATCAGATTTGTGTCGACTGAGTTTGGCATTTTGTAGATGGAAAATGGTCTTGAGAAGGTCAGCTGGTTTATAGGGATGATGAGTCTTGAGAGCATGAGGGCCAGACTTGAAGGAGTGGGCATGAGTTGACAGAAAGATGCAAACAAAGCCATCCAAACCCCTCCTTTGAATGTTTAACAACAAGAGTGGCACGTCATTACTTGTATAATCAGGTACATAGGTACATACCTAAGTAGAGTATGGGCGGCGGCATGGGCACCCCTGTCAACAGCCAACACTGCTGGATATCCCTGCATTGTGCCCCTCCAAAAATTCCATCAGTGCTTCTGGCTTCCAAGGAGCTCATTGCCAAAGTTGAGCCCCTTCAGCAACAAACACGCAACACCAAACACAATCTGGGAGTACAAGCGTCATCATCACCACCAACATCTGCAGATCTTGCCAACGCTATTGTCGCCCAACTCCAATCAAAACCACCACCTCTCATAAGCAACAATAAGCAAGAAGAAGCGAACAGTCCCCAAAATGCCACTCGATACATCCTCCTACTCCCTCGCGCTGCTCCGCGTGGATGGTCGCCGCTGGAACGAGCTCCGCAGATGTCAAGCCCAGATCCGCACCCAGGCCGCTGCCGACGGCTCCAGCTACCTGGAGATGGGCAACACGAAGGTCATGTGCGTCGTGACCGGCCCTACCGACCAGCAAGCTGCACGGCGCGCCCTCGGCGGCGGGGGAGGTGGCGCGGGTCAGAGGTCAGAGCAGGAAAAGGAGGCCGAGGTGGCCGTCAGCATCGTAATCGCGGGCTTCAGCTCAGTAGACCGCAAGCGGAGAGGGCGGAACGACAAGTAAGTCCTGGTTTCCATTGCCGAGCTGCCTAAACAGTTTGAGCTAACGGAGCAATTGCTACAGGCGAATCGCAGAGATGCAGTCTACAATCTCGCATGCGCTCTCCTCGACTCTCCACACGCATCTCTACCCCTACAGCACGATCACATTCTCGCTACACGTTCTCTCGCAGGATGGTAGTCTTCTCGCCTGCCTGCTTAATGCGTGCACGCTTGCCGCAATCGACGCCGGCATACCGATGACGGACTACATAGCAGCTTGCACGGCAGGATCTACGTCAACATACGCCGCCAATGACGAGGATGCCGATCCGCTCCTGGATCTCAACCACCAGGAGGAAGAGGAGCTCCCGAGCCTGACGGTCGCGACTCTAGGCACGAGTGATAGGGTGGTGGTGCTGGTGTGCGAGAGTCGCGTACAAGTCGGGAGGTTGGAGGGCATGTTGGCGGTGGGCGTGGATGGGTGCAAGAAGGTGCGGGCGATTCTAGACGATGTGGTTCGGGAGAAGGGAGCGAGGATGATCAGGGAGGGCGCCATTGAGAAGGGCATAGGACTGGATGACATGGACGTCGACGGTTGATACCCTCGGCAACATCCGAGCACAAGGAACGACGAGAGACAGCAAAACCCACAAGATACCCAAATTCTGCCATCAAGACAGTGAGAGGTGAGAAGGCAGCCTTGACATTTTTCATTCATTATGTTCATTCACAATGCCATTTCAATGGTGACAAGCCTCCAAAGGCAACGATTCCATACGCCTGCTGACCTACATAAAACGAACCAGGAGAATATCAATCAGAGCTCATCCTTGGCGTGAGCCTCTTCCGTCGGCTTCTCCGCCGCGGTCTCCTCCTGCACAGTAGGATCCGCGCCGCTCTGGGGTGTCGCCGGCTCCTCGGTAGTGCTGTCTGAGATACTCTCGGCATCAGGGGTGATCTCCGCCTCAGGTGTGGCGGTCGTGGTGTCAGCGGTCTCACTCTCGGTCGCCTCAGGGGTAGGCTCGGATGACGCCTCCGGGGTCGCCTCAGTAGCCGACTTGGCCGCCTGCTCGACCTCGACCACGACGCCAGCCGGCAGCTTATGCTTGACACCCTCGCTCATCCGGATCTGGTCAATCCAGCGCTCGATACCCTCGTGGCCGAAATCCTCGCCCTCGTACAATCTCCACCAGCCACGGCGCGCATGTATCGCCACCACGTGCGTCTCACCTTGGGAAAGGCCGAGGGCCTTGAGCAGGTCTGCGGAGTGGTCGTCCTCGAGATGGACCTCGTACATGGGGAACAGCTTCCGCTTACCCTGGGCATGTTTGTGGGACAGCTCCGCGAGAGAGGCGAGGGCGATCTCAGCGGCAGGGTCGCGGTCCTTGGAAACAAAGGCAAGAAGGCAGGTGTGCGACTTTGACGAGAGGCAGTTCTTTGTAAGCTTTGCTCCCTCGTTGATGATCGCGATCGGCAGGGGCCCCTCAAAGACAACGGGCTTCTGGATGTTGGCGTCGTCAACTGGTTCGGTGACCTTCTCTTCGGCCTCCCCAGATGGCTCGGGGTCAGCTGCAGTAGCGGGTTTCTTGGGCGTCGAGCTCTTGGTCCTTGGCTTCTTCGGGGCCGGGTCAGGGTTGGGTGGTGCGGCCTGGGACAGGAACTCGACCATGGCGTCCTTCTTAAGTTCACCATCGTAGACAACGCTGTCCTTGTCGCCACCGGGTAGCAGGACCAAAGTTGGGAACTTCTCAATGCCAAACATGTCCACCGCATCTTTCTGGGTGTTCCGAACCTGGCCTACCGTGATGACATCCAAGAAATCAATGGCAATACTCTTCAGCAATGCGCTCGTAGTACCCTTCTCGGTAAACAACAGCGCCTTGGCAGACTCATTCTTGTTAGACAGGAACTCGTCGATATCCTTGTCGTTGACCCGCTTGACATGGTTGTTGATCTTGTCCACGACTGCCTCCACGATGGCCTTGGCCGAACGCTGGCCCTGATAGTCCTCCACAACGGGTTTGCCCTTCTTGGGGCCAGGGCGGACTATCTTCAGGGTGGGGAAGCCCTGGACACCAAACTGGCCGCAAAGCGGCTTGTTGGTATCGTCGTCACAGTTGACGGCGGCGACCTTGGCCAGGCCCTCCAGGTTTTTGGCGGCTTTCTCGTATGCGGGCTTCAGATTTTGACAATGACCGCACCAGGGGGCGTAGAACTCGACGACCTGTGGAGATGGGACGATTGTGCGTGTCAGCTTATTGAATACCTCAGGAAGGCAATAAAGACCACAAATGCCGTAGACAAATTTTCATTCATGGAGCAGAATCTGGTAGGTATTTCTTACAGAGGTGTGATTCGAATTGGCGATCAGGCTGTCGTAATTCTTGGAGTCGACCTGCAGCACAGGCGAGCTCTTGAGGTACAGGCTGGCATTGACGACTGGTGCAACGGCCAGTACGACGGCCGCAGCGGTAGAAAGGGCGGGGTAATGCATGTTGGCAGTGGGTTTATGGGGACGAATTCTCGCGGGTCGTTTGAAGGGATCGGTTGCTTGCAGATATGGAGGGGCAGTTCTTTGTTATGCAGAGATTCGGAACGAGGCCTAGAAGGACACTTCAGGGGATACGGAGAGACATGTCCAGAAAGGCCAGATATCTCAGGAAGAGGAAAAGGACAAATGGCAACCACGTTTTAGACAGCTGTTGACAGCTTCTTGGAAGTGAGGGTAAGACGGACTTATGGTTCTGTCACGAGAAAAAGAAGGTGGCGTGCCGTTGTTGGAAAAGGCCAGCGTGGTTGAATTCCCAATTCAGATCCATTCTCGTGTTTGGCTTTGTTACAAGCGAGGGTGGGACAGAAGCTTCCTTCTCTAAGCGGCCACCCAATGCAACGCTGATCTGGGGTAAAATAGGCGCTAAATCCGAGCTTGAGCCACCTGTGGCTCTGAGCTTCTAGTGGCCTTGGAAGGGGAGGGGTTGAAGGGGAAGCCCCTGCAGTGAGGGGTTACCAGTACTATGGAGTAGCTCCATAGGTGCTGTGGGCAGCAGATGATTGTGGCGTCACAGCACGCGCCTGCCAAAAGCTGCCAGAAATGTCCGCCCAAGATGGCTGCCTTGAACATCCCACTTCTCGTCGCAATCACCACCACCACCGCACCGTCAGTCACTCAGTCCTAGGCTACCTTCCCTCGTATTTCCAGATCGCCACCTCGCATTATAAGCGTTCGTCACATTTGAGCGTCACGATCTCTTAGTTAGCACAACCCCAAAGCGAAAAGCGATCCTCGACAAATACCGCAGACATGGCGGACACGGTGCCTCAGGCCTTGAAGGGCGCCGACATTAACCTCTACAAGGCGGCCACGAGAGGTTCCCAGCTGCAGACAGTCAAGCCCATCATTGCATACTGGTGTATGTATTCTTTCAATTCAACATAAAACCCAATGGAGGGCTGGGGCTGACCGAATGCAGGTGAATACTGGGTCGTCAACCAGATACTTGCGAGGAACCTCCACAGCAGTGATGCTGATATACTCAACTACACAACGGGGCTGATGGACAAACTGGAGAAGGTATGGTTCTCCCCTCGTCTGACTTTGGTGGAATTTGTGGCCAAATGGGACCTGTCATGCTGATGCTCGTCCCCTCCAAAGACCAAGCAGGAATACCCAAATGAGGATGCCATCACGGACGATACCGCAGCTCAGGCGTACGTCGAACAATTTGCCCAAGAGACTCTGGACAGGGCAGAACGAGTCATCAAGGCCAACAAGGCCACCCTGCAGACCGCGAGCACCTTCGATGCCGCCTTGACCTTCTTCAACCTGGTCAACATCTGGGGACCACCAGACAATGAGACACAGCAGAAGATCAAATACGCCAAATGGAATGCAGCCCGTATCACCAAGGCTATAAAAGAAGGAAAGGATCCAAACGAAACGAACCCAAAGAAGGAGGATCTACCTGCCCAGCAGCAGCTGACCCTAGATCCCACGGATCCCGAGGTTCACAGCCTGGCCAGCCCGGGCACTTCAACCAACATACCAAAGCCAGCGACGGTTGAGGATGCGCCAGATACAGATATTGGACGAGATTCTAGAGGGGTATCACTACCGCAGAGCCCTGACACCGCACTTGTGCCTCCATCTGTACCAGATGACGGAGAGTTGAGGCTCCCCAGTGCGCCTGGGTATGGAGACGATACAGCAGCGCCGGCTCCTCAACCGGGCTACTTTGATCCTCCGCCCACCCTACCCTCTCCCATCTCACCCCCGCCGCAGGATGAAGTGACAGACACCCCAGGCTTGGATGCTCCATCAGCATCTACAAGCTGGTCAGAGGCGCCCCCTCCAGCTGTATCAGCTCTCTCCCCCCTGACCGGCCCATCGGCACCACCCGCAAGCCCTCCTACCACGTTTTCGACATCTCACCCGCTGAGTGCTGCAATTGCACCTTCGCCTGTGTCGCCCCCTGCAACCTCGGCCTTTACAAATATAGTTACGCCGGCTAACGTCTCTCGACCTGTCGCCCCTCCATCGACCATCCCGGCGGGCTCGAATGTAGCCTCCTCCGCCCCCGGGGGGTTTAGTCAGGTGCCCCAGCAGGTCACTGGCAGTTTTGTGACCGATGACATGGCTATGGCACAGGCCCAGAAACATGCACGATGGGCCATATCTGCACTGAACTTCGAAGATGTGCCGACGGCTGTCAGAGAGCTGCGCCGTGCGCTAGAGTCCCTGGGCGCCACGTGAAGATTTGAATCTGTCAGATCTGTGTTCTGTTCCAACCGATAACGACCGCCGCGCGAAGGACCTGGCTGCCCTTGGAAGAAGGCGACGCACGTGGCCTCAATTCGGCGTCTCATTTTTTTCTTTTTCTTTTCTTTTCTTTTCTTTTTTTTTTGTCTAATAAGAGCATAGAATGGAGTTTTGGCCATCTTCTATCGATTGACTACCAACGAATCTTGTTCACCCCCTTGCACGTCCGGCTCCTTTTGCGTCCATTGCGCGTGCAAATAAGATGGTGCTGAAGCTTACCCATTTCCGTCGACAATCTTACTCTTACGTAGAGTCTTGACGTCTGACCATGCTCATAATCTAATCCAGGCTGCCTCAGAGGATGCCGCCGTGGGATTTACACGATTAGGAAACATGCACGGCAGTCCTGTTCGGCGATTTACTCACTACAGTGCCGTAGTCAGACTACGGGCCGTGGTATTCCCTGTACCTGCATTAGACGCCTTGACTGCTCTCATCCTTCGTCGCTTAGATCTCTCATGAACAGATGGCGCAAGCTGACCTCGCTACAGGAGATCATTTACCAAAAACAAGCCATCTCAATGGGACGACTATCCTCAGCCCCATTTTTCGAGATCGATTACTCAAATGGTTCTCGGGACCGTAACCACCCCCCCCCCCGGCCACCTCTTCAAGGTCATGGCTATAGTGCTTATTGTTTGAAGGCGGCCCTTTCGAGCGACAAAAGACTCTGGCCCAAAGCTAATTCTAGGTCGCCCGCCTCTTTCACTGACCTGCATCAGCATCTTCAACGCTTGGCCTATCATTATTGTTCTTGTTCGGTGGACCTCGGGCACTCCCATTGCAGGGCACGACGATTCGATGTAAGCTGATTACTTGCATCATGTTGGTTTTGGGGGGGTGCAAAACTGAATATCATGGCCATGGCCCCGGGGCCGGTCGCCTGTCGAGACGGCCTTCCACGAACACACTTACATTGCTCTTTTTGTGTTCAACACGTTCCTTACTACCAGGCTCGAACCCTTCTTTTACAAGTATATAACGTCTTCACGACGATCATCACTCTCTTGTTTTGTTGCATCAGTCAACCCACACCTGACAGATTTCGTTTCTCCACGTTCTTGAAGAACAATTTTCATACATTCCTTTCTACTTTTCGACCGTCTTTGGGATTCTCTTTTTTCTCTCTCTTTTTCACTTTCGACCATTTCAAAATGCATTCCTCTATTCTTGCACTCCCTCTGATCGCTGCCCTGGTGGCGGCTATCCCCAATGCTCCCGGCGCAAAGATCACGCCCGCCCCCTTTGCGAACAAACGCGACCTGCAACAAATCACCGTCACTATCGTCAACAGCATGGGCGAGGCCTTGAGCACATCAGTCGCCAGCAACGGCGGGGACGCGTCTCTCGTGTCGGGTGGAGGTACGGGCACCATAGCAGCCAATGCTCAGGCGACCATTGTGGCGCCGCAGAACTGGAACGGCAACGTCGCCTTCGGCTTGGCCAAATACAGCCAGATGGACGTCCCGTCTCTTATTGAGCCCGGCCTGACGCAAGTCAGCGGCACCTATATGATGGACATTGATGTGTCCTACGTGTAAGAAGAAAATCCAACCCCGTCCCTTGACAAATCACACCACAATTTCATAGAGCTGACTAGGCTTGACAGCAACGGCTATACCGTTCCCATCACCTGCACCTGCAACGGGGACAACAGCTTCCTTTCGGGCTGCAGCACGGATCTGTTCTCGGCGGGCACGTGTGGCCAGGACGGCGAGACGGATATTCAGGCGGCGGGTGCATGCCAGAACCCGACCAACGAGGCGAGCGGTAGCGCGACGTCCGCAAGCCCCTTCTTTGCCCCTTGCGCCGGCAAGGCGTACACGTTCCCCAACGACAATGGTGCCAACAGCGAAGGCAAGTGCACTTCTGGGGCTGCTACGTGCTGCGTCGGCACTGAGGCGAATGGTTGCCCTTCGACTTAGACGGAGACGAGAATCTTCCAGAGTTGGGTGAAACGGCCTACTTCAGTTCTTTCGAGAAGAACGTGTTGGTGGCCCTGTATGACTACGATGATATATGGATGGGATGTGTATGATTGGGTGACGATTTCTTGATGATTCCCAACGCTACATGAACATGAGCCACAGTCTCACGGAAAAGGGCGCAGGGGACGGGTTCATTGAGTCTTCAGATGGGTGATTGTTTTCTTCTTCTTTTTCTTCTTTCTGAGAAAAGCTCCGCGGCAGCTTTTCTCTTCTTCACTTCTTGCAATCATTCTCTTTGCAAGTTGCTATCCTTGAAGGGTATCTTTTCATTTTTGCTTCTTTACTTGCTGCTGGTGCTGCTGGTGCTGTTGTTGCTGGGAATGTTCCTTGCCGAAGACTATCAGAGTCTGACATCTCTCGATACCATTACAATCACATACCCTCAAGCGTTTTCTTCTCCTTTTTCTTGCATCATCGCTCTCACCTAATGCGTGTGTATGTGTATGATAAACTGGATCGACCAGATCTTATAAGATGGCCGCTGCGGCCCACGCCATCTGAGTAAGCCGGCTGGCGTGCGTGCGTGCGTGTCTCGATGCGTGCCCCCTGTCAGCAGCGGTCTTTCTGGTTTGGTCAAGCGGCTGACCTTTGGGGCCCACCCACTTACACGACCCTCCTGTTTGACCTGTCCCCCGTTCCTAAAATATCGCCCACATGCTAGAGTCCCCAGAGAGATGGCTTGACGACAACGAGCACTTTTATGCATCTTCGTGTGTGTCGTGCGGGTTGATTGATACTCGCCATCAAGGGAACAAGGCGCAGCTGTTTTTGAAGGCGACGACGTCTTGGTGATGGAGACACTTGGCAATGAAATAAATAAAAAAATAAACAAAAAAAAAGGGGAGGAGGGAAGGCAGAATAGAATGTAGCAAAGAATCCCCCTGTCAGCACTGGCCATTTCTCACCACAGCATCATATAAGCAGCTTTCGCCCGAGGTAATCATATGTAAGGTCATCATGAAAGTTTATTTGATTTAGCCGAACTACCGCAATCCTCTCTAAGGATGAAAAATGCCACAATGAGTCCGAGAACGGCTGACCTTCCCTCTGACTATTCAGATCATCCTGTTTCCATACCTTGCTCATTCCTATCATCGGCCCCGCCCCTGCCTCCGCTTCTGGTGAGCCCCAAATCACTGTCCACGCAACAAAAGAAACTGCATGCAATCCTGTTGTGAGAGAATTCATGTGAGCAGATTCATGGGGTTGGGAAGACGGGCAGACGAACGGTAGCCCATGAAGAACACCGGAAGAGTCAAAGTAAGGAAAGAAAGAAAAAAACACGTCCACCTCATTATTGCTCGTGGACCTTGAAGCCAGAACAAAAAAGGAAAAAGAACACCGTCCACGTCCACGTGCCGAATCGCAAACCAGATGTGAACTATGACACCCACCACCTAGCCGAGCCTCCCTCGTCACATGCCCTTCGCATCACACTATCGTTTGAGAGAGGGAAAAACAAGAAAACGTGGAAGTGTACCGTTGCGAAGTGCACGCCATGTGAAAAGTCTTGACCAAAATAGGTTTCACACAATCCTCCACTCAGGCCGTGACGAGGGTGGTATCGGAGTGAGCCACCAACGGACCAGGAGAAAGTTGGTGGCTATGCTCACCAGCCTCGAGGTCCCCATCATCGCCGGCGCCACGATGGTAAGGGGGCAGGCTGTGCATCTCATGCTCCTCGGAAGGGAGGAAGCCGCCAATGCTGCTGGTTCCCTTACTGCCACTAGCCAAAATAGCAGGGGGAGGGCGAACTGGTCCGAAGGGCTGAACGCCGTGCTGCTGCTGCTGCTGCTGCTGGGGCTGCTGCTGCTCATCTGGGTGCAGGGCTCGGTGGGCAGCCTCCTGATCGGCGGCGGCGGCGGTGACGGCAGCAGCGTGGAAGCCGGCTGGGGTGCGAGAGGAGCTGAACTGGGCTGAGGAGGTGTGGCCGGTCAGAACGCGGATGAGGGGGCGCAGGGCGGCGGCCGAGGCGGCGAGGATGCTGAGGCCCAGCTCGACGTCGGCCCAGATCAGGAGCTGGTAGTGCAGGGAGGGCAGCTCTTCGGGCGTCGCGAATTGCAGCTGGACCAGGATGATGAGCTTGGCGATGGTGGCGGCGCTGGCACTGCGAGGCGACGGGTGTCAGCGAGGGCTGTCTGCTTAGGTCTATCTGTGCCCCAGGAGGAAGAAACTACACGAGGTCGTCTGGCTACTTACATCATGCCCAGGCTCAACAGGCCGCAGACGACGTACTTCATGCGCTGGCTGAGGGTCGAGTTCCACAGCATGGGGATCGGGTACAGGGCAAAGAAGAAGTCGATGACGATGTTGGAGATCATGCGGAAGTAGCCGACGTCGGTGCAGGTCTGGTCGCCGGCGTAGCTCGTAGCTCCCGTGGTCTCAGCGCAGACGTCGGACGAGAAGATGGTCGTGAGAAAAGTCCAGATGATGACGACGATGATGGAGATGACGAGGATGGCCTGGTTCTTGAGGTTGCAGGCCAGACGGTACAGGACGAGGGCCACGGCGATCTTGACGAGGCCAGACGAGATGTACAGCATCAGCTGGTTGGCCCAGTAGAACTGTTGGTTTTTTTTCACGATGCGAGGCTCAGTCAGCGAACGTTTGCAGGATAGTGTAGTGCTCGTGGTCGTCGTCAATGGCAATGTTACCTTGCCTGGAGGAGGGGGTATGAGGGTGGACGCGGCTGGGACGTATTTCTTGGGGCAGCAAACGACGTTACCTTCATCATGACATCGTAGTCGAACCAGGGATGATAGACATCCTGAGCAAACCCATAGTGAATGGAGACGAAGCCCAGGATGCAGGCCATAAGGTAGCCCAGCTGTCAAGGAAGGAGAGGGTGAGACCCATCGTCAGCCTTGTAAAAACAAAATTAAAACATCACCTGTTTCTTGATCTTGACTGATCGATATTGTTGCCTTGTCTTGCGATCGTATGAACACGCTGCACGGGGGAGGTACTCACGAAAGAGAGAAGCAGGAAGAAATCATCGAGGCCAAAGGCCTTGACCAACCAAAGGCGAACGTACATGCGCATGGAGACGGCGATGAGGTTCACGATGATGAACGTCACCATGGCACCGATGATGTTGCTGGTGTAAGCCATCTTGATGACTGCTCGACGAGGGTCGAGGGGAGAATGGAGTTACTGAAGGCTGTGAACAATGGTAGACTGGCATTAATGAACTGCAGAGACGTGATGATGAGGGGGGGTTGTTGAGAGGTATTCCCTTGAGCAGGTCGCCAAGGTGTTTGGATCTTTTTCAAAAGCACTCTCTTGAGAAGATCAATGCATTGATCAGATTGTCTCAACAATGTTCTCTTGGTAGGTCGATGAACCGATGACGCGCTCTTGAAAAGATTCTCCTCGAGAAGGTCGACGCGTTGTTATGGTGGGTGAGAGGGGAGAGAGGTGCTCTGAAGTAGATCGATTGTTTTGTAAATTGGTGGAGGATTCAAGCGTGTCAAGAAAGGCGTTGCTGCTGTTTGACATCGAGCCAGAGAGCACGTTCGCTGTGGTGTCAATCGTGTCTGCACAAACGTGGTGTTGGTTCAGGAAAAGTGTGCTTCACACAAGGCAGCAGGAAAAGAAGTGTCAACAGAGGTGCATGGAGCTCTGTGAGCTCTCTCCCCCACAAGCTGTGTTTGTGTCTACCCAACGCGTATCTCCATTACATGCTTCATGCTTTTTACATCAGTCCTGTCCGAGCCCCAACCTGCATACTTCGATATGTTTTGTTAAGACCCCAGGTTTATTGTGACATATTTCATCAATTGAGGCACCTTATCCAGTATGTGCTATTCTCAGACACAATGCTTACTTTTCCTGTCATAATAGGCAATGTATCAAGCTGTCTCGTAAGCTGTCAACTCTCAGAGACGAGTATTCCTACAACGCTGAACACGATGCATAGGGTGCCAACTGTGACCAGGGGGAAATATCAAAGAAAACCAGGACTCGGCTTGCTTAACACCTATCTTTCAAATAAGACATGTTCATAATGTATTGGATTTCTAATATATATGGTTTCTTTAAACAATACTATGTGCATCGATGGCCAGGTGATGATGTGTGTGTGCTCATGCATATCCTAAGTGACGCACCTAACATTGCCCCTTTTGTGCCATCTTCTTTCTTTCTGCGTTTTGGTCATGCTGAACACTCCCGAGGTCTGCCAGTAGCCCTTACATTGGCTTGGACGAACATTCTATGACAGTTTTGCCATCTTGAAGCGTCCGGGTGGGCTCATCTCAACGTTATGCGTAATGCGGGGCAGTTGCCTGCAGAGCCCAGGAGTTCATGTGGAGGATTTGCTCTCTTGAGATTGTTCTCCGGTCTCGCAGCGCCTTGTCTGTAGGCCGAGGCAAGATGGCGAGAGACGTGAGGTAGGCGTGAGCGCCGGTCAGTCAAGGTGAGACTAGGCTTCCGCGTCCTGGCGAGTGATTGTTGCTTTGGGGCAGCATGTACTGGAGGAGTCTTCACGATTGATGGCTGCGACACGTGCACCAACAGAATCCGCATCGGCGCCGTGCTTTTGAACAGCTTTGGTTTCCGTAGGTCTCCAAGCCCGGAGGTCAATAAGATCCTGCATCGTCCTGATGGCCCTTGTGCCATACACCACCACCGGAACCCTGCTGTTATTCGCTTTCGTCTTTGCTTTTGCTTTCATCTTTTCTTCCTCTTCTCTCTCTTCTTGCTCCAATAGCGTGAGCCGTGTGTCCAGCGTGTTGCCCCTAATGGACTCATCGAGAACTTTTGTCAGCTGATCGTAGAACATTGGCCAAGAAAGCGCCATGGGTTCTGCAGTGCCAGGTTCGAATTGCGAGTCTTTGGATGTCACGCGCAATGTGTCTTGGATCATCTGCTTGCTGACGAGGTCGTCTTCCTTAAGTTGTATTGTGGGGACTTCCACCTGTTCAGATGGCGCGTTATGCCAAAATCCCGCTCCAGCGTCCCTCGAGGTAAATCCGACGTTGCGGTCGCCGGTGGCCAGATTACTCTTCAACCCGCTTCCGGGCTGTGCAACACTGAGGTAGTCGACAACGCCATGATGCATGCCAAGCTGGCGCGCAAACGCGCATGCCCAGGTGGCCGAGAGATCCCGGTGATCCAAACCTAAGGGTGCTGGCTGCGTCAGCCCGGGCCGCACGGGGACCTGACTGTAGGGCATGGCTTCTACGCCGTCAACCGCCTCGTCGCTAAAGAACGTCGTTAGGTGATTCCACGGCGTCCACTTGTTGTTCTCCTCTCCCTTCTCATCCTGCCCGGAGATAGTCTCTTGTTTGGGATAGAAGAGCTGCGGGCGGGGGTTCATGTGCGCGAGCTCGGCGGCAATGCTGGTTGTCATGTCGGCCTGTCCCAGGCGAGCCCAAGGGTTATTCGTGTCTTTGGAGGCGTCGGCGGCGAGCCATGGCTGGCCCACGTGGATGGACACACCGAAGCGTGAGATGTTGTTGACGAATTCTGTGTGGATTGTGGCAATCCTGCGTACGTTTGCATTCCTATCTGATGTTGTCCTCTTGGAAAGACCATTCGAGTCTGACCTCTTTGGGCATGATGAAAGGGCCGATTTCACCCAGACGCCTGGGGATCCACGAACCATAAAGGCTTCTATGCCATAGGTCCGTCGGAGTACTTTGATGGTGGTGACCTCAAGTATATGCTCCAACTGGTCCTTGGTCCGGAGCGGACTCGGCAATTGGACTCGATCCTGCAGGTCGATGATGGGCCAGAGGGACAATTGGCCAGGTCCGAAGAACATGGGCTCGGAACACGGCATGATGGCGACGCTAGGTTCCCACTCCTGATCGAGTGGATTGTGTTTCAGCTCCTCTTCTTGCTTGCCCATCTCCCACAAAGGCCTCCATGGTGTTGACTGCCATCCAGGCGGCTCTGGGAAGGTGATGCGAATCGGGCTCCTCAGGCTCCCGGCCACGCGGTTCACCGCCGATGAGCTCTGTGGTCCGAGGATACACTTCGGCAAGATGTAGGTAGGTCGGCGTGTGAAGGAGAGGACCGTTGGTGGCGGACTGGCTTTCTTGAGCCAGGCCCGAAGGCTCTCGTTGTCCCTCAGGTACGAGGCTGGGTCAGGGTCGGCGCCAGCATCGGAGTCCTGCTCTGCGATCTGACGCTGCTGTAGAATGAGGGACTCGAGAAAGTCGCGAATCTTTGCAGGTAGGAATCTAGGTGCGTAGAGGGGGGGCAGGTCGGGGATGTGGATATGGCGTAGGTGAATGCGACGGCGTGAAAAAGACTTCACATTCATCATGAGAGGGCTGCCCTCCGTCCCCGCCTAAAGAAAGGGAGAAAAAAGGAAATTATACCTACGTTACATACAAGACGCGAGGTGAGAGGGCGAATCACCTGGATGAAGACGTCGTATTGTAAAGAAAGTGGTAGAGTGCCATATTGCTCGTTGATGAAAATCTGGTCTTGTAGGCATGTTGGAGGTGAAGGAAGGCGCTTGTTGACTCTGTCCACAGTGAGATTCAGACGTGACGTTGAGGTGAGAGTGAGATTATGTAAGCCAGCTCAAGTTTCTCGCAGGGATCTCCCTTCTCAATGTGGACGTTGCCATGTGACAACATAGTCCCGAATCGATGCTCTGATTTGTACTTGAAAGTACTTGGATATGCTCTATGTTCTCTTCTTGTTCTTGGCTTCTGTTTGATGGACCCAATTTCACTAATCATTCATGTTAGCGCCGTCTTTACATGCAGTGATTCAGCGGAACACATTACTATTAAATTGCATGGATGAATTCCGAATTGTCTTTTTGTCTCTCGAACTCATAACGTCGACAATGTTCATAGTTCAACTTTGCCCATGCCAAACAAAAAGCTAATGCAGATAAACTGCAGTCTCGGTTCTGAGGGGCATCTGTGCTGAAAGTATCGTCGGGATTCATCATGTTTGAGCCTCCAAAGGTTGCTGTGAGGGACAAGGTGTACTGCATGACTGATAAGTAACTGCTTGCAGATCGGGACCCAAGGCATGATGACCTGTTGAGCCTACTACTGAATCAATACTTACCATATCTACAAGGATGCTGCCCTCGTCTCCATAGAGGAGAGGGGCATGAGGGGCACTGCAGCGAAACAGCGAATGTTGCTGCGTGAGTTGTCGGGTGACTTGCCCCTCACGGCGCACGTAAGACGCCCGAGGAAATCACAGCATATGTATGGTATGGCGTAATATCCGTCCGGCATGACGCAGAGCAGACACAAACTCAAGACAAGACAAACATACTTATATACATATTTAGTACAAGATCAATTTCAGGAAAGAAACCACTCGGAGACACTGAATCTTTCTCGGAACGTTATCAAACGCCCTGCTGGACACTCGTTGGTAGTAGAGAAAGCGACATGGCTACTGTAGCCGCTGCACACCCCGCCTCCGCCTCGTTCCCGACGCCAAGGGCTGCCGCGCCACCGGGCCAACCTGATATCCAGTATGCCCCAGACTATGAGAAATACCAGGCTCGAGGCGCACGGAGGTTGAAGACCGAAGAACTCCCGACCTCAGTCCCAGAAGGGTTCCCCGAGCAGCTGAAGGGAGACCTGGTGTGGGAGGGTGAGACCTTGGCTGAGACGTACGACTGGACTTATGTGCTCAAAGAAGACCAGCTGGCCGAGATCGATGAGGCCGTTCGGCATTTCAAGTGTAAGAGCCAGCCTGCAAATGAAATACGCATGAAGAGAGAGAAACAATCTGCTCACACAGACGCTAACAGCTCTCAACCTGCCCATCTCGCACGTCAACCAGGAGACCTTCCCGCTCCCCAATCTGCACGTCGAGCTGCGCCGCCTGTCGCACGAGCTGCACTTTGGCCACGGCTTCTTCGTCCTCCGCGGCGTGCGCGTCGACGACTACACCCGCGAGGAGAACGTCATCATCTACACCGGCCTGTCCGCCCACATCGCCGCCCAGCGCGGCCGCCAGGACCACAGGAACCCCCTGGACGGCAGCCCAGCGGACGTGGTCCTCACGCACATCAAAGACCTGAGTTATCTGGCCGGCATGGAGGGCAAGATCGGCTCGCCGGCGTATACCACGGACAAACAGGTCTTCCACACGGACTCGGGGGATATCGTCAGCCTATTTGCGCTGGACACGGCGGTCGAGGGCGGGGCGAGCAAGCTGGCCTCTACCTGGCGGGTGTATAACGAGCTGGCTTCGAAGAGGCCTGACCTGATACACACCTTGACTCAGCCTTGGGATATGGAGGTGTAAGAACTGTGTTTCTCTTTATTCTTTCTCCCTTTTTTCTTTGTTTCTTTCTTTCTTTCTTTTTCTTTTTTCTTCTTCCACACCTGGTGAACTACGCTGTCCAGAGCCTTGTTGATTACTTGCTGTGCTGATGTTGGATGATCCGGTTACTGCTGTGCCAGGTTCGAAAAGGACGCCAAACAAAAGTTCACCCCACGACCTCTCATGTTCCACCATCCGGCCACAGACAAGACGCCCGAGCGGATCACCCTGCAGTATGCACGCCGTTACTTTGTCGGCTTTGGCCAGCTGCCACGGAACCCCGAGATCCCTCCCATCACTGAGGCCCAGGCCGAAGCTCTGGATGCGCTGCATTTCCTGGGCGACAAGTTCTGCGTCAACACGCACTTTGCCAAGGGCGATATTCAATATGTGAATAACGTCGCCTTGTTTCATGCCAGAGATGGATTCCTAGATAGCAGCGAGAAGCGGTAATTATGTCTCCCCTTTCTCTCTCTCTCTCTCTCTCTCTCTCTTCAATTTAGACTGTCGGACTATTCTTGTATCTGACGCAAAGCACACCTGGGCAGCCGACACCTGCTTCGACTCTGGCTGCGGGACCCAGAATATGCGTGGAAGACGCCAGAAGCTATCCAGTGGAGATGGGATCAGATCTACGGCGGGGTGACTGCCGAGAAGGAAGTCCTCCCCCTCGAGCCATTTGTGCGGAGTGCAGGAAAGGGGCGCTGAGGCCGAGGTGGTCAATTGAGAATGCGACCATGTTGCACCCAAACAGAGGATGAATGTCAATTTTGCAGCCTTGAAATCAGAATGTCTGTCAGCAGAAAAACACAACTATGAATTTGTCCTGCTCAGCTCCTTATGGATGGTGAGCAGCTCAACAAAGCAAACCAAACCACTTGGCATATGTATTTGTATCGATGTACTTAGAGAACGACTGGGCCATTTATCTGGGCTCACACAAATTTACAGGCCTCCTGAGTGTTGCACATCTTATACTTTATTGAACTGCCAGGATTCATAAATGTTGTTTTACGTTTTACCCAATTGTCACTCCTGGCAATGGGGTGGGGAAACCGTCCCATGAATGCCGAGATGCAGCGGGTAACATCCGCTGAGGCGACAGGAGGGTCGATCACGTCACCGGCAGACGTGCTTCATGTGCCGCATAGCGTCAGCATCGAAATAGATCATCATTACGAATCACTTGAGCCAAACTGCACTTCAAAGCTGCTTGGCCGTCGTCGTTGCGAATCGAATCACAAACATAACTCTTGGGTTCCGTTTTCCCACTTACACTCATCATGGTCTTGCGCCTCTCTCTCAATATTCTTTTTGCGTCTGCTGTCGTCGCATTGCAGCCGCAGCCGCAGCAGCAGCCTCTGCAGGACGGAGTGATGGCGTCCATCAAGGGCTTCCCAAGCCTGACCTTGAACGACGGCAACACAATTCCGGTGGTAAGTCTATTGGACACCTTCATACCACCTCACCAGCACCCTGCACGACGTTGACGCGTGAGGCACAGGTCGCGTATGGTCTGGGCACTGCCAACGGCAAAAGAGGCCGCAAGGAGTTCGATGAAGGCCTCGTCAACATTACAGTGAAGGCCCTCAAGGCCGGCTTCACGCATCTCGACGGCGCTGAAGGTCAGTCCGCCCCTGCAGTAAAGGAAGAAGGGGAAAAAGAACACAGCAGGCAATGGCTGACTCCAGAACCCCGCCACCAGTCTACGGCAACGAAGCCGAGCTCGGCGCAGCCGTCAAAGCCTCGGGCCTCCCGCGCGAGGACCTCTTCATCACGACCAAGGCCACTGCCAAGGCAGACAAACCGCTCGAGGAGAACTTCTCCGCGTCCCTGGCCCGGCTGGGCCTAGACTACGTGGACCTGTACCTGATCCACTCGCCCTTCTTCACCACGGACCCCAAAATCTTGCAGGCCAAGTGGGCCGAGATGGAGACGATCCGGGCATCGGGAAGGGCCAAGTCAATCGGCGTGTCGAATTTCATCAAGGAGCACCTCGACGCCGTCCTCGAGACGGCCAAGGTTCCGCCTGCCATCAACCAGGTCGAGTTCCACCCGTACCTCCAGCACGTCACGCAGGACCGCAGCGAGGACCTTCTCGTGTATCAGCAGGAGAAGGGCATTGCCGTCAGCGGGTATGGAGGTCTGACGGCCATCACCAGGGCGGCGCCTGGACCGGTGGACGGCGCGTATGCAGAGCTGGCGGAAAAGTATGGCGTGACGGAGGGGGACGTGGCGCTGCGGTGGACGCTGGACAAGGGCGTGGTTGCCATCACGACTAGTTCGAGGGAGGATAGGTTGCAGGAGTATCTGGAGAAGCTGCCCAGCTTTAGCCTTACCGAGAAGGAGGTGGAAAAGATCTCGGACCTGGGACGGAAGAAGCACTTTAGGGGGTTCTGGAAGGGCCAGTTTGATGAGGATGACTGGAGGTGAACAAGGCTCATTGTGTTACATAAGTATGAATTGCTTGGAGTGACTGTTGACATCTTCTGTTACTTTTTTTTTCAAGTCTAAAGGTTTGGTCAACTACGCGGTGATCAATTGCCAGGGCTATCGAGCCTTCTGGTGGTCTCGAGAATATGGCTTCATCATCTTCGGGTGAGAGACCATGAACCCTGGGAACGGAGGGAACAGTAGGAGATATTGAAAGGAAAGGCATCGGGGAGAGAGGAAGAAAAAAAAAGCATTCGCACACAATCATGTGCATACAATCATACAAGTAAACGTACTAAAGGCGGTAGTCAACAAGTAGACTCGGCCAAGCTAGTCATACATTGATGGAGCCTAAACCTTGACACCAGACCCACCAAATCTGACTGCCAACATCTCATAATTTCTACACTATAAGAACCATTTCCCATTAGATATATATTCTGAAGAAGAAGAAAAATATCGAACCCAGACTTCATAATGCCCCCCTCAAACACCGCCTCTCCTACCCCGCCGCCCATCCACATCATCCAGCCCAAAAACCACCCGCACACCCACACCGCCATCCTCCTCCACGGCCGCGGAAGCACAGCCCAAGAGTTTGCAGACGACCTCCTCACCCTGCCACTCGCCAGCGGCCAAACCCTACCAGAAAGACTTGCCAGCTGGCGGCTGGTATTCCCCTCGTCAGACCAGCTCTGGAGCACAGTCTTCCAGGAGTTCATCCCGGCATGGTTCCAAGACGAGCCACTCTCTTCCTTCCCATCCTCCTCCTTACACGCTGGCTCGGTCTCGACACGGCAGGAAGGAGAGGTCGCGCATGACGGACGCTGCCTGCAGGTTGGCTCGCTCCAAGAGTCAGTCCACCGCCTCAGTGCCTTGCTCGACGACGAGATTGCGCGGCTGGGCGGAGACGCGGGACGGGTCGCTCTCGTAGGGATCAGCCAGGGGGCGGCGGTTGGCTTGTGGACCTTGGGACAGGCTGATAGGGCGCTTGGAGGGTTTGTTGGGGCGAGTGGGTGGCTGCCTTTTGCAAAGGATGTCTCGCGGGTTCTGAAGATCTGCGCAGTGGAAAAAGAGGAGGAGGAGGAGGAGAATGAGAGGGATGGAGTGATAGAGGAGTCTGATGGGTTCGTTGAGAGCACGATGGCTCTTTTGCAGGGTCTTCTTCCCCCATCTTCAACGAGCCCTGGAACTGTACTCTCGACTCCGGTGCTACTGTGTCATGGGACAGACGATGCCTATGTGGACATTGAGCTGGGTCGGGCGGCGAGGACAGTCCTCGCCGGGCTAGGAATGAGAGTTGAGCGGAGAGAGTATGTTGGGGCTGAGCAGGAGGGCCATTGGTTCAAGGAGCCTGAGGAGATTGATGACATTGTTGACTTTTTGTTGACGGTTATGAACAGTTGAGCGGAGGGAGACAGATGTGAGACGCGTAACGTCGCTCTGGTCAATTCATGTGCAAATTAAAGATTCTCAATCAAAGAATAGCTGTTGTATTGTGCGAGGTTAATGTCATATGCTCTGACCAGGAACTCTTCATGATAATTAGACCATAGACTTTCCAGTTGCGGCTTCACTCTCGATGCAAGGGTTGAGAACGACACTGGACAAAGTGCATTGAACCTTGAGGCGCTGTACAGACACAAGATAACCACAGAATGAAAAGAGAATCTCGACTCAAGCCGTCCTGGGCTTCAATTGACATCCACAGGCAGATACATATTTCGCCAACCTCTCCTCCAGTGCCTTTCATCATGTCAACTCTCTATACGAGCCCGCAGCGCAGGCCAGGCCGCCTTGAACCCAGGATGCAGTACCTTCTCCTCCACCTCATCCAGGGCCACCCACTCCAGAGCCAAGCTCTCGACATCCCCCAGCGGTATCCTCGGCTCCCAGGGCCGACGCAGCTGCGCAATCACCGTCCAGTACTTCCAGCTCCCATGATCCATCGAGACCATCTCCCCGAGCAGCACGACCAGCGGATCCTCGCCCTCGGCACAACCAGACGGCAGGCAGACCTCCTCGTACGCCTCCCGCAGCGCCGCGTGCGTCGGCGTCTCGCCCGCGTCGAGTGCGCCTCCCGGGATCGCCCACGTGCCTTCGGACTGACATCCGCGACCACGCTGCTGGAGAAGGACCCTGGGCGATTGCCCGGAGGTCGTCGAGGATGAGGACGAGGCACGCACGAGGAGGACACCTGCCGCACCGTGTGCGCCCCAGTGCCGCTTACGGCAGCCTGGTTGAGTGCATCGGACGTAGCGGTCGCTGCTGGGCCACCATTGCTGCTGCTGCTGGTGAGCTCTGGTGCGATCTATCCGCGTGGCGGCGGCGAGGGCGCTGCTGCTGCTGCCGCCATTCCGACCCTCTAGCGCTGGTATTCGATGTTCCTGGTTTCGGACGCCGAAGCTGCTGAGATGGCTTGCCTGGCCGACAGTCCCTGGGACGACTCGATTTGGTCGCTTTTGAAGGGGAAGTGTCGTCTGCAGAGCACACAGGGTGGAATGGCAGGTGTGTTTTGATTTAGTAGCGAGAGGTGCCATCATGGTCTGTCATGGCTGGCGTTCGAGTTGGGACCCTTCGGGACGTTGGACTTCTTCGGGGGAAAACAGATCGGAAGGTCCTCAGCTCACTACCGATTATAAGTATGACGGACGCTAAAACAACCACAATGGTATGTAAGTAGGTATGTCTGCTGTTTTTAAGCCGTAGTGTTGGCTACAATACAATCGATTTTGTTGTGCTATCATTTCTTGGAGAATGCATGCGTGTGAATACTCTTCCTGACAAGCAGACACCGTCATTTCGTCCTGCCATTTCTAATTGAGATGTCGAACCGAACGTCTGTCTGTACGGCAAGATGAAAGTGCCCGATAGCCACTATACCTGTCGTGTAGTCCTGCAGCCGCCCCCACCCCGAACGTGGCCCGGAGCGTGAAGTTGGGGGAGCGAGCGAGTGAGTGAAAGAGTAAGCAGGTTATGAGAGTGCTTGTCAGCATACATAGAATCACACACAAGCAATGAAGCATTATTTCACAACAAAGTTGTTGAATGCATGGAGATGCGTAAGATGACAAGATAAAGTTATACATGCTTGAGATGGTAGGATGCCTGATGTATCCGCTTCGTCAATGTTAGGAAGTCCGAGCCCCGAGCCCCGAGTGCCGAGCACGCTGCAGCCGGCTCTTGCAAGGGAACAATGCGCACAAGGCAGCAACAGAGACACCTAGGTAGTGCAAGCGGATCTGCCAACACACTTGAGATTGTCACTACTTGTGATGAGATCCAGTCACATCGCGCCAGAGAAACAAAGGACGAACCCCAAGCTCTTAGCAGTCTGTCATGGACGAGATCGAGACTCCAACCTCGTCCTCGACGATAGCCTCGGCATCTGGCGCGCCAGGACGCCGCCGCAATGGCCGGCTGCAGGCCTGCGAGCCGTGTCGGGGGCGGAAGGTATCTTGTGACCACGCGTATCCAGTGTGTAAAAGATGCAGTGCTCGGAGCAATACAGACGGCTGTGTATATCTCGCCCCGCAGCAGACGCCGCCGGGCACCCGAAGGCCGATACCGCGACGATTGAGTGAGGTCGCGAGGGCTAGAAGACGGTCAGTTGACCATGACTTGCTTGTGGGCTTGGTTATGAGCCATGTGGGCGTGGCTTGGGCTTGTCGCAAGGCAACGCTGTTTGGGTTTGTTTCGTTGCATATGCATTCGGGACGGTCGGGTTTTGCCATCTTGGGTCACTCTGCGTGGCCAACACCTCATCGAAAAGCCGAAGCCTTTTCACGACACCAAACTCCTCAGCACAATAAGCTGACCTTCTCATAGAAGCACTGGCCCACTTGCGCCCCATTCGATCCATAATGGCATATCATCCACTGTCAGTCCTTTGCCGGGCCCAGCCGAGCCCCGTGGCCTCCCTTCGGAGTCCAGCCCAGGCTATCTCGGCTTCACGAGCTTCTCGGCCGTGTATCAAGAGACCCAGCACAGTCTCTCCCTCGCACAGGGCGCAACTATTCTATCCAACATGAGGACACCCAGCTCATCAGATGCCGCTGAACCGACCAGGCCGTCCGCCAATTTGACTCCCAGGACCCTTGAGACCTGCCTCGCGGTCCTTCGCCGCATCCCCGGCCATGACGTCTCTCTCTCTCTGTACAATAAGCACAAAAACCCTAATGACGGCTGGGTGCGTCTGGCCGGTCAACGCCTGGCCCGGTCGCTCCCTGAAGCTTTCGATCAAGAACTGCGCTCACGGAAGGCCTCCGACCTAGAATCAATGGCCCAGGTCATCTCAAACAATACTGCCAGGCTCTGGGTCGAGGACGAGCCCGATCCTGACAAGTGGGTAGCATCCTTCTCCGGCCGCAATATTCGATGGGAGTGCATCGGTATCCTCTTCACATACTGGGGCCTCGCCGCCCTGTCTGATAATGAGCATCGACCCGAGCTCGGTGCGACGCTGGATGCAGTGGACCCCAGACGGATGACCATGGTGTACCAGCACGCCGCGCAACTTTGCATTGACCTGTGCAAGGGCTGTGCGCCCAACAGCCTGCTCCTGTACCTCATGTACAAGGTAGCCATCATCGATTCCATGCTGAGCGGAGATGCCTCGCCCTCTTTCTGGGGGAAATGTGGCGAGGTTGTCGCAACTGCCACCTATTTAGGCCTGCATGCTATGCCACACGACCGAACATATATACCAACCGCTTCTTCAGAGGCCAGAAGGCGGCTGATCTCGCAGATCTTCGTTGTCGACAAGGTCGGTGCATCGTTCTGTGGGAGGCCGCCTCTTATGAGTAGAAAGTATCTCCTGACGCCTCCACCTCTGGATCTGAGTGACGAGGTGCTCCTTTCTGGACCCGAAGAAGTCGCCAGAGCGGTCCAGAGACTCGACGAGCGAGGTTGGAATCGAGATGGCGAACACTACTCCACCACAATCGTACGGGCTAGGAGGCTACTGATGACGGTGAAGGAAGAGGTGATGGAGCTTGCCATGGGACCTCCGATGTCTGCGTCAATAGAGGCCCTGCTGTGAGTCGCAACGTGCCAGAGGAAGACTTTTGGGGTACTTTGGCTGACTGCTGCCGTCTTAGAGACCTTAACACGCGCCAGTTGGCCCTCATCTCGGATCTGCCAGAGACACTACAGTACCGGTCTGAAGACGTGCGAAATCACAGTGTCTCCGGCCCAGTATTATACACCAAAGTGCTCGTCCACCTCGAGAACCTTCAAAATCTGTTCTTCATCGCCCGAATGCTTGTACAGCGAGGGCATGCTAGCCATGCCGACTTGCTGAGTGTCAGCTTTGAGATGGTCGCGACAACCTTGGTGTTCTGGACGCATATGGATCGCCTGGCCGGTATCCACGGGGATTACGAGTGGCTGGTAAGACATAGCCAGCAACCTACCAATAATCCGACTCGGCAGGGGATCTCCTCAACTGACTTGTGATGTGATGATGTAGGTCATGGCATACGCCGCACCAGCCGGCGGAATATTGTGCAATGAACTGCTCAACCCGATGTCGAACCCGAAGCCTGCGCCCGGCGTCACCAAGTCAGGCATCATCCAGCAGCTGAGCCTGCTCGTTGGCTTCTTAGACTGGGTCAGTCCAGGCGCTCCGAATGGTGACCTCTGCAATTCCTGCAAAGCCGTCATCCAGCATGTTCTGGACCAGGCGCTCAACGGTGGTCCGACCAACATATCGAATGGCACAGGGGCAGATCATGGTCTTGACCTCAACCTTGACTTCGGGGCGGACATGGGCGGCTTTTTCAATTTCGACCTCTTGGATACCTTCGACTGGCTGAGGTCTGAGATATCGTCGAGTCAGCAGAATCAGCAGGGAGGGTAACATCTATAGATTGTGACAAGACAGTACAGAGGAATGACATAGCCGGACCGCTGCCGTATGTCATGGCGCCAACGGCGGTACCATCACCACTTGTGTCTGGCTCATGCTACCACCCCTGAACGAGTACGTAAAAGTCCAGCCGGAGCCGGCACCGGCATGCTCTCCTTTGCTGTTGACGACCACGATTCCAGTGGAGGCCTTGGGATACTTCTTGATCATGCGCTTCACCGCATCGTCAGCGGCTTCTTGAGGTGTCATGCCGCGTCGCATACTCTCCACTGCTTGGTAGCAAGGGAGAAACCGCATCATGATGTCGCCATCGCCTGTCGCTCCACATCCACCAACGTCGCCGTCAACGTAGGAACCGGATCCTGCAATAGGGCCGTCACCAACGCGTCCGGGGATCTTGTGTGCTGCACCATTAGTTGACGTACCAGATGCCATCGTCCCATCTTTGTGAATGGCAATCATTGAGATGGTATCATGGGACATGCCGCCCGATGCCACATATTCATCTGACCTCCTCCGCAGCTCGATCTCCGTCGCGTCCAAGCTTTCGATCGATTCCCAAGGCGTATAGGGCCCACACTGCCTCTCTGGATCCGGTATCACTGGCCCAGCACGGTAATTTGGCTGGCACCCGGCTGCTCGCCAAGTGTCACACCTTGCAAGACTCTCCTCTGTCGTGAGGGATTCTTCCACGAACCCTCCAAAGTCCACGGCAAAACGCGTCGCCAAGTCGCCGGACAGCATGGAGTGTTTCGTGTAGTCGAGGACCAGCCTCGCGACGGCAATGGCGTCCCGCACGCGCCTGAGACCAGCGACTGCGCCAGAGTTCAACGTCGTGCCGTCCATGATCAGTGCATCCAGGATGGTCTCGCAGTTCTCATCTGGAGATCCGCCAAACCCTACACTGCCGTCGCACTGCTTCCTTTCACAGGTAGCGCAACCGATCTGGACGGCGTCAAGAGCCGATGTATTATTATGGGGCGTAACGGTAAGTGCCTCGAAGGCTGCGTCTGTGGCTGCTGTGAAAGGACCGCCCCAGGTGTTGATGACCATGGGGAGGCCAGGAGAAGAGCTAGCCGTCGCAGAAGACACGAACGAGTTCAGCATGGCGTGACAGGCAACCAGCCTAGCCCAAACACGACAGTGGTTGTGCATGGCAGTAGGATTTGTCGTGTGATGAAGCTGAGGAGGGGGCTGAGAAGCCTTGGGGGGTGCAAACGATCCGTGTTTCGTTTTCTTGCTATCATAGGTGCTGAGGACTTGTTGACAGCAAGCTGACTGCTTAAATTGTCCGAGTTCGTAATTGGTGATGTGAGTCAACAAGGTGGCAGACATTTGCGGAAGTCGCGTATGAGTGGTAGTCGACCTTAATCTCACAGTGCACACACAGTTATCACAGCCGGCGACCGGCACGCCTCGCACTGTCCTTGGGGAGAGGGGGCGGGGGGATATCGTTGAAGAAGGAGGAAGGAAGCAACCACTGGGTGTATCGTACTATAGTATACATATAGCAGGTGCTCAGGTATCTACTGCCTTCGTACCTCCTCAAATAATTACTAAGCAAGTACTTATGTAGTAGCAGTGGCCATACTGCCAAACCCATACTGCCAAACCCATACTGCCAAGCCCTGCCAGTGGAATACATCACGCCGCACGTGATGCCCGTAATGTTTGGCCGTTCCCTACTCACTCAACATATCTCTTTTCTCAAGGTCTTGCAAAGCCAAAGCCTAGCCGGGTCCAGACCCAATTCCACTCGAGGCGTCATAATCCATATCTTCACGTCTCGATTTCCTCATCCAAGCCCAAGAGCCTCGAGGGCTTCTGTCAACCTCTTCAAGGTCACGGGCCTCGTGAGGAACATATCAATTCCACTAGCAATAGCGTCCTCTTGGATACTTATGCCTGCCAGGCCTGTGAGAGCAATAATGGGCGTTTGTTTCAGTCGTTTCGTTCGTTCGTACTGTCGAATTCTCCTCGCCGATTCGAGGCCATCCATCGTGGGCATCGATATATCGGTCAGGATGCAGCAATAATCTGACGGCGCCTGGGAATACAGTGTCAGAGATTCAAGTCCATTGATGGCTGTGACATGCGCGAGCTTTAGCTTTTTCATGTATGCCGAGAGGATCTGGATAACAAGCTCAAGTCAGCTATTGGTCTTGTCTCAATTTGTGGCGTCCTGCTGCGGGACTCACCTTCAGGTTGATGGCGTTGTCATCGGCGATGAGAATGGCTCGGCCTTTCTCTGCACCTTCAGATAGCTTGGTCTCCGACGGCGCCGCCAGGTTGTCAATCGGGCCTGAATCCTCCGGGGGCGTTGGCAATGGGGGTGTCTTGAGCTCCATTGACTGTGTTGCGACTATGCTCTCACTCATCTGCTGTGCCATCATCATGTCTTGAACGATTTCAGCCCCCTGTGCGGAATGGGCCGGCACCTTGCTATCCATCTCTTGGTTCTCTGCACCACGAATCGGCAGCACCTCAGCCAAGGGGTTGTTATGCACAAGTCCAGTGTGTTCCTGCTTGGCTTTCCACATATCGAGCAGGTGAACCAGGCCCTTCCCAAGCTTCCGAGGCCCCAAAGGCTGTGAGAAGAACTCAAAGGTTCGAATCCGACTGGCGGCATCAGGGAGACTGCGCGAAAAATTTCTCACAGCCACAGAGGCCTCGCAGACAAACAACACTGGGCATAGGGCTCGTGACGCAATCCTCTCTGCGTCCTGAAAAGACAACGTCCAATCGTGGTGGATGATGAAATCAGGCTGCGCAGTGCGTGCTTCAGCCTCTGACAGGACCTGCATCTGCAGCCAGTTGCGACATGTGTTCTGCAAGACATGCGCCTGAGACTCCAGAAGCTTTCCTAATTCCTCAATGCCGTGGACAACCGGTCGTGCTTCGGGAGACGGCAGGCTATCGAAGCCACGAAGCTGGACTTTGAGACCCTTCAGGGCCTGCATGTGTCCTCTATGGCCCGTCACATCCGTTGCTGAGGAGGCATCATCACCAGCGGCAGGGAGCGGTAGCGACACCGTAATCGTGGTCCCTCGGCCAATCTGGCTGGCTACCTTGACCTCTCCCCCCAGATTTACAGCAATCTGCCTCACCAAACTCAGTCCGAGTCCTGTTCCGGGTGCGAAATGATCCTCCTGGCAGAAGGGGGTGAAAAGATGGTTCTGGAGGTAATCGTCACTGATCCCCTTGCCTGAGTCCGCCACAGTTAGTAGCACCGTGTCAGTTGAGCCATCTTCATATGGCTTGGCTGTTTCCTGGGCCAGGCTGATCTTGATGAATCCGGACTTGGTGAATTTGAGAGAATTTCCAAACAGGTTCATGACAATCCTTCGGAAAGCTCCCGGATGCGTGCGGAAGCGCCACGATGCGGAAGGCTCAATGTCAAGATATATCTGGACGCGGTCCTTGGCAGATTCTCCCAGCAATGACGGGACGCTGCGCGATGCCGACAGCTCGCCATAACTTCGATAAGCTGTCACATCCCGTGCAGCACGAGGACCTGACAGCCGCTCGTGGCTGAAGCCCGCCAAAACGCTCTCTACGACCTCCTCGACGAGACAGTCCAGTTCGACTGGGAGAATCTGCGACTTGGCCTTCTCCTGAACCGACCTGTCCTTGGGTTGCACGCCCACTTTTCCGAGCAGGGTGTCTTTCTTGTCGCTCTCGATAAAGCTATTGATCTTGCTGTAATCGAGCAAGTGATTGATAGTATCAACCAGCGTCTTGCCCGAGGTCTCAATGATGTTGAGGACATTTTGTTGAACAGCATCTAGTTTACTGTCATGTAAAAGCTCCACGGCGCCAACCAGACCATGGAGAGGGCTCCGCAGCTCATGACTGATGGAGCCCAAGATATTGCTTTTTACGGTCTCGTCGGCCTTGGTATTGAGCCGGTAGATTTCCGCCATGATAATCAGGCCAAAGACGCGAAGAAAGTTCAGCGTTACATCTGTGGTAAACACTCGTGTTGGGCTCTTCATCCAGATAAATCCGCCTGCAGCCCAGCGCTTTTTCTGCCCGTCCCAGAGAGGTACCACCACCACACTTCGTGCCCCAGGAAACAGATGGATGATCGATTCAGCTGCATTCCACCGCTGCCGCCTTATCGTGGGTACACTGTGTTGTTCAGCATTTGCCTCAACAGAACTTTCTTCAATATCTAGATCGTCATGCAAGCCCCGTCGCAAGCCAGAGACATTCTGCTTTGGCATCTCTTGGTCATGGGCGACAGAGTGCTGCAGGGTCTGTCCATTGGCTTCAAAATTGAAGATACGACCGTGCGGGTATTTCTTGAGCAGCCTTTGCAACGTCCAATCACGCAGGCCCTCAAACTGCCACGGCACGCCGTCCCCTGCGATGCTCGAACCGTGTGGCATTGCGTACCCGAGAACATTGCAGAAGGCTTCCCTATTCGCTGGCGGCGGTGTCTGTGTGGTCGAGTCGTCGTCGTTGCTGAGATAGTTGAGGTTCTCCATCCCTACGACCGACACTTTTCGCTCGCTGTGCGGCCCCACCAACCCGCCAAACGATCGCACCGTGGCATCGAGGAACAACACCCCATCGACTTCGAGAGACTGCTGAACTATGTTGGCGGCTTTTGCGAAAACGCGTCCTGTTTCTGCCAGCTGAAGATCAGCGGTGCTGACCTGTTTGAGTGCAGCGGGTCGGGGGCTGATGTCTCCTGATTGCTGTGATGCTGGTCGCGGGGTCGAGCACTGCGACGAGTCTTCGGTCATCAACGACAGGGACTGCCTGAAAGTCCTAATCTCCGCAGAAGGAGCAGCAGCAGCAGTCGTAGTAGTACTAGTAGCAGGCTCCAACCGCGGGCTGCCTCTGCTGAGAGACGAGGGATCTTTTGACGGCGGCGTAGGGGTGAATGTGCGTGGGGAGAGAAGCGACTCGTCCGATGCACGGCTACCGCCACTGAGGTTTTTGAGCAGAGTTTCCGGCCTCTTGGCTGGCACTGTTGGTTTCGACGGCTTCCTGCCACCAGGCCCCAACACCGTCTGGCTGACCAGTTTCGTCAACCGCCTGTTGGAGTAGCCAGAGCCACGTTTCTTTGGAGCTGCAAGCGACTCCATCCCCTCGACAAAGTTACCCATTCCTCGGATCATCCTTTCTGATCGCTGGAATCGGCCATGTGACATCCTGCATTCGAGATACCCCATGATGGTCTGCGAGATGTCTTGCATGAAGCTGATTTCGTTGCTGCTTAGGCCGTGGGGACGCGGCTCGGTGTCGAATACACAAAACACACCGATGTTCATCCCGTGCGGTCCGGGCGTCCGGATGGGAACGCCCGCATAGAAACGGTTGAAAGGCGAATTGCATATATACGGTCGATTGGAGAAGCGATGATCAGCTCCTAGGTCCGGCACAACGGAGACAGGAAGCTCGTCAGACAGAGGAGCTGCCGAGTCCATGGCCGGCATGTGGGCGCCTGGAGCTCCAGACGCGATGAGCACATGCTCGCATATGCCATGGGAGCGTGGTATTGCTGTTCCGCAGAGCCAGAGGCTGTCGCCAGTATGATCTCCTTCGTCCTTGTCTTGACCAGCGGCTGCTGCGGTTCGGTCTGCACCGTTTTGACCTTCTGTCGAGACATCACAGGCAGCTGCATCCTCGGCCTTCCCATCCGGCCGGGTATTCGCACGCAAGGGCGACGTTCGAGTAGCTTCGGCGACAATGTGCTGGCGCTCCCGGTCGAACAGCGATATCAGGGCCCTCGAGACGTTCAATCTATAGACGCCGAGCTGTGCATGTGCGGTGAGGGTCTGGTCGTTGGACGAGACGAGGGTGCTGGGGGAAATCGGGTCATGCGGGTCATTGAGTGCTGAAGACGTCCAGCCGAGGTCGTCATATCTGGTTCATAAACCCGTGGTTGTCAGGTCAGTCCCAATTGGGGCCGCAGCTGGGCTCTGCAGGGTCCGGCCGTGCTGCTGATCGAGATCACCGACGACGTACCTGAAGGTCTCCCTCTCACGGATGTTTTCTATCGCAGTGGCCGCATGTGGTGCCTTGGCCATGGGAACGGCGACTGCTGCTGACGTGTTTGTCTCTTTAACGTCCATTGGCCCTTGGAGTTCAGCGCCTCGCATAAACCGTGGGCTGCCATGGAACACGGCCGACGACGGTACGAATGGCAAACAGGCAGAGGAAGGAGGCTCTCGCAAAAGGTCAGTCGTTGGCAGCGAGTAACCAGAGCAACAACGCGACGACGGTCGGCGTCGTTGGCGACGAGTGAAGCGATCAGTCGATTTCGGTCAGTAGATATCTGGTTTAGGAGTTGAAGGAAGTTTTTCAAGTTGGGCCATCCCAGGTAGAAGACGGCATACCAGGGCGAGCCTCCCGCACCGGCGCCCTGTCTCGCTTGCTCTTCCAACGCACGGACTCGGGGCCCTCTAGAAACCCAAAAGCCCGGGAACCCCCCCTGTCGCCCTGAAGCAGCCCCTGCCGCCCTGCCGACGGAGACCCTTGACCCACTAGATCGTCTTATCGCTTGCCACTTCCCGCCATAGCAGCTATAGCTTGTTATGGGTTAGGCGGGATTGGCGGGGCTCACAAAGCCACTCCTATCTTACAACCCAGACCCCGCCACCGCCTGGTCCAACAAGCACTTATTGCGAGAGGGAAAAGGACAGTATGAAGATTCCAAGCTGGAACCTGGGAGACCTGGCCGAGGACACATCGTGTTGTGCGGCCGAGACTGCTCGCACAGCACAGCAGCCCAGGTGGTGGCAAAAGCTCACCTTGCTGGAGCTCGTGCTCGTCGACTGGGTCGTGTCGCATCGTGGCATCGTCCCATGGCGTCGCCCCATGGTGGTCGTCCTATGGGGTTGTCCAAAGGCATCGTTCTATAGCAGCCTTCAAAAAGTTTTCCCGCTGCCGCTACCCGAGCGTCGAACAAGGCCTAAGGCTAAGCTAATTAGGCGCCTTCTCGTAGGGGTTTTTGGACCGCGTCCTAGGAACGCGAACAGCTGTTGTGGCTTGCCAGCCGATTGAGCGGCTTGCTCGGTGGACCGGAAAAGAAAACCCGTGGCGCTGGCTAGAACTGGGCCTATGGTTGTGTGCCAAGCACATCGTCAACAAGAGTGCTTTGTGGTGCTTAAGCTGGAACGCCAAACGCGACCTTGCCATGTTGGCATCTTGTCCTCCCAAGTACGAGATGCGCGAAGCTTGAAGGATGGGGGAGTGCGGAACCGCCTTAGGCGCCTTCATTCCCTCGCTCGCGCCTTGATTGGAGACGTGTGCTTTGGCAACCAATAATGTTGTACAGTCGTGCTCACGAGAAACGCCATTTTCAACGTTTGAGGCGGACCTTTGTTTCCCTGGCCCACCCCTATACCGACACACCCTCACCACTCGGGTCGGCCCAAGTCCTGAATGTTGCCCTTGACGCTGGCTGCTTTGCACCCCGATTGGTACCACCTTCTGAGGCAGGCTTGGTCGCCATCAAATCCTGCCTGTATAGTCAGATTTTCTCGTTCACGACAATCTCAAAGATCTCAAAGTAATCTCGGCCACCGCCCGTTGTGTCTCGGTCACTGTACTTTGGGTCTTTCCACAAGCAGGTATATGCGAGCCCGAGTGGACAGACATTCCTTGGGTTTGGGGCTCAAGATGGTTCACAGGCTCTGTGGTAGTTTTCCTCGAGCCATTTGTCACCGACCTGGACTTGGGCATTTGAACATGCACCAAGTCCTAGGCCAGCATGACGACCTTGCAATTAACTTAATTAACGTCTAGAAGGCCAACCCAGTGATGACAGGCACTGACGATAGCGCCTAGGCTTCGCTCTCTTGGATTCTTACCACTCTGCATACAGGAAACGTAGGTGCGGGTTTCTATCCTGCAAAGAAGCACTGTCAGGGTGACGGAGAACAAGTCGTCTACTTCACAGGAATTAACAGCACACATATCATCAGGCGAGGGAAGGGATTCGAAAGCACTTCCTGGCAATCAAGTCCAGTCAGCAAGAGCCTGCAGAGGGCCCAGCGTATTGCAGGCCACGACAATAGGTCTCTATTCCCGGAGACTACTGACCGTTTACCACCCCTCTGTACCTGAGACATGTCTTGGTTTTTCTTGATGACAGGCGCCTCTTACAGCATAGCCAGACCATCGTGCTGTACATTGTTTCTTTTGAGCCCAGTAGTCGGCAGTGGTGACGAGCGGGCTTACTAGGATTTGCATCTGTTGGGCGTCAATCGAGAGGATAAGATTGGTGCAGCCTGCGAAAGCAATATCAGACGTCGCAAAGAAGAAAAGAAAAAATATGATCACGTGGATTAGCCATGCCAAGCGAAGGTACTGGGAAATCACCGTGACTTTGGAGATCCCGCCTAAGGCGGCTTAGGTTGTATGCATCTTCTCCAACAAACTCGTAGATTGTTGACTTATTGTGTAGCTGAACAAGGGAGTCACTTGGTGACATTTCTCCCCCGCACGCTCCCTTGTTTCACTCCCCAGGTGGGAAGAGACTTGTGGCGGAGGTTTTACCCGGTTTGATTTGGAACATGTCGTCCGTCATCTTGACCTTATTATCGATCTGATGAAGAAAAAAGCAAAAGACCAGAGAGATCAAAATCGGGAAAAAAGATGGGCTCCGAATGCAACTCACATCCCGAGCCCGGTACTTCCGTGCCTCCAGTTCAGGAGAAGACCTTCTCGCTGTTCCCATTATTGCCCAAAGAGTTGCGTCTACAAATTTGGGAACTTGCCATTCCTCGTGAGCGTCTCATCCAGATCACCATAAGGCTCCACCAAGGCCGGAGGTATGAGCTTGCCGCCTCGCAGCCGCGGTACACCAAGAAGAACGCCCTCGGAAACACCATCAGCGGCGAGCTGTACTGCGCCACGGTGCGGAGCGTCAGGCTCTTGAGCAAGTTCATGCGCGTGAGCAGAGAGGCGAGGGCTGTGGCCCTCAGTGTCCATCGTATTCACATGCCAGTCTATCTCAGGGGTGACAGCTTCACCGAGAAGAAGACGAAGCTGTATCTCAACCCTGAACACGACGTCCTCCACCTCAGGGCCGACGCGCCGGTGAACAAGACCCTGCTCGACTTCCTCTGGGACCTCAAGGCATATGACCCGAAAGGCGTGGGCCTGCGCAGGCTCGCTGTTGACCTTGGCGGGTTCTGTGACAACGACCTGCGCCTCCTCAAGGAAACAGACCTCCCCCTCCTCCGCCACCGGAAAATCCTGCGCGAGACCCTCGCGCAGCTGGAACAGGTATGGTTCCTGCATCTCCAGTGCCATCCCATCAATTCCCTGCTGGCCAGGGCGGCAAGGGTGACGCGAGGCTCGGAAGACGGGCATCCGCCCTTGCCCATCGCCGGCACGACCGCGTCCTTTGAGCGGCTGGGTGCAGGCCCAGGGATCGGAGAGGACAAGGCGCTCAAGGCTGTCAACATGGGCTATGTCGACCCGCGAGAACTCCCTCTGCGCTGGCGGCGCTTCGTCAGGGCCTGGGTGCCGGACTACGAGGGTCTCAAGACTGACTACCAGCTAGTCATACCGGCGTGGGCCTTTGATGATGATGATGATGATGATGATGATCAAAAGCAACGGAACGCGCCGCACTTGCGGCGTGAGCCGGTTGGCTCTCGCGGGGATCTGCCGCCTTGGGCTACTGGGAAGGAAGGGGGTTGGCCGCGGCCTACGAAGGGGCAGGCTTTTGGCTTCTGGCTTTTCCCTGTGGAAGCTGCTGGTAAAGTTGGAGAGAGCGACGACTTGGCTGCGATGACGATGCGGGCTGCCTGTGGTTTCAAGGTGGACTTGAGCCCTTTCCCACGAACTCTGGCTGTCTTTACAGCTTGAGAAAGAGTGAAAAAGGTAGAGAGAGAGGTGTCATGATTACTGAGTGCTTTGTTGAACATGATCTTCTGTGTCAGTGCCAGTTAATGTCAGTGTTGTATATGGTCAATCCATTTGAGCTTTAGTCGAAGTATGGGAGTCTCATGAAGTTGTCCATTTCTTCATAATATTGAGGATTATTTTGGCGGCATCTTCATCTACTTTGTTCACTTTGTTATTGCTGAAGATGATGTCATAATTTCTGCTGTACCTAGAATATACAACAATAATTAGCAAATAACGTACGAGCTTAATCTAGTCGATTTTCTTAACATATGGTTAGGAAGAGTCTTCAGCTTCGCCAAAGAAGATGGCGGTGGCTGGACGCTATTGGATATCCTGGCAGAAGCGTGACTTGTGCGTCGAAGATCATCACGAAGAATGATGCCGAGGAAGATGGTTCTTCTGATCGACACAATCCTTCTACTAGACGAAAGCCTCGTGATGAATTTCAATTTCCCCACAAGGATCAATGCCTGTCCCGCAGTATAAGTTCGACGCGCGACAGGGGTCACCAACTCTATCCCCGGGTTTTCTCCTGAAATGGAATCATGGCCCGCCGACGCGTGGCACATGCAGCCGCGGTTCTGATGCTGATCTGATAGGCAGTTGGTCTTCAGCGTCGTGGGTCTTGGGTCTTGGCTCAAGTGAGGAGTCGATGGAATGTTATCAAGACGGGCCAATCCCCCCTCATCCGAGAGGGATGCCATGTCAGGGTCGTATCGGACATTTTATGCGCTCTTCTGAGTGGTTGAGTTGGGTCCTTCTCTCTCTCTCTTAATTGTCCTGTTATTATCCTGCGTCACATCTAAATTGCAGACACTTTCAGCCTCCTCTTCCTCCTGCACTCTGCTAAGTTGCCATCGTCCTGCAGACCAGCAGTTCAACACATCAGGCGTCGAGCCCAAATGGTGGGCTCTTAGGCTCCGATCATAATGCTCACCCCGCAAAAGCATGTTACCTTCGCCGTCCTTGGTCTTCTGGTTATCTGGGTCGTCTATCTCGGCGGCTACTCGACGTCGCTGACGTCTGGACCCTCAAAGACAACATTCCAGTCCGCCCCAGCATCAACAGCCAGCAAGTCGAATGGTCTCGCCGTGCCCCCACACGTGCAGACATACTTTGATCAGATATTCTCGGCCCAGCCCGCCACCGGATATGACTTCCCAGGCCTCCAGGCAGCCTGCGCAAGAACAGAATGGAAGGACGAGAATCAGGATGTCTATCTGAAATGCGGCGGCATCCTGGCCGGCATGACGTCCATCATCTCGCAGGTCAAGGTCTGCTTCAAGATGGCCATCGATGCCGGCGTCCACATGATTCTCCCCGCCATGCCCCTCCGCGACAGCGACGACCTCCTCAACTTCAACCTCCTCAACGACAGCGCGTACATGGACTACGGCGCCTGGTTCGACCAGCAGCACCTCGTCTCGGCCATGACTCGTGCCTGTCCGCAGATGAAGCTCCGGTCGCCTGCCGACGAGGACTCGCCCTCCATGCCCGTCGCGCATAGGTGGGAGGTGGACATTGGCTCTGCCCCCGGGTTCCGCATGCTCAGCGGGTATTTCTGGGTCGGGCGCCCGTTCAGGGCCTGGTTCGAGGAGGAGCTGAGGCGCCAGCGCTTCCTCGACCACATTGCGACGCCCCAGCTGGCCGGCGGTGGTGGTGCTGGTGCTGCTGCTGACAGCGAGGGCGGTGCGACCATCATCACCATCGCCTCGCAGTTTCTCGTCTTTCGCATTACCGACGACGCCACGGGCCGCGACCTGGCGCTGTGGAACGACCTGTCCGCCCTCGTCCGGTTCAAGGAAGCCCCGCGCGCCATCGCCAACGAGGTCCTGTCTCTGATCAAGCGGCCCTACATTGGCGTCCACTTCCGCACCGAAAGGGACAACATCTGGTCGTCGTTTGAAAACCAACTCCAGGTCGACCTGGACGCGCTGGACCAGGTCTGGGCGCAGTACGGGTCTCCTGGACAGGAGAAGCCGCTGATTGTTCTGGCCTGTGGGGATGAGTCGCAGATCCAGCGGTTTGCAGAGGCGGCGGCGCTGCGGGGGTGGAAGGCGACGTCCAAGTACGGTATTGCAAGGGATGACCCGGACACGTTGCAGCTGCTGAAGCGTCTGCCGTTTGACTTCCAGGGCGCGGTCGACATGGCTATCATGTTGAGGAGTTATTTCTTTCTGGGAATCACGGGTAGTGCGCTGAGCAGCACCGTGGCCAATATGAGGGACAGCACCGGTAGATATAGAGGGAGTAGTCTGTTTTACGCGGATGACGGGGATGCCAGGACGCATTTGTTTAATGACGGCGATGCTTCTGCGTATCCGTGCTGTTTATAACGTTTTGAGGGCATTTGGTTGAGGACCAAGCCAAGACGATTACGACCTTATAGCTAGAAAGAGAGAAGGAGGGTGGCTATTTGAATTAAAGCTAAGACACTTTATTTTTGCAGACATTTTTCAAGAAAAGTTTAATATCAGTTGTGTGGTTAATTAATCGAGGAAGAAAAGAGTATCTGGGTAAGACTAATGAGTGAGTGTAGGACGTTTGATAATAATCAGTAGTTAGAATTGAGTACAGGATGGGCTTGTTCGTGCATTTAGTGTGATGGAATGGAAAATAGTATTAAATAACGATAGATAATGAGAGGTACAAGGGAATGCACGGTCTATACTCTTCACGGTCTGCTCTTTGGTCTCCACGCATCCAACCCTTTCCACCGTTTCACATACATGCTCGTCAGAAGGACTGCCCAGTTGGTTACCAAAATCCTTCACGGACACCGATGCTCATATCCCATTATCAGCTCCACCACGCCATGAACTGCCCAGAATGTGCTCCTCGCTCTCATCATCTCCAGGAAACACTACACTCCTCGCATTCGACTCGACTCGCCAAGAACGCTGGACCGTGACCACGCCGTCCTCAACATTAGCCCCAGCCGACTTCCCAGCCCTCTTGTGGTTGGCAGAGCTCCCTCCGATCGTCTGCAGGGCAATCGCACTGAAGCCGGCGCCGGCGCCGCTGAGCCCGGATGGGTTAGATTTACTTCTGCTAGAGTGGTTGGTCACGCTTTCGATCTGGTCCACGACGTTGTTCAGCCAGTCTTTGTACAGGGGCCGACAGACTGTCACGCCGATGCTGACGAGTTGTGTGGTAATGTCTGCTGCGTGCCATATCAGCAGGTCGACGATGGTGTCTGTTAATCACGGTGGAAGGAGTTTGTTAGTAATTTAAATTTTTTTTTTTAAAAAAAAGGTACTTCTTGGCCGTGATGGCTAGTTAATGATGTCGAAAGAAACTCACAGAAGTAATTCCCATTGCTGGAATATGCTAGGTCCAATAGGGCGAGGAGCCGGTATATGCTGCACAATGCCGAGCTGCAGGAGAACGGTTAAGTTCTGTCCTCGTGAAAGAAATGGAAAACAGTCTTATGCCCTGGGCTTACAGGTAACCAAAGCTCATGCACGACCCAACCAGGATCTTTTCTCTCCTCGGCATCTGCAACGTTCGTACTAGATACCAGGGAAAGGACGCGTACAAGACTTCCACAAGAATGATCGAGAGGCCACCTAGGAGGGCCACAACGAACTGCTCGTCCCCATTGCACTGGCCATTATGTATAGAAAGGTCCCAAGAGTAGCTTATGGGGGTGCAAGAGAACCAGAGACAAAGCAAGGCGATGGCGACGGTGATGGTCATGACGGCGACCGGCACAATGATGATGATCTTGTGTGCCCTGTTGGAGGCGACGATGCGCAGGAGGAAGAGTGCGATGGAGACCTTGACGAGAATGACCATGGCGTCGACCAGGCTCTGGGCGATGTTGACGAGGAGAAGAGCCCTAGAATCATCGCCCGTGAACGGACCGGTCTGCGGTTGGCCTACGCCTAATGTTGCTGCCACCGAGATGAGCACGTTGTATACAAAAAGGAGTACCTTTATCAAAGTTTATCAGCAGTCTGAGGCTCAAAGGATGAGAACCCTTCTTCTTCTTCTTCTTCTTCTTCTTCTTCTTCTTCTTCTTCTTCCTCCTCCTCCTCCTCCTCTATCAACACAACATAAGCCACTGGGATAATGGACACATACCACAGCTCCGTTGAAGCAATGATCGTCCCATCCATACGTCTGTACCACCACGAGACGAGCATAGAGGCGAAGTCCCACAAGGGCAAGAGCAACGGCTTGGAACGTCCACAAGACGGCCAACATCATGGGCGCCTTTCCGGCGACTTGGTCCATGTGAGTACAACGCAAATCGTAACCAATTGCAGAAGATGTGAAGGCCACCGATAACTTGAGTGTTCCCAAAAATCGGGGTTTTGGATCCAGTTCGATGCTCGGCAATGTTCAGACGACTATCATGAGACAAATATGGCAAGTTCCGCAAGGGATGCCGTGCTGATATATGCATATATATACGCACACATACATGACCACTACTCAGATCATCGAGGCGTCCAGAGGTAGGAGAAGAAGTGACTGAATCTCCCTGGATGCATGTTTGTCAATAGTTTCATGAGGCACCTGGTACTCATCAGGGATGGATTGATAATCGAAAACTGAGAAGTAGAAAAAAACTAAAATCCAGAGCACGTATCTTTAGCAGCGCGTGTGCTTTGTGGTTCGGAAATCGCTCCAGCATCTGGCCGTCTCATGTGCGCGATGTGATCGGTCTCGTACCTGGGTTGACGAATGGAGACTCTATTCAAACCAGAAAAGGGAATAGTATCGGTTACCCCTTCGGATTTGAACCAACCATACGCAGGATGTTCACCACAGAACTCCCTTCAATCACATTTCAGGCAGAAATATCAATGTTGTTATTTGGGCAGGAATCATTCCAATCTAACTTTCCCATGGATTGGTCCCCTTTAAACTGCGCAGATGGCAAACGCAAGTGATTCAAGGAACTTGTTTCGGACCAGGGGAATGCAGCTTGTCCACCCGATTATACTTATTGACTCAACTTACCATGTGGCTGTCTCGTGTTTGGAAACGACTTTTTGAGTCTCAATAGAAAGGGGCTTGGACAGCCATGATAAAGTGATTCCTTGGGAAACAGATTGTCCTGTATAGAACTGGAGTAGTATTCAGTATATCAATAATGCTAGACACACGCAGGCTAGCAGTGATATCTTGAACAATGTCTTTGAAAGTCGGCAGTATCTATCAGGCAAGCCGAAGTTTGAAAATGAATCAAATACTCATGTAAGGAGTTACAATGGAAAGGAGGAGAAGTGTTAGTATTCTTTTTCCTGCCTAGAAAAGAACTTCCCTTTCATTACCTCTTCTAGGTTGGTGGTTCCGAAGGGGTGGTAGCGTTACCCTAACCCTGACTCTTCCTCTCTATTCTCTTTCCTCTTCCTCTTTTTTTGGCCAGCCTGGCTCATGTTTTCCCGTCGTCACCACATCCAAAATTCATCCTCGTCTCATCTCTTTTCACCCTCCTCAACACTCTTCAACCAACATGTCCCCTCCAAGATGAGCCCATGCCGGACCACATTTGTCACGCTCATCCGGACCCACCACATCACCAGCCGCAAGAAGCTCCAGCGCGTCAAGAAGGCGGCCGCCCACTTCAATGTTCCCTTCGTGCTCGTCCGCTACGGTGGCTCTCCAGGGCTCATGTACGGGGAGAGCCCAGATGCGCAGGATCTCGCCTCGTGGGTTAGCGCAGTAAAAGACCTCCAATACAAGGACTTTCAGTGCGTGTGGAAGCCGGAGGAAAAGGAGCTGGCAGTCCAGGCGGCCGATGATGCGACACGGTCAGCCAGCAAACCCTTTAACGAGACCGAGTCTGTGGCTGAGTTTGGCCATGTTCTGGAGGCGAGAGGGCTTGCGGAGTGGTTCAAGATTGGGCTCTTAAGCAAGCGAGCTGGGCAGTTCGACAGTGTTCTCTGAGCTAGATGTTGCCAGGTTTGCAAGCGAGTGACTACAGCCATCACCCAAGTTTGCACGTTTTTCAAAGACATACTCCTTGTTCGGGGCTTCATATTAGATATATAACATAGCCCTCATCGAATTGCATGACTAAATGCGGTTCAGTCTGGACTTTCTTAACAGCAAGCAGCCCTATCTCTCCTTCACATGGTCAGAACAGCCCTGAAGCGAACATCACCGCTGGTCATGCGGTCAAAGGCCTTCTGGGCATCCTTTAGAGGGAACTTCTCGATCAAGCACTTGACGCCATGGACCTGCGCAAAGGCGATAGCCTCTTCCGAGTCCAGCGCGTGTCCAGACGGCCAACCGTGCACAGAGACACCTTTGATCACCATGGTGGTGGAGTCGACCTCGATGGGTCCCACAGGCGCCAGGACAACCAGCTTCCCGCGAGGCGCCAGACCAGCGACGAGCGGGCTGATGGCCTTGGGGTTTGGGGCCGTGGCCACGATGATGTCGGCGCCTCCCAGCTTCGTCAGGGCCTGCACCGCGTCCTCCTTGCTCGTGTCGATGTAGTGGTGTGCACCCAGCTTGGTGGCGAAGTCCCGCTTGTTGCTGCCGCTGCTGATGGCCACCACCTCGTATCCCATCTTGTTAGCATACTGGACACCCAGGTGGCCCAGGCCTCCGAGGCCCTGCACGGCAACGAGGCCGCCCTGCTGGACGCCGAGCTGCCTGATGGAGTTGAAGACGGTGACGCCCGCACAGAGCAAGGGTGCGGCCTCGGCTGGGTCTACTTCAGACGGGACCCGGACGGCTGCCTCTTGGCGGAGGACGACGTGGGTTGCGTAGCCTCCTTCTCGGGTTACTCCGTTGATCTGGGCGTTTTCACATGTCTGGAACAGTCCGCGCTGGCAGCTCCTGCATGAGCCATCGTGTCCTATAAATAAGCGCGTCAGTCCACTGCCAATCTCAAAACAAATTTGGTGGTGGTGGAAACAAGAAGTCCCCAAAGACGAAGGACGCAAAACTACTCACCTCCGTGCCAAGCTCCTCCGACCCGCTCACCGCCCTTGAACCTGGTGACGTCGTCGCCAACAGCAATCACCTCGCCGATGATCTCATGGCCTGGGATTCGCGGGAACTGGTCGCCCAGGGCGCCCTGGCGGAGGAAGTCGTCGCTGTGACAGACGCCACAGGCCAGCACCTTGACGAGGACCTCTCCTTTGCCGGGCTGCTTCAGCTCGAGCTCCTTGATGGTGAGGCCGGCGTTCTTGTTCTCAATGACGGCCGCCGTGTATGTCTTTGGGATGGACGACATGTTGAATATTGTCTTTTTTTCCTACCTTTTTCCTTTCTCGCTTTTCTCTCGACGTGTTGATTTGATGTTCCGTTATTGAACAAGAGGTAATTGAGGGGCACAAGAAATGATTCAGATACAGCCTCTGCGGGGGAGATGATGACATAGACTTGTAGTGGATGGTTTCACATACTCTGAGGGAGAGGGGTGAACTTTATGTATCCAGTTATGATTATGGTTATTAAGCAGTGGTCTACATGGTTTCTTAAGGCTCTATGAGGAGACAATGCCTCGTCTAGTTTCTACGACAGGAGCGGGACGCCCGCCAGATCCGCCGCCCCATGAGAATTTCACCGCCGACAGCGTCGTAGTGTCGGAGAGCTAGTTTGTCAACGGGCCACAAAGAAGCCACATGCTTGGAGGAGCTGCAGTAGCTAGCTGCATGGCCAAGCACCACCCATTTGGCCCGACTGGGTGGTCGTGTTAGATGCTGCCCCGAAAGGCAAACGCACTGCGGTTCGGAAATGCAGCAAACTTTGGGGCTCCAAAGCCGAACCCTGTCTGGAGTGCTTTGGGTGCTTCTGGTTGGTGCTTGTGGGCAAGCATATTTTCTTATTTTCCTTTTGTACAAATGACAGTCCCTCTTTCTATTCCCTGATTACTCAACATGTTGTCGTGTGCCATATAACCCTATTCTCCGCGAGCCGAATTCCGTGAGGAGGATCTCAAAGGGAGTTAACAGTCTTAACCCCAACCAGCCCAGCAGTTGGAGCCCTACATGGCCAAAAAAGACTGGAGCTACTACGAAGGCGTTCTTTTGGTGTCAACATTTTCCTCCTTCGCTCTTCCTTTGCCTTCTTCTCCTGAACCCAGCCTTCTCTCGGCTCTCGACCGAGAAGATGGGCTTTTGGAACATGGGCGCTGTGCTCATGGTTACTCTTGTCTCACCCAAAAGTCGGCAACGCATGAATGATGTAATTCACGCGGGATCGCTGATCGGCCTACTTAGCGGCTCAGAGAGTTGTGGGCCTTGATGAGATCACTCCGCCTATAAGTGTGCTGTATCTTGAACAGCTGTGGTTCCTAACGCAATGCTTGTCATGCAAGACAAAAAGAAAGAGAAAAAGATGTAATCATAGAATGGGCAAGATTTACAAGATTTACAGAGAATCGATATATTGCATACACACACACTCGTCGTCAAAAACAAGCATCGGGCACCAAACCCACTCGGATCTACTTCGACGTCACCTCTTGTTGAAAAGAATCGAGGCTAATCAATAGTTGGAATGGGTCAAGATGTCAAGCCACGCAAGTCTTGTCTACCGTATTGGGAAAAGCGAAACTAGCATAGACAAGCTGAATGGGGCGGCCTTCTTGGGACGCCATAACGTCATTGTGAACACGTCTGCAAGTCATTGACCAAGAAATGAAGAAGAGATAGCTCATCACCTCTCACATGGCTCTCTACATAGACAGTCAAGAGGCAAATATAGAAGATAAGAATATGAACTCGGAGTAATAACCGATAAAATCTAAGCATAAACCTGCACTGTTTCGGAGGAAAAGGAAGACAAGACGAAGAAAGACCAATAGATTGAGGGAGAAGCGTGGCTGAATTCAGGAAGTACCGCCTTGCACAGCGACGATGGCTTCAGAGCATGTTGATCCACCGGGACCATCCACGCCCAGAAAGTCCAGCAACCCTCCTCCTCTTCTTGGGGTAGATGGCAGCACCCTCGGTTCGGCAGTCGCAGACGTTCTACCGATCCCATCGACAGGCACGCAGCCCGTCTCTGACCCAGCCCAGGAGGAGGTATCACACACGCTTGCCGAGGATCCATCTCTGTCGCATGCCCTGGCCACAGAGGACCATGAGGAAAAAGGCCTGGCGCAGCAGGACCATGAGGTCGAGGTTCTCGACCTAGGATGGAACCAGAAGAAGCAGGAGATCCCAACGCCGCTGGTGGGCGGGCTGGACAATGAGGAGTTATGGATGCTCATCAGACGCTTTGACAAGGTAAGTCATTGCGTCCCTCCAGTGCACATATTTTCTTTTGAGGGATATAATCAAATCTGACATCTTGAGCAAGCAAATGTACCATGTCAAAGCCACCCCCGAGCTCGTCCCTGGCGGCCTGGACCTCAACATCGCCGACGAGGAGGAGTTCTCGCCCGACAAGCTACGGGCCAACGTCGAGCGGGTGTACATGACAGTGGCCGTCGGGCTGCTCTCCTTTGTCAAACACATTGCACGACTGCGGTCCTGGCGCGAGACCAGAAGGACATCCGCCTTTGCTGCCACGTATTTCCTCGCCTGGGCCCTGGACCTTCTCGTGCCGGTTCTCGCGCTGACGGCCATCACGCTGATTGTCTACCCCCCGTCACGAGAGATCATGTTCCCTCCAGCGCCGGTGGCCCTTGTGGATTCCAAGACTGGCGGCGTGCAGAAGCCCAAGGCCGGCGTGCTGGGCTCACACGACAGCGCGACTGGTGCACCGGAGCACCACAAGGGCGAGGCCGTGGAGCAGGAAGCCAACAATTTTGTCAACGGGATTGCGTCCATCGCTCTGAGCAGCGCCACAGGAAAACACCCAGAAAGCGGCAGTGCTGGCGACGACGACAACGAGGACGGTGCACCGGGCGACGCAGCCCCAGACCCGACAGCAGTGGCCATCGGCGCCGCAGACGCAAAGGACATAGCCAAAGGTGGAAAGCATGCCAAGCACGACAAGACCAAGAAGCCGATGGAGACGGCCATGTGGACCAAGATGAGGCCCATCATGCACGCACTGGCCGACGTGGCCGACACGTGGGAGAGGTTCGGCAACGCGCTGAGCCCCACGTCTCCATTTCCAAAGACAGTGTATCGCCTGCGCCTCGCCCTCCTCCTCGTCCCCGTCTTCTGCATGTCCCTCGTCACGACGTCCTACATGGTCACCAAGGGCACCACGTTCGGCATCGGCTTCGGCTTCTTCGGCGACCCTGTCCTCTCCCGCGGCCTGGCCCTTCTCAACCGCCGGTTCCCGCACTGGCAGAAGCTGCTCGAGCTCCGCAACACCGTCCTCAAGGGCGTGCCCACCAACGCCCAGCTCGCCCTCACGCTCCTCCGCATCGGCGAGGCCAACAAGGCGCCTCTTCCACCCCCTCCTACCATCGCCGCGCCTCCGCCCGACCAGCCCGCCGAGATCACAGACGAGCACCTGCGGGCCACGGGTGCGGAACCGCCCCTGAACGCCACGCAGGAGGAGCTCGACGAGGCGGTGCAGCACGACCCGCACACGGCGCACGAGACGGGCGGCGCGGACATTGACGCGTCCAAGGACAGCAAGCACGGCAGGGCAGCCAGCAAGATCATCGGCTTCTTCAAGGGCACGACCAAGGGCGCGGTCAAGACGGCCATGGGCACCGATGCCGCGCGCGCCAAGACGACGCGGTCGAGCAAGGCCAGGGACAGGCTGGGCGTGGTGGCGCCGCCTGGTGCAGACCACATCTCGGGCCCCGTGGACTTCAAGGGCCGGTTCAAGGGGAAGAAGGGACATGTGTACATCACGACCAAGTCGACGATCCCTGCCGTGGCCTTCAGCACGGACTCGACTATCGAGAAGATCGGGAGCCAGGAGCGCGAGGACCTGCACCCGAGCTGGAGCGTTGCGGTGGCGGATATCGTCGAGCTGAAGAAGTTTGGCGGGTACGGGTGGAAGGCGAAGCTGGTTGTCGGCTGGGCGCTAGAGCGAGAGGTCGCGGATGGGCTGGAGATTGTTACTAGGGGCGGTGACAGGCTTAGGGTCACGGCGCTGCCGCTACGGGATGAGCTGTTTAATCGTCTGGTGTCTATGGGTGGACAGAAGTGGGTGGCCTGGTAGGGAGGATTGATGAGGTGATGAGGAGGAGGAGGCAATCATCATACTGAGGACGCTTGGTGGACGATATGGTTTAGTGAGTGACTGACTGTAACTGATATATGTGTAATCATGTGGGATGTGGGATATTGACGCAGTTTCTAGAGCATGTTTGTAATTTGGACGAAATTATGTAATGGCAGCGTCTGAACTCTTTGTGAATCAGTAACACCTTTGACAAGACGAGAGCTCGTATGCGAGTGTATATGCTCTTATTACATATATAGAGCAGTTAAATATAGGCAATTTATATGACTTTGAAACGTCCTCGAGTTAATACATGTCGAAGCTGATATCATCAACTGCTTTGCCAACCTCTTCTGCCAGCAGCAATAGCTCGTAGCGCCTCAAGGCTCTCATGCTCGCCGTTATATAACAGGACGGGTTTCGGTGGCCAGCCAGGAGCCTAAGACCTGGAGTTACTTGAAGGTCACATGTGAAGAAGAGAAACAACAAGAACCACCAGCCTTGAAAAACAAAGAAGACCTCAACGAAGTCTGTCAGCCGTGCAGCAGTTTACCATATCGACTAGGACTACCTTGCTGCAGTGCAGTCGAGCTCCCGCTTCGAAAGCTGTATTACTCTCGACGAACCTTCGCTACTGACTATGAAGGCCAACTTTGAGCCCACATTCAGTCTTGGAGCGTCCCATGTTAGTACCCAAGGTCATTTCATATATGCTTTGGAGGTTCTGAGCCAGTCCACACCCGCGTCAACGCAGATGATACCTCTGTCATTCTTGTGCAGTCTGCACAGGCAACTTTGAGAGACAGATACGAGCAAGTGACTGAACTGACCCTGAACGTGGTCCTGCAGCTCCTGCTGCACGGCTACAACGACTTTGATCCCGAGACGGTCGATATACAGATGACGAGTTATTGTAGATTCCAGAGGAATGAGGTAGGAACGGCAGCTATCATTTCAGTACATTTCAAAGATAACCTAGTTGAATGAATCTTGTTGATATACTACAGATATCTAGCGGTTCTCATGCTCAACCCGACGACAGTGCCATATCGTGTGTATAAGGGACTTTATGCTTCCTTCTCGTATTGACTTGGGCAATTTGAAGAAGGAGAACAAGAAAGAAAAAAAAGATTTCAAGGTTTACCCCTCGATATTTGACTGCTGAAAAGTGTATGCATCTGCGAAGAACAGTCAGTGCCTCGTAGAATTAAATACAGAGGGGGCTGCATCATAATCAACGCTCACCGTCTAACCTTCTTGGCACCTGGTCAGGCTGCCTTGGCCGTCCGCCCTTGACGAGTCAGCTGAATGCGCTCCGTGCGTGCTTGAAACCTCTCTGTTGGGGGAGACGACCACCCGATCAAAACGACTCGTGAGTGGAAACATGTGGCGGGAAAATGGATTCTTGGAGAAGGTTAAAAGTAAATACTGAAGCATGTTTTGGCTGCGACAACAGCGCTTGGGCGAGTGGGGGGCCCCACGCGGGCCGTCTTGACAACTAAATAAAGGTGTACCACACAGTACTTACTGCACAGTACAGGTTTGATGTCGGGGAAAAAGAAGGAACGTTGAACCCTTTGAGAAGACGGAGGGGAAGGAGCAGAGAGGGAAATAGAAAAGGAAAGAGGGAAGGAAAGAAGAACGCTAGGGGACGGCTTACTTGGCACACGCTTCTTTCTGGGCCGAGAGACGTGGCTTACTTTCACTCCCGACATGAATGGTCACGCACAGTAGCCTTGGATAAGGACCCTTCTTTTCCCCACCACATCAGGGGGGGGAAAAGGTTATCTTTCCGATCTCAGGACTATCAGGAAGCTATCACTGGCAGTGTGCATATCTCTGCTGTTGCAAGCCAGAGTCGGTCAGCAGCTGCACATCCCCTGACCTGATTCATGGATGTTTTTCATTCGTCCAGCCTCAATCTGTCCTTACTCTTATTTTTGCAGCCGTGATCCCGCTGTGTGTTATCATGTGTTCTTGGGTCGTTTCCTGAGTCGCAGCTTTCTTATTCTCCCCTTCTTTCTCTCTCTCTCTCTCTCTTGGGGTTTTTTTCTTTCCCTTTTTTCTGGGTTGTGTCAGGCCTTCTTTGGTTCGTTCCTCTGGCGTCGGCGCCGTATTTTTCAGAATGGATGAGAAAGCTCCACTCCTCCGGCCGTTGACACGGAGGGATAACGGCAGCCCTCGTGGGCCAGAGATAGTCTTATCTCTGCTGGTGGTAGCAGGCCTGGTCTTTCTTGGTTTCACAGTCCATGGTTCTGCAGGCCCAGGACAGAAGATATACAACGTGGAGGCATCACAAGCTGCTGGTGCTGCTGGGTTCTCATGGGCCAGCATCCCGCCCAGCCGAACCCTCGAGTGGCACGCATGTTTCGACAGCGGATACGACTGCGCCCGTCTGGACCTGCCCAGGGACTGGCTCGAGCCCAACGACGAGGACCGCGTCGTCCTTGCCATCGCTCGGCTCCAGGCTACTGACAAGGACGACTACAGAGGCCCCGTCTTTTTCAACCCCGGCGGCCCTGGCGGTTCGGGCGTATGGGCCCTGCGCGACCACGGCAGGCAGCTCCAGAACATTGTGGGCTCCAACCACGACATCATCACCTTTGATCCGCGCGGCGTGGGTGCCTCTGTGCCCAGGATCGAATGCTGGGACACGGTCGAGAAGCGGCACAACTGGGCCCTGCAGGAGACGCCTGTGATCGACTCGCACGATGGCGTACTGTACGATGTGTGGGCGCGGGCGTCGGCTTATTCCATGGCATGCGAGCAGTCCCACAAGGACACTGGCCTGCTGGAACACATTGGCACGGCGTCTCATGCCCGCGACATGCTGGAGATTCTCCACCAGGTCGGCGAGGACAAGCTGCAGTACTGGGGTTTCAGCTACGGGACCATTCTTGGCGGCACATTCGCCGCCCTGTACCCTGAAAAGGTAGGACGGCTCGTCAGCGACGGCAACGTGGACTATGAGGAGTGGTTCAACAGCGCACATGTCAATGCCGTCCGCGATGCAGACGCGGTCATGGACGCCTTTTACGACCTGTGTTACCAGGCTGGGCCCGAGACGTGTGCTTTTTACGCCTCCTCGCCGGCCGAGATCAAGCAGCGCCACAAGGCCATCCTCGAGCAGCTCCGTGTCCAGCCCCTCATCCACATGCCCCCAGAGCAGGGTCTCGGGTCTGCCCTACCCGAGGTCGTCACGTACTCTAAGATCCGTCAGCTGGCCGCCACCTCGCTCTACCGCCCAAACTACTACTTCCCCCACCTCGCCGAGATCCTCGCCGGCCTGGACCGCGGCGACGGAGAGCCCTACTTTGACTTTGTCACCCGCTATGGCCTGCCCTTATCTGATGTCTGCTCTGCCGAGTACGTCCCGCCCGAGGTGCCCTTGTCAACTGGCGATGAGGGCAGTGATGATGCATTCCCCACGATCCTCTGTGCCGATGGCGAGCCGTTGGGCAGGGACCCGCGCGACTTCGAGGACCGCGTGCGCGAGATGGCCAACATTAGCTGGAGTTCGGGTGCCATCGTCATCAAGGACCGCGTCGCCTGCGCTGGGAGGACGGTCCGGCCGAAGTGGAGGTTTAGCGGGCCCTTCAGCGCCAAGACGAGCTTTCCCATCCTGTTTATTGCGAACATGGCGGACAATATCACGCCGCTCATCAGTGCCCGGAATAACTCGGCTGGGTTTGAGGATTCGGTGGTTTTGATCCAGAACTCGTATGGTGTAAGTCTCGTATCTACCCTCTGCCCTTCGCTTGCTCAAGATGATGGGCCTCCGACAGGGGGTTGCCCAGTAAAGATAGACGGTGCTGATGATGTTCTGTCGTTACTAATCACATTAGCACACGAGTCTGGCTGCTCCGTCTTTATGCACTGCCAAGGCTGTGCGCCAGTACTTCCAAGACGGCATCCTCCCATCTGACGGTGCGACTTGCGACCCGGAGATCCTCCCATTCGACCTTCCTGGCCACGCGATGGCGATGTCTGGGGGTGATGGTTACAATGATGATGATCGTGCGTTAGCCGCAGCGTCGCGGGAGTTGTCGCTCAAAGCTGGTTGGGGTCTCGATAAAGGGGAGAGAATGGTGGCGTCGAGGAGTTTTTGAGACAGGTCACGGACTCGAGTGCTGTTTCTGGGTGCAATGCTGATAGTATATCCCTTGTAGGTTTTTGGGTGTCCTCTGTTTCTTGGTGAATCTAGCGCCCAGCCAGTACGTGTTTCGTCCTTCATTGCATTACTCAGTGGCGAGGTTTGATATCCATGTTATCGATGGCGCATTTTTCTCTTTTCAAGCTCCTAGGGTCGTGATTGAGAGCTTCTGTTGATCAATAAATCATCCTTCACAATTATCGCCTGGAATGGGCTCACCTTTCCTGCCTCCTGTGACATGCCAGAACTCGGTCCACATAGACAGATTCAATTACAAAATCCTTTTCTCCTTTCAGCTTCTCCAGGCGCGCATTGATGATAATACATTGCGACATGAGACGCGAGTCTACGTGGCCTGCTCCGGCCCGAAATCTAATCACCGAATCGACCTCTTGTATACATAGTACAAACTCAAATATTGGCTATCAGGATTTTCAATATGTAATCAGAAGTCCCAACTGGGCCCTTGGTCGCGTGGGTGACAGGTATAATGATCCTTACTACCACCAAGGAGGCTGGCTGGCCTGACGTTACACCAGCGCGCGCCCGCAATGGCGACATCTTCCCCCACGATGAGCAACGGGGGGTCCAGGGCCACAATTGTTTCCAGGCCGCAGCTGATACCGGCCAGCCACTGGGCATCTGGATGTTGATAACGGTTTTCGTGAGGGGAAACGACGTAGAATCTGTCAACTCTTTGCAAGAACCCTCGCTCTCTCTCTATGCTACGTCGTATATGTAGAGGCACGGACTTAGCCGATTGATACCTTGGTGAGTTTGCCTCCCTTTCGCCCACCCCCCCCCCCCCTGAGCCATGCGTGTCTGTAACAACCCTTACTATCTATTAGTTATATGTCGAGCTAGTCCAGGAACTGAGCTGCTTGCCATCTGATCCATATCTCTCGTCATTGGGCTGTGGAGTCTTTACGAACCACGGTTGCGTTTATTGATAATAACTGACCGAGGCTATCAAAGTCTGAAAAGGGCCATCCATACAAACACATACAGATACATACATACATACATACATACATACATACATACATACATACATACCTCGTGTTCCAAGCAGGGTAGCTTCTCTGGTTCTTCTCATGCACTTGCTGCTTCAGGAATCCAGGTATATATGTTTTAGCCCCGTTCGAGGCCACTATCCTCTTCTCGCAGATCATTGTTAATCTAGCGCCTCCCTCCCCCCCCCCCTCCAACAAAAGACCTTCCCTGCCCCGTTTAGCAAGATACTATACCTTTATTCTTGCGACCGAATTTTTTTTGTCTTCATCGACATGGCATTCTGGCGGCGGCCGTTCAGCCAGCGGGAGCAGGCACCCGAGAATGCCGGAGACATCCAGTCCGAGGTCACAGACGGCACCTTGCACTACGTGGTCGAGAAGGCAGGAAATGACTCTGGCCCGACGTACCAGGAAGCCTCGGGGGCTCCTGTCGAGGTCGACTCGCCGCTGGGCTACGATGTGGGCTCCATCACCATCATTTTCCTGAACATCAGTATGATGATTGGAACTGGAGTGTACTCGACGCGTACGTATTAGTGCGAACCCGCACTTGGTCTCTCAAGAAAGATAGACCTCCACGACGAGGTTTTCTTGTCTCCCCAAATAGTTAAATCCATGCTGACGTGGAAATCACTGCTACCACCACCAGCTTCGACGATCCTGAAGGACACGGGCAGCGTTGGTCTGAGCATGATTTACTGGTTCATAGGCTTCATCATGTCGGTGGCCTCGTTCGCCGTGTACCTGGAGTTTGCTTCGTACTTCTCCAACCGCAGTGGTTCAGAAGTGGTGTACCTGGAGCAGGCGTATCCACGACCGAGATGGTTGTTCCCCACGGCGTTTGCTTTCCAAACAGTTATTCTCTCCTTCAGCAGTGGTAACTCCATTGGTAAGTCGTTACTTTTGAGAAATCTGATGCGTTTTGATGGGACATGTCTGACGGATTAATATATAGTACTCGCTGAATACCTGTTCGCTACCAGTGGCCACGACTACACTGGATGGCAGCTGAAAGGGGTTGCCGTCGCAGGATATACAGTCGCCTTTATTCGTACGTTCAAGAGAAGCCACTCCGCTTGCGATCTCTCTCTCTGTCTCTCTCTCGTGTCCAGACCTCGCTAACCTGATCACAGTCGTTGCTCTCCATACAAAATTCTCCTATTGGTTTTCGAATGCTGTCGGAATCATCAAGGTTTTGAGTAAGTAGTGTAACTCCCACCTCGCCTCCTCCAAATGTCTTGAAAAAAAAAAAAAAAAAAAAAGAGAACAAAGTGGCTCACTACTAACACTATACAGCACTTGTATTCATCGGCATCACAGGGCTCGTCGTCCTCGGTGGCCACACCAGAGTCGAGGATCCGCTCGTCAACTTCCGAAACTCGTTCCACCAGGAACCCGCAACTACGTACGGATTGACAAATGCCCTGTACAAGATTGCCTTCTCCTACGCAGGCTATACCAACGCATTCAATGTCGTGAACGAGGTCAAGGTAAAGTGGACTTGGAGACTTGTGCCTCCCCGAGCCCCAGCGCCTGGGATTCTTATACTGACCTGTAGACTACAGAACCCAGTCAAGCAGATTCGGAAAAACGGCTATATCTCTCTCGTAGTCGTAACAATTCTGTATATCCTGGCCAATATCGCCTATTTTGCAGCCGGTAAGCAAGCCCGGTACTCCAGCACGCACACCCGTTGCGAGGAAGACAACCCCCGAGCTGGGAGTCCGTGGAATTATGATTGCTTTTTTCTTGACGACTAACACCATCGTCGCACCTTTCACAGTTCCCCGCGAAGACCTCGCCGAAGCGGAGCAGATTGCAGCCAGCCTCTTCTTCACCAACGTGTTCGGGTCGAGTGGTGCCGTGAGGGGGCTCAACTTTCTGATCGCGCTGAGCTCCTTCGGCAACCTCCTCGCCGTGCTGCTCGGCCAGTCGCGCGTGCTTCGAGAATGTGGACGGTATGTGTAATAACAGGAGTCGTGTTTCTCCCCCGCTCCAAACACTTTGTGTCTTTCAAAGGCTGAAAAGGGGGCCCCGTGAAATATTGATTACTGATTTTAAGACTTCGCGTGTGTACAGACAGGGTGTCTTGCCGTGGCCTCGGTTCTGGGCTTCTACCAAGCCCTTTGGCACGCCCCTCGGCCCTTACTTTGTCAAGTGGCTGCTCACGATCGTTATGATTCTCGCCCCGCCGGCTGGAGATGCCTTCAACTTCAGTACGTGAAGCCCGCAAGGAGAGAGAGAAAGAGGCAACCATGCCCCTCCCCCCTCTCTCCTCCCCACCTGGCTCTCTCTCTCTCTGTGTGTGTGTGTGTCTCTTCGTGCTCCCGTCTATTTTACTGAACCATGTTTCCGCCTCTTTCTAGTCAGTGATCTCCAGGTCTACCCAGCCGCCTTCTTCAGCCTCCTCTTGGCCATCGGGCTCTATCTCGTCCGATGGCGTCGTAGCCGACTGAATCTCCCTCGGCCCATCTTCCGCGCCTGGGATGCGTGCATCATCCTCACCATCCTCGTCGCCATCTTCCAGCTGGTCATGCCGTGGTACCCTCCCACGGGCGGTCCTTATGCAGGTGATGTGTCGTTCTGGTATGCTACGTATGTCGTTACGGGCATTGCACTGTAAGTAGTTCCCCTCTCTTGTTGCGCAGGCGGCTCACGTGGAACTGGGTATTGTTATACATAACACAGGGTTTGGCTGACATACATCTGTAAACAAAAGCATTGTTGCTTGTGGCGTGTACTACTGGGCTGTAAGTGGAACTCATCTTTTTTCTTTTCTTCTTCTTCTTTCTGTTTGGACAAGATGTTCTTATAAATCCACACGTCAAACCTCGAGACCTCCTCCTTCGATATTTTCCCCTAAATATTCAAACTCCCTCCCTACCTTGAGAAGCAGATACTAACCATGACATAAATACAACAGTGGATTTCGCTGGTCCCAAGATTACGCGGCTACCGAATTCGCCAGGAAATCATCGAGCTGGACGACGGCGCGACGAGCCACGTACTCACCAAGGTGCCCGTCAGCGAGCTCGCCCAGTGGGACGAGACACACGATGCTACGGGCAGGCAGCGGTACAACGCTGGCTCGACGGAGAGCGTTGCAGAGGGCGTGCTCGTGGAGCCTGGGGAGAAGGGCTCGGTATAGATTGTGCTGACGTTGAAGGGGTTTGTGTGCTTGCTGGCTTGGATGTGACGAATGAGGATGGGAGAGGTTTGGTGTGGAGGGGATGAGTGACAGTCAGTAACGTACCTGATCCGTGTGTGGATGATTCGTATGAGATGATCTGTATATTTGCGATGTACGCAGGATCGGGGAAAACACAGTTTAGTTCAGCCAAAGTACCCAGGAAGTACTTGCGTGCGGTGGGGGTCGGCCTTTTGATATTCAGCAGGAACGCAATGATACCTTGTTCTGCGGCTCTGCACATCAAGACTTTGACAATAGGCCCACCTCCGGCTGGGGAGTTGTGGCTGCTTGTAGCGCCAGCCGTCTGACTACGCAAGCAGAGAACATCAGCTTCAGCCCCTCCACCGTTTCTAGCGGTGGACGTCGCAAGCGAGCGTTTCCTACCACTCAGGCACAGAGATTTTGGTCTGTGAAAACGATCCGAGTCCGTCACGACGCAGGTCACATCCACAGCCCTCGCTGACAAGCCGAGGTCTCATTCCTCGCACCCCTCCCACTAACCCGAAGCCGACGAGCTCATGCCTTTCGGCTACAGCTACAATGTCACGGTATCAAGACATCGTGACTCCATGACGCGGCGGGGTGGGTCCCAAGTCTTTGACATAGGACACGGCCTATCCAGAGTGAAGAGAAGAGGGGCGTCACGGGTGAAAGCGATACGTTTGTGGACCCCTAGTGGCTGAGCGTCACGCAGATAATCGGGACCTGGGTAGGGATATAAACATATACGACGCCTACGAGGTCAGAAAGGACGCATCCAATCGATATGAGCCCCATCACGTTACCGCCGTGCTGTGTGATGTCTCGAAGGGGTTGGGGGAGGAGAGACAGCTATGATAACTTCAGTGGGGTTTGAAAATCCCATGTACGAGACTGATGATGATGATATGTACAGCTTCTGCCGGCCATCAGTATTTGTAGTCCGCCGTCGTGGGCACGTTATCGGACGCCTCCTCTCCGTAGACCACATCGTCACGCTCTACAATGACCGTGCCGTCGGGGGCGACAAATTCGTCGCTGACGGCGTACTCCCAGCCGTAGCTCATCTCCTTGATGAGCTTCTGGTTGTGCGTGGGCCAGATCTTGCACAAAACGACGTACACGACAAAGGTGACGGTGAAAGAGAGGATCCAGCCAATATCACTCAGGTGCGTGGCCGAGGCAGAGACGTTGGCGCCGAGGGTGCCGCAGAAACCCGGGAAGGGCAGGGCAACGCCGCAGATGTAGGCGATGTAGGCCTGGACGTTCCAGCCCTTGTTGTAGTAGTAGTGCTTGTTGGCGCGGGTCGGGTCGTAGAGCCACGAAATGAAGACGTTGCCCTTGGTCAGGACCCAGTAGTCGGCGACCATGACAGCGACGACGCTGGCCATGAAGAGGCCGTAGCCAGCGAGGAAGGTCTCGAAAACGCTGGCAGAGGCGAGGATCTTCCAGGGGCAGATTGCAAAGGCCAGGAACTCGACGATGAACTGGCCGCGCGGGATTGTGAAGTACTTGGGGAAGAGCAAGGTCAGGTCGGAGCCGAAGGGGATCATATTGGCGGCAATATTGGTGCCGAGGATTGAGAACATCCAGCAGAAGGCGCAGAGGAAGACGAGGGTCCTTGCGCCGCCCGTCCAGTAGCGGTCCAGGATGGCGCCCAACAGGTCCCACGGGTTCCAAAGGTCAGTGCCCCACGTGTTGTTGAGGGCAGCAGTTGCCAGGATGCCGAGAGATGCGGAGAGGGTCACGGCGACGGGGTTCGTGAAGAGCTGCGACCACATGGCGCCGGTTTTCGTCTTGCTCCAGCGGGCAATATCGGGCTGGTTCGTGATGAGTGTAGCCTGCAAGAGGAGGGAAAGAGTGAGTTAGGTTACTGATCCAGACTTTGATATAACCCACAAGGTTATCGATAGAGCTGCTCATGGAGCCATCGGCGATTACTTACAGTGTTACCCATGCCGGCATTGATGGCATTCAGAATATACCAGGCCTTGTTTCCCGACAGGGTTCCGCTGTAGACGCCCCCCACGCTTCCCTTTGTGTCGACCAGACAAAAGATGAACAGGCCGAGTATGGAGGGAATCATGAGGGCAGTCTTGAGCCAGAAGAACCACCTCAGCTGGTAGGGCCGCAGGGCACAGAATGGGAAGTGCACACACCAGAACAGGAAGAACGACAGCATTCCTGCAGTGGTGATGCCCATGGAGGCCGGGATCTTGTTGGGGATGTCGTCGTAGAGATGGCCAAAGACGCAGCGCAGCATGACGGCGACGAAGCTCGAGCCCGAGTACAGCTGGACGCCGTACCAGATGATGGCCAGGCACGCGCGAGCGGCAACAACGTAGAAGGAACCCCACATGCCAAAGACGCTCCGGGCGACGACGGGGTAGCCAATGTGGTAAGCAGAGGCGCAGCGGCTGTTGAAGAACATGGCGACCGAGGAGATGAGTTGAGAGACGAAGATGACGATGATAGCCTCCCACCAGTTCAGGCCCAGGCCGACCATGGTAGAGCCCAATGTCCAGTTGCCGAAGGACAGCGCCCAGTAGAAGGAGACAAAGTTCTGCCACCTCCAGGTGCGCTTGGCTGGGGGCGTCGGGTCGAGGTCCTCATTGGACCACCTCGAGTCGGAATCCGAGTGCGCCTGTCTCCCATGCACGTCGAGGGTGGACGACGGCGCCTCGATCCAGGCCCTGAAGGCAGCACCGCTGGTGAAGGCATGGCGTGCCGAGGTGGCCTTGGTGCGCACAAAGGTGCGAGCCCTCGTGGGCGCCTCCGAGATTCTCATCTCTCCTGCTCTGCTCTGCCCTGAGTGCCTGGCGAGGTTGACAATCTGTCCCGTGGTCTGCGCAAGAGAGCTCAGGGAAGCCGACGACAGACAGACAGGTCAGGCCGGAAAGAGTTTTCGACGACAAACTGTCGACCTTTTCTTGTGGTCGCGTGGTCGCGATCGCGGGCGGCCGATGGGGCTCTTATGCAGAAAAAAGGAAAGCCAGGACCCTCCCCTTCAGGGATCTTCACTCTAGGAAGAAAGCCCTATCTCAAGGGGGAGCACCGATCTCCGCCACCGTTGCGGAGAAAAGTCTTATCGACCCTGTCAAAGTGCGGACCTCGCGGGTCTAGGCGGTGGCGGCCATTCTCGCTGAAGTGCCGCCGAGGCCCCGCCATCAATCCCACAGCAGCTGATAAGCTAGAGGTAGTAGCGCGTTTCCGTGCTGCTTTTTGCACCAGATAGGCATGACACAGTGGCATGGCTTTGCATGGGAATCATGCCTGTACAGATAGCACGCAGCTGACACGATGGACGGAGTGGCCTGGACCCTCTGCTGAAGGAGGGCCAACGAGAGGAGACATGCACCCTGGCAGGGCAGCATCCCAAGGATCTGGATTAAAGTAAAAAGAAGGTTCGTCTCTCGCGGTCCTTGGCTGCCAGTCATGGAAGGTCGATCCGGGAGGATGCACAGGAGGAGGAATAATGGCGGAGAGGACGATGTCACATCGGCTCAAGGACCCTTGGGGGAACGATGCATGGGCCGTTGGCAAGCGTCGAATTGGGTTGTTGGTCAGCATGCTTAGTGTGTGATTCGAATAAGAAGGAACGGACAACTTGACATGACATGTTGTCATCTGACTTTTGACAAACCTGAAGTGGAATCGTTCGTTCCTGCCAAGGGCTGTCAAAGTTTTTCATCCACCGTCGAGACACACCAGGCTTGATCTGGCTACGCTATACTATATATATGAAATACGCGTGTAGATTATCAATCCTCTTGTTGGGCGCATGGTCTAGGGGTATGATTTTCGCTTCGCAATCGCAAATGACTGCTTTGCTCTGCCTGTGAAAGGTCGTGGGTTCAATTCCCACTGTGTCCAAATCTATCCTTTTACATTTCCTTTTGCCCTTCTGCTACTCTTTTGTCATCGAAAGGGCAAGGTTTCTATCCCCCTCGTCTTCGATGGTGGGTGGGGTTGCGGGATTGTGGGGTGTTAGAAACTCTGATTGCCTGCGTCGAGTTTCGGCACGACTACCCGAAGACGAACGGCGAGATACACATGGCCACAAGTGATCTGGCTTGATGACATAATTATGAAATATACTTATTGCCATGCTTCTTTCGTCATGTACCATGCGACACGATTGTTACCCACATTCTCGGTTCATCAATAGAATATGAGCTGAATGATATAATATTGGCATGTGCCAGGCGAGGTCCAGGGATAATTGGGGACTTGTGGGACGGAAGGGGCCAGTCTATGTAAGTACCTATCGATGCTCGAGCGTGTCAGTCGCGACTGCGCTCACTGCAAGCTCTCCTAAATCTAATCTTGCCGCCTTATCAGCATCCAGCTCTGCGGTCTTGATCATTGAGTCATCTTGTTCTACAGTCCTTCTGCTTTTCACGTTTCCGTCAATCGCATGCAATATCCATTCCCTCACTGTGCCACTGCAACTGCCGCTACCACCGTCTGCCTCCCTCTTCACGGCGCTTGCTCAGCCCATCCGCCCCATCTCTTTCCCAAATTGTCTCTAACATGTCTTCTAGAGGCGTCGAGACAATGGGTCCAACCATTTATATCAACTCGGCAAGCACGAACGTCACGGGTCCGAGTACCGAGATGGCATCTCAGGTCTTGGCCTTCCACCGGAAGCTGCCACAGTATGACGAGACGCCGCTTCATTCGCTGCCAACAGTGGCCAAAGAACTTCAACTCGGGCATGTCTTTGTCAAGGACGAGTCAGGTCGCTTCGGTCTACCATCCTTCAAGATCCTAGGTGCCTCTTGGGCTATCTTCAGGGCTCTCGCCGAGAAGCTGGGCCTGGGCCCCGCGAGCCTTGTGGAAGACGCCCGAGAGTCGTCAAAGCTGTGGGAGGACCTGGGAGCCAAGGCAAACTCTCACGGTTTCAGCCTCGTCACATGCTCGGAGGGGAATTGGGGCCGAGCTGTGGCCCGCATGGCCCGGTATCTTGGCATGCGTGCCAAAATTCTCGTCCCAGCTTTCATGTCGGAGACCACAAGAGCGCGGATACGATCCGAAGGCGTTGAAATCATCATGATAGACGGGGACTATGATGACAGCGTTGCTGCTGCCAGAAGGGAAGCAGATGTGGACGACAAGGCCATACTCGTTATGGATATGGGTTGGGATGGCTACGAGCAGATCCCCGAGGTTCGTTGTTCCGCTGCCTTCTATCCCCCTCAATCGCTGGACTGCGCATAATACTGAGTCTTTAGCAGTGGGTGGTCGAGGGCTACACCACTATGCTGCGTGAAGCCGACGCTCAGGTTCTGGCCATGACACGGGGCATCACAGCGACCCACGCCTTCATTCCTGTTGGCGTAGGGTCTATTGCCCACGCCGTCACCCACCATTACAAAAGCACAGAGCGGGACCAGAACTCTAGGGCATCGGTCATCACTGTCGAGCCCACCACCGCTGCGTGTTTCAAGGCGTCACTTGAGGCTGGCCGGATCACTTCTGTGCACACTGGTGACTCTATCATGTGCGGTATGAACTGCGGCACGGTATCATCTACCGCCTGGCCAGTGCTTCAGCCTGCAGTAGATGCCGATGTCACCGTCACCGACTACCAGGCTCACACGGCCGTTTGCGAGCTCGAGAGCCTGGGCCTGCAGCCAGGTCCATGTGGTGCTGCCACGCTGGCCGCGCTGAGGACAACTTGTCAAGATGCGAGAGCCGAACTCCATCTCAGTCCTAGTTCCGTCGTCGTACTGTTCTGCACTGAGGGAAAAAGAGAGTACGAGATTCCCATGGCTGAAAGATGACACAGGTCAATGAGGCTGCAACGATGACAAGTCATATGGTGACACCGACGAAGGACAACAACATAATGACTGCTTCGATCGTCTCTCTCCCTCCCTCCCTCTCTCTCTGTCGCAAGGCTCAAGATGTCTACATGTGTAATACTCTGACATGCCGCTGACACTTGGGCTGTCGGCATTTCCAACAAGGGGCGACTGGTTAGGCCACCACGGCCACCCAGCCCCCCATGGCCCCTCGCTTACCACTCAGCTCCAGGTACGACGAACGAGAAGTTTTGTTCCAAGACCAATAATTTTGGACAAGTTACTCTTTCAGCCGTTCTCGGTGATGCAAATCGACTGGCGTCCCCGTTGGATCGAGACAACCTGTAACGGGCCACACGGCGAAGGTGCCATTTGTGTCGACTCTGGCTTTTCTGACATCTGAACCGAGCGCCTGGTCTTCTAGATCAATTACGGCCTCGGTACTGGTCATGTAATACAGGTAGACTGTTCCTGATGATGTATTTGAGGTCTCTCTGAGCATGCTCTTTATTTCTGTGCAGTTTACACTCGGCAAATTACATGTCAGTGCTTGTGAGCTGGTATCTGTTCCTTCCACCGAGACATTTTGTTTAAAGTTTCCTAGTCCCCTTTCTTCATCCCCAGGAGTAAGTACCAAACAGCTTCTATCGTTCTGCATTCTCCACAAGCTCTGCCGACGGTAGCCATGAAGGCCGGGCTCTCTTTCATATTCCTGGCTTCACATTTTATGCTCGTTACAAATGCTCTCATTCCTCCTGCCGACTCTCCTCAAACTACCCAAAGGTCGGAAGGTATACCTGCAGTCCAGGACTGGAGAGTATTTCAAAGAGACGCTCTTCTTTCGACTGTAAGCCACTACTCCTCTCGGAGCAACGCCGAACATGTCGTCCTCGCCAACTGCATCACAGCAGATGGCTTTCTTTCCTCGGAGATGGCTTACTTTCGAGGATCGCCAAACAGCGCACCCAATGACACTGCCGCCGTCGACACTCCTTACAACACTACACGCCAGTGGGCGAATACATCGACAACCACGCGGTTCCCGGACACGGGCGTCACTTTCACCGCCGTGCTCAGACCGGACGTTGCACAAGGCGACTGGGCGGGTACCGGAGAAAATGGCTATGGAACCTTTGTGTGCTGGGAGAACACCATGAATGACCTCTATCAGAACACTAATGAGGGCGCGACCTGCTCCGGAATGTATGATTGCGATCACGAACCTACCCCAAGTCAGTTCCTTCTTCTGTGCCTTCTGGCCCATTTCAGTCTATTGTGTCTCGATGGTTCCCACAACGCCGAGTGACGGTATGCATAGCGTACACATGAAAGCTCGGTCTCGCTTGTCACTTCTCATCCCCAAGCTTTTTCTGCTCAGCATCCCATGATGATATTACACGTCGCGATAACAAACCCAGCACCCGTCTTACTTTGCGGATATCGCTGACCGTCTCCTTGTTAGCCGTTACACCAACTCCATTATCAAAGACTTCTTCTGGTTCAACGGCGAGGTCCAGCTCTTCATCAGCCCACATGTCGCTCAGTACAAAAATTGGCGTAGCTATTGCTTGCGTTGCCTTTGTGGGCTTAGTCATGGTCATCTCTGCGTTGGTCTTCATTAGACATCTTGCTCTCAACAAGGGCAAGACTGGTGGAATCTTCGATCTGTTCGTGCCAAAACCAGTGCCCAGCCCTCTCCCAGCACAACCAGGGGGGTACTGGGGTCCAAACATTGAAACACTGAATGATCAGGGCAGGATCCAGAGATTTGAGTACCTCGGGCCCCAAGCTGGGCAGACATATGAAGCACCCGGCAGCCACGGGTACGAAGTCACTGGCGACGAGCGATATCCACCTCGAGAGATCGATGGAGCAATGCTGCCTCGTGAGCTTCTTGCCTCCGTGCAGGGACGAGAGTTTACCCCAAGGGGAGAAAGCGTTGTTGTCGATACTCCGATAGACCAACCTAGGCGAGAAAGAACGCTTTGGAGGCATGGCGAAACTCCTTAAACTCAAGTCGAGTCACAATGGTGTAGGCCAGCATCAGCTGCCTTGGAGGGTGGATGGATTTGAGGTGGTGGCAGACAATCATTACCAACTTATTGAGAGAACTCCAAGAAAGGCGGTAGATTTGAAATGACTTGCCCTTTGTACAGCCGTTCGAGCTGCTGGAGGAAACGCATCTATTGACCAGCGCTAAGCTGATTCGTAGCCTCTACTTTGTTGGTTTGGGCGTGGGTCAGCTCAAAGGTCGAAGGTAGTCTCATTGACAAGGACTTTTTGGGTATCAATGCCAATGATGCTGAGTTTCGTGTCGTTGCGCGTGCGCGATGGTCCTGTGGTGGTTGCGGATTTGAGTCGATGCCAAGCCATGACGAATTAACCTCCAGGGCGGAGACACTCTGTCAAAGCAGGGCTGCTTGTTGGAACCTCAACGGGCTCAAATCCAACTGAGGAAGCACGGCGATGCGGGCAGACACCGAGGAGGCGGTCAGACTGGCGTGCATCACAACACGGTCAAGTCGCTTCCCGAGAGTGTAGAGTGCTGGATAGGGTCGGGCCTGAAGAGCTTGTATCTACGTGTGAGAGCTGGGACTGATGTGCTACATCAAATAATGGAGCGGAGAAACACACCACCATGAGTTTGTGTGAGCACTCATACATGAGAGTGAGAAAGGAGGCCAGCTGCCTTCCAACCTTTAAGCCGACTCCGCGTAGTACTTGCCGGGTGGTCTCACGCCCAGCCCAGACTTTTCATAAATCATGTCGATGGCCTTCATTTGAGCAATGCTGTCCTCATATGATATAAGGACCCCCGTGCCCTCCTGGCCCCTGATCTTGTTGACAAACTGCTCCAGCATATACCCATAGGACGAATTCCACGGCTCACTGGGCAGATCGCGCCCCATCTCCTTCCACGTGTAGGCCTTTTTCGTCTCCTTCTTGGTGAACTTCTTCACCACCTGCGAGCCGCCCTTGACCACCACAAACTCGTCCACGATGTCAACACGGTGATAATGGGGGGAGAGCATGAAGTTCACGAAATGCACGGTGCGGGTCTTCTTCACCTCACAGCCCTCGCCCACCTGCTCGCCGTGGTCAGTGACCACCACAGGTCTGTGCGTGACCGTAATAGTCGGCCAGCCGTGGATAAAAACATTCGAGCCCCTCAGGCTCCCATCGATTTCTCCCGTGCCGCCGTTCGGGAAGCGCAGCTTGGCCCGGTAGCTCCCGTCACACCTCTCGTACGGCGCCTGCATCCTCTGCAGGTTCGCATCAAGACACTCGGTCGGCTCGACCCCAAACGTCTCCCGGAGACACGCGACGTTGTACGTGCCGAGGTCCATGAGCGCGCCGCCCGCCAGGTCGTACTGGAAGCGGATGTCGCCGTCCTTGATGATGAACGACGGGAAGATGGAGCGGGCGACGGCGTGTTCGATGTTGGGCTGGTCGAGCACGGACTTGAACAGGGCAAAGGCAGGGGTGAAGCGGCTGTGGAAGGCCTCGAGGAGGACCGGGGGGTTGTTGGGCCGGGAGAGCACTGGGGCACGAAAGAGAGCCTCGGCTTCCTGGGCGTTGGAGGTGGAGGGCTTCTCGAGCAGGACGTGTTTTCCCACGGTGAGGGCCTTGAGTGCCCATTCGTAGTGAAGGCCATTGGGGAGGGGGATATAGACTGCGTCGATAGAGGGATCGTCCAAAAGAGCTGGGGGGAAATTGGTAGGTTCACTCATGTGGTCAGCTGCGTGCTTCGTGTCTTTGAGTGATGATAGCGGCAGTGACGGTGGTTTGCGATCAAATGAGAGGGTGGTTATTACCGTCATAGTTGTCTTTGACGTTCTCGATACTGTGCTTCTTGGCAAACGCGGTGGCTTTGTTCTTGTCACGCGCTGCGATGGCCGACACAATGACATTTGGATTGCTCTTGGCCGGATTGATGAGCGCCATAGGTCTGCGTGTGTATGAACGCGAAAAAAAGGTCGTGTCAGCCTCTGTCTGGCACAAGGGTTCTTTAGGGGTTTCACTCACGCAATGTTTGCCGCGCCCAAGATGCCGATCCTCAGAGCTCCATCGTTCTTGGCGACCACGGGCGGGCTTATTAGGAGCTGGTTGCGGCGTAAGAAGCTCGCGGATGCACCCATTGTATGCAGTGAGGCCTTGTTGTGAGTGCGTTCAGAAGAGTAATTACCTTCCAAGGTTGGCGTGAGTAATGAATGTCCCTAGCTTTTGAGACGGAGTCAATGATGAAAACTAACATGGAGGAAGAGAGAGTTAGAGAAACAAAAGAAAAGGAGAAAAGGTGGTGGTATATGAGGAGCTGCTGTTATGAAGTCACGTCACCTCGGGTTCGAAAGATATATCAGATGAAGTATGGAGGAGTTGAGGTTCAGGCTGGCTGACACATCCATTCGAACTTGACCTCACGGATGAAACACCCCAACAGGATTTCGGGCAAATTGGGCAACTCCAGCGGATGTCAACATCAAGGTTAACACGACGACAAGGAATTGGGGTCACTTGAAACCCCTTGCGATCTTCTCGTTTTAGGCCAATTAGATCCAAGCATACATTGAAGAATGCAGTCCTAGGAGAGGACACAGGAAGACATTACCTGGTAGACTAAGGTCTGCATTGGATTTTGAAGATCCTGTGGAACCTTCGGCTCTACAAAGCCAAGTCGCAGGACGGATGTAAATTGGCCCGTAAGAACTCCCTCTTGGGATACTATCCGCCTCGATACGTGACAAAATTCACAATATCTGATGACAATTGAAGTTTGCCAATTGCACATCAAGTATTATCACCACTGCATTCTGACTAGAGACTTTCGGAGGGTTGTGAGGAGCGGAAATTACATTTTGGACGTTTTCCTTCAAAATCTCATCCCTTTGAACTTTGAAGGAGTGGCCCTTGAAGTGATGTCTGCTGGATTTTCGCACTTGCTCTGATATTTCTGGCCGTTTACGAGCACTCAGATACTTCTGTTTCCCCTTCTTTCATTTCTTTTTGTCTTCCCTCTCTCCATCTTCCGAGTACAACTCTACCCGTTACAGTGATGGCTTCCTTGATTTCTTCTTCTTGTGCTGAATCTTAGTAATCCTTCATGATTAGAATGTTGACGCAACTCTCACTGTGCAACGGTGGACAGATGTCGGTCAGCTCAGTGCAACATTGGAAGCTCGACAGCCGGCCTACCTTCAATTCTTTGAGTTCAAACCTGCCCAGATCTTGTCTCCTGCATTTCGCGGCTCGATAGCCCGATGCTTTCGAGATGGGCTCCAGTACGGAGAAGATTATGATCTCCTCTACACCTCTCTCTAGCTTGGTCAGCTAGAATGATAAGCCTCGTGGTGGCCGGGCGCGAAGAAGACGGCCGACAATTGTTGAAGTTACTTTGTCAGGAAAGTAGACAGTCGGTCTTGTGCTTCTAAATCTCGTCATCATCCCAAGAAGCGCCAAATACGGCTCCTAAAGGCTTGATCTCAAAGATATCATATGCTCTGGGGGAGGGGGGTGTGGGTTTCAGATGAAGAATGGAAAAATAATGTATGGAGACCATAAAGAAGGTCGTGTCGTTGAATCATCACAATTTTGGAAAATTAAACTAGGCCACAGCTCTTCACTTAAGTTTACTCTCCCCTGCATAGTCATAATAACAGAGGTGCAATTGGAAGAGATTTCATTTAATAGCTGCACACTCGATGGTTGGGAAGTCGCTTAAATCTACTTTCCACGAAAATGAGATGAATATCCGTGAAAAACAGAAGGGAAAAAAAGAAAATGTCATAAAAGTGCAATGAATGAACATTATTTTTGATTCTACACGACCTTGAGATGAGATCATCGGATTGCGCAGGCTTAATGGTACGTATTCCTGTTGAGTGATCGCGTAAGAGAACGTCTTGACCGCTCAAGCCTATGAGGCTTCCAGGCCGGATCTTTATGCATGTCTTATAGCGCGGCAACGCCTGTAAGACAAAGAACGTACAGCTTACGAGTGTGACGTTGCGAACAGAAGAGGCATGCAACTCTGAAGAGAATAGAGTTTCTAGGCCCGTTGTACAAGAATATAGGCTCGTGGGGCTGCACGTTGTTGACCCGCAGATCCGCAGCAGACAGCAATGTAAGTATTTAGTAGATGAGTACAGTAGAAGTGGTTGAATTATTGGACACACTCCCATCCCGAAATTGAAATAAATAGTACGACTGTGGCCTGCTGATACACCTATTTCTGCAATCCAAAGTCGGGAAAAACCCTGTGCAGGCGACACATATTATGCAAGGCCTGAGCTGATCACACCTTGCAGCCCAGAGCTGAACAGCTAATGCACCTCTCCCCCCCCCCCCCTCCTTCCACCACAATTGGCCCCACAGGCCGAAGCAGCTAGCCATGCGCACGAGCAGTAGATTATAGAGGGCAGAGGAGATTGCAGGGCAATGCTGTATTGATTCTGCGCAGGCCTAGTGGGCAGTCTACGCGCCTTTTGCAGAGGCTGCCGGCCGCCGAATCGATAATTTCGAGGCCCCCTGGACGCCACAGCGGCCTGTGGCCAGCCCTCGGTTGGAATTCTCGTGGGGAAACGATTGACACAAGTACCATTTTAATGACCTCACTCTGGGAAGCGGGGACAAGAAAATTCATTCCTTCAAGTGCATGACTTCTCCCAAGGGCGTGAAAGGTGGACTGATGCAAGAAGAGTTGTTCAGAGATGCAATTTTTATTCCAGTGTAAACAAGAGGATGTGAAAACCACGTAGAGCGTATAGCTATATACATGTAGAGCCCCTGACAAGAAGGTATCGATACGAGGGACAAGCATTTCTGTGGCGGTGACAAGCTTTCCGCCCGTTGTCACTGTGACAGGCCGCCGGAGAGAATACAAGCTACTATCGTGCCCCATGGTACATGACATGCAGGAATGCCGTCTTATCCGGTTTCCGAGCGCTAGGGATGGATTTGGGCTTCACTGCTTTCTTTTTTCCTAGGGGAAAGAGGTGTAGCTAGGGGATGCCCAATGAGAGACACGAGCTTGTACAATCTATCCCTGACCAGCGCCCGCCATCGTGGCTGGTCGCAACGCATCTTACCTCCTCGCCTGCGGTATACGAGGTGCCGCCTGACCTAATTCGAACTCGGATGTTGCATTTATTGCAGCTTTAAGCTGGGCTACGGGCCAGGGGATGAGAAGCGTGCATTTCGATGCGCCCTGGGGCGCCACGAGTCTGACAGCCCTTTGGATGGGGAGTGGTGTCATGAGACAGGTCCAGACAAGAAGAGGGATCGATATCATATATGTTATATGAAAATGATGAGGCCCGCGTCCCCAGATTAATTTTCCCTTGGGAAGAGACTGTGCTTTCTTCTTCCTCCCTCTGTGGCACCGCTGCTCCTATACCAAGGCATACTATCGAAGGATTTTTTTATTATCCCGAGACCCTTTCCCAACGCCACGATGCAGATGCCAACGTCTTTCCTCGCCGCCGCTGTCATGCTGGGCTTCAGCGGTATGACAGATGCTGTCTGCTCTGGTAATGTTTATGCCATTGGCACACCACAGGTCCTCTCCAGTGGAAATACACAGTGTAAGCACTCTTGATTTCTTTTGTCGTTCCTCCTCTTCTTCTTGTTCTCTCCCTTCGAGATTGAAGAAGGGAAAGAGAGAAAAAATGAGAAGGACGAGAAAAAGAAAGGAGAAAAAGGAGGGAAAGGACTGATATACTCGGTCTCGACACATGCAATGGTTTGGAGCCGTCTATGCACTTCATTCATCAACACAGAGCTTCGGTTGTCGCCGCTGCAAGCTGAACATTATTAAATCCTCGGCTCGTCCACCCTACTAACCAAACTGCTTGCGTGTCCAGGGAACATCTACGATTCCAGCTGCAACGTCCACCAAAGCTACCAGCAGTCCTCCGCCGTCAGCGTCTGCGACTCGGCCGCCTTCTACTGCACCTTTGGCACAACGCTCATAGACCAGTACGACGACCCGACTTCAGGCTGGGCATACAACTGCTCGACGGATGCTGTTTCGGAGACGTGCGGGACCGACAAGATCATCGATTGTGTGAGTGGACAAAACGACCCAGATACACCCCCCCCCCCGGCCCTAATGAAGAACGAGGGTTTGAAAGGAAAAGCAGAAAAAAGAAAGGAAGAAAAAAAGGAGGTGGAAGAAGAGGGGGGGCCAAATGTTGCGGGAAGAAAGCCCGAGAGGGAGACTTTAATTTAGCTGTTTACTGACTCGTTTGTTTCACAAAATCATAGTGCTTCCCATACTGGGGCCAGCTTCCCAACGCAAATCCGGAGGAGAGCTGAGGTCGGCGTATTTTTACGACAGCGATCCTGTCGAGAGGAGAGGAGACTGGGGGTATACTGAGAGGAGAAGAAAAAGAAACCCATTGTGAACGTAATGAATGGAAAAGGCGTCTTGGGGGTGCTGGGTGTGCCTACATCTTGTAACATTCGAGACCTTTTTACAGTTTAATGTGAATTGATGAACTATTTTGAATTCTAGTGGTCCAACCAAAAGTCCATGGGGGAAAACATCGAATTCGGATTCGGCACGGCACATTATACAACACAAACATCATTAACACAACAAGACTCTCGGATTCGTGGTGTAGAAGGCCCTGCGACAAGTGAAGAGGACGGGGCTATGAAGCTGTGCTCATACGGTAAGGGTTTGTTGATGTACTGGTAGATTTACTGGTTGTCATCTGCTTGGCATGGCTCGAGAAGTCCCGAGGTCGTGGTGACTATCTGGTGCAAGCAGCCCTGGTAGTTGAAACAAGCATAGCCGCTGGACTGCAGTGAACAAAGTACTACGGTCGAGGACTTAGGCAGTCGAAGTCAGCAGTGATATTACAGTGATCAAAGTAGGAAAATATAAATATAAAAATCGAGACCAAACGCCAGCTTTCTTTTTCCACCCCTGTGCATCCTCGTTCAACGCCTCCTACGCCGATCGGTGATAGCTGAGGCCCACGCCCTTTGTGCGAAAACCGTAGGATAATAAGGGTATAGGTCTTTCCCTGCCTGGTATCGCAATCGCAACCCCTCGCCTCCCACGGGTAAGAAATCCTCAAATGTAGAAACATGGGCTAAATAGAACGAAAAAAATAAGTAAACAAAACTCCTCCTTCGCCACAGATATTAGCTCATCTACCATGCATGCTCGGGCCGTTATGTCGACGCCTATTTCCTCTGTGAGAAAGATTACGGGACGAATGGTGTCTGGAGCCGTGGGCGTAAGGCGGCCCCGTGGGGCAGACCAAAAAATAAAGGAGATAAAAAGAGCTGGTCTTCATGAAGCTGTGCTTTGGATGGCCTGCGCTTCGGACTGTGGGTTCGTGCGGGTTGAACAAACGAAGGGAGACGTCGTGCGTTGGCTCGAGTCCAAGCCGAGCGATTCGAGACCACGGCCCCTCTACTTATCCGTGGCATCTTCATTAGATGGCGCAGCATCCACTTTCTGGGCATCATCGGCCTTGGCAACATCTTCGGCATCTGCTTTTGCAACACTGTCGTCCCCTGCCTCAGTAGCCTTGGAGGGGGATGTTGTCTTCGGCTCGGTTGTCTCAGCTGCTGCAGCCTCTGTTGTCCCAGACGTTGTGCCATTCTTGTCGGGTTGCTTCTCATCAATGCTCTGAGTAGGGGCGTCTTCCGTGGTAACCTTCTCAGCCGGCGTCTCGACATCTTGTTCCTCTGCTTTCATAGTGACAGTCTTTGTATCGGCAGATTCAGCCCCGACATCGGCGTCTCCTTCCTGCACTGAAGCCGCCGTTTCTGCCTCAGCTTCTGCCATGTCAACGTCGCCATCCTTGTCGGCAACAGCAGCAGCTTCCGTTAATTGAGGTGCGGCGGTGCTCTCCGCCTCTTTCTCGACCTCGGGCTCCGGCTGCTCATCAGCATCAGCACCAACGTCCTCCATGGTCTCGTCCCCATCCTCGACATCAGCCGCGGTGTGCGTATCGGCGCCGGGGGTTGATGGCTTGTTCCCATTACGGTCAACGACGTCTTCGTAGTCCTCTTGAGCGTAGGGATTCTTGAAGTCCGTGATAGGGCGCTTCTTGCCGTTTGTTTGGTATATCCCCACGGCCTTGTCCATGTCTTCATCGTCGCTCTCTTCGAACTCGTCATCTCTGGCGACGTTTTTGTCGGCATTACGCCGGGTGATGCGGACGTCTTTGTTGTTATCTGCATCCTCATCGTCGAGCTCGGCCTCGTCTTCGTCTGTCATGACGTTCATGCCTTGTCTTGGGACGTCCTGCATCTGGACAGATGGTGCCGGAATGGTCTTCTTGAGGTTCTCGATGACGGCGTTCTTGATCTTTTCGAGGTACTCGGGACTGTTTGCATTCTCCATATTCGATGGACGCACGTTAAGCTCGTAGTCGGGACCGTAGTACTGCAGCAAAGTTAGCGCTGTCTGACGATTCGCAGTGAAGGGGTTACTTGCATCGTAGTATTCATTATAAGGTAGGACAGGGTCCATCTCAACGCCAACCAGGCGACCCGTCTCGTAGGCCCACGTCCGCGCGACATTGCGCATGGTATATCCACCACCGCCGAGAACAAGGGTGGGAAGATTGAACTTGCGCACGAAGTTGACACAATTGGCATGTCCACGCATACTAAGGTTGAAGCAGCCAAGGCGGTCACCGGACAGGCTGTCCCCACCGCACTGGAGAACAACAGCCTCAGGCTGGTAGTATGTCATGACGGCTTCGATGACAGGCTCAAAGATTGTCTCGTATGTCTGGTCGGTGATTCCGTCGCGGAGAGGAAAGTTGACAGCGTAATTCTTCCCGACACCGATACCGATATCTCTAAGCTCGCCGGTGCCAGGGAAGTACTCGCCGTATTTGTGGAAGGAGACAGTCATGACGCGATCGGTGGTGTAAAAGGCTTCCTCGACACCATCGCCATGGTGCACATCGATGTCAATATACAGGACCCGTTTCTTATAGCGGAGGAGCTCGAGTATGGCGAGGACGATGTCTGCAAGAGGTCCCCCATTAGCAGATGGAGACGCATAAAAGACTGTGGAGTCTGGGCAAACTTACCGTTGACGTAGCAGAAGCCGCTGGCCTCACTTTTTTTGGCGTGATGCAGTCCACCGGCCCAATTGATTGCGATATCGCACTTTTGTCGGTTGAGGCGAGCGGCACCCTCCATGGACCCTCCAGCACTGATGCCGCAAAACTCAAAGAGACCGTCAAAGACGGGGCAGTCGTCTCCAACATTGTATTTGGTTTGCTCGCGCATGTAGCTATCCATGTTGTCTGGTGTGACTCGCCGGAGGAACTCGATGTACTCGTCTGTGTGGAACTGCGTCATCTCGTTGACGACAGCAGGTTTCGCACGCTGTGTATTCAAAACCCGCGTTAGAAAGCAATTCGTTGTGGTCGGCTGCTTGTCGCTCGAGACGGACACCCTCCACACGTGATAACTTTTGAAGGAGGATCGACTTACGTAAACTTCTAAGTATTTGTACACATTATAGTTCATCACCAAGCTGTGTGCCAGTCGAATACGGTGAGGCTTCATGGGATGGCCAGTGACATAGGCATAGTTGCCAATGTCAGAGTCGTAGAAGTATGCGACCTGCTTCTTGGTTGTATTTAGTTTGGTGTAGAGGGGCCGAGAGCGATCGACTCCGGCAGGATCTTTGTCTCTTGACGAGCTGTCCATTTTCAGCGGTCCTCCTTGGGAATCCGATATGTGAGCAACGAGCAATAGTGGAGGATGCTGTCAGTGCACAGGGTGGATGGTTATCGATGGGATTTGGATTGTGGTGTTGTATAATGCCTGCGTGGTCAGATTGGATCTATAGAAGACAATAATGGGAATCTTAGGAAGGGAAAATTGGCACCAAGGAAAAAGGTTGTAGTGAGGGGTACTATTTTGGAAGGCGATGGTGATGTGAGGATTGCGAAATACTAGAGGTAGCGGATGTAGGCTTGGAACTTTGGCGTTGGCCTGGCTGGAGCTCTATGCCTGCCGGCAGCTACCTCATGATTATCCTACCTATCCCTGTCTCATATGGATTAGCAGTCTAGTATTGTTATTGGGTGGATAAGAGTTCCTAGCCCCAGCTGAGGTAAGCACTCCGGAGCTTGCTGGTCACTGTGGGCCTAAATGCTGTTGGTCAGTCAGTCAGTTCAATTCGTCAGTGCTCCAGGCTGCCCAGAGCTGTCGTCAACCTCGAACCTAGAGTCTCGAAGCACCAGCATTCAGTATCATCTACCTGACCCATCGTTTCCCTTTTCCCCCTCACCACATCCTCCATCCAAGTGCAAATATCCCCTACGACTTGAAATTATCTGAGCGTTATCATCTCTCGAAGCTCCTTTTGATTCTCGCTCTCTCAGTGCTCGACCACCCAGCCGCTTGCGCAAGATGGATCTCCGGAATCTGCTCGGCGGCACACGAGGCCAGTTAGGTGGCGCTCAGCCTGGATCTGTTCGTACCCTGTAGCCGACTTGATGATACTTCTGATGGTTACGGCCCTGACTAACTTCTCGTCTACCTTCCTTTGCAGGACAACTCAAACCTCATCGACAACTCTGAGACCGTCTACATATCCTCCCTCGCCCTCCTCAAAATGCTGCGACACGGCCGAGCAGGTGTGCCCATGGAGGTCATGGGGTTGATGTTGGGAGAATTCGTTGACGACTTCACCGTCAGGGTTGTGGATGTGTTTGCCATGCCACAAAGTGGTACTGGTGTCAGTGTTGAGGCCGTAGACCCTGTTTTCCAGATGAAGATGATGGAGATGCTGCGGCAGACGGGCAGGTAAGGGCTCCCAGCATTGCTTTGTGTTTGTTGTGCAAGAAGGGTCGCCCAATGCTGACCAACGTGCCGTTGTAGACCCGAGTCCGTCGTGGGTTGGTACCACTCGCATCCTGGTTTTGGTTGCTGGCTCTCTAGTGTCGACATCAACACCCAACAGTCCTTCGAGCAACTCACCCCTCGAGCCGTCGCCGTCGTCGTCGATCCCATCCAGTCCGTCAAGGGCAAAGTCGTCATCGATGCCTTCCGTCTGATCAACCCACAGTCTCTCATGTTGGGGCAAGAGCCCCGCCAGAGCACGTCCAATCTGGGCCACTTGAACAAGCCCTCTATTCAAGCGCTGATCCATGGCCTGAATCGACACTACTACTCGATCGGAATCAACTACCGCAAAACGGCCCTCGAGGAGAACATGCTCATGAACCTGCACAAGCAGCCGTGGACCGAGGCACTGCAGATGGACGATTTCTGCGCAGAAGGCGACCGCAACAAGGAGAGGCTGGAGAGGCTGGTAAGCCTGGCCGAGGGTTACGAGAAGAGGGTCAAGGAGGAGACGGAGCTCACCAAGGACCAGCTCAAGACGCGCTACGTGGGCAAGCTCGACCCCAAGAAGCATTTGGAGGATGTGGGCCAGCAGCTCATCGAGGACAACATCGTGGCCGTGTCCAAGCAGATGATCGACAAGGAGGCGACCATGCCGAAAAAGGACGCAACGAACGGCGCAAAGGACGCAACGAATGGGGGAGGAATGGACATTGATGGTTGATTAGCGACCGCTGCTTCGAACCCAGAAAATTCAACCACGACTTATGGGAGGGCATAATGGTATTGTACGACTACCCGCGGCGTTAGACTTGGTTTGTGCATGGGAGGTCACCCGGTAGATAGGTAGACAAAGGAAATTCTGTCTAGCCCCAGCGTGCGTCCTGCAAGCCCTACGTCCTTCTCATGTGTGGGTATGTTCCACCTCTGCCGTGTGGACTGTTGGGACTGACTGTTCCTGCCCTGGTCTCGAGGTCGTTAAGCCCTGATGACAAAGACCGGTCGATTGGTGCGAGGTGGCCTGGTGTCGCGAGGCCAATACCTCTTTCAAGGAAAGAAGAACATTGCTCTTGTATGGTACTAGGTATCATGCTTTGTCCTTCAAGACAAATTCCACAGACACATGTTGACTTCTTGGACAGCAACATTGTACACATACAAAGCCAATACTCCCTACCGCTTGTCAGTGCTTCTGCTGCGACTACAAATATGCAGCCTTCAACCCGTCTTATGGCATGTAGCCGTCTTCTTCTCATCACACAGTAGCACGACCTCCTCATTACCTCACAGATCATCGCCTTCGGGGACCACACACGCCTGGTAAGAAACAGCCCCGGTGGGTAAGTAACTAGCTCAGGACTATTTTCTTCGAGCAACTGCCCTCTCAAGCGAGAAGATGGCAGGCCTCGTTCGGTGCTGTTTCCCTCGTCCACGCAAGACCGAGAGTGATGAGCTGACGCCACTAGGAACAAGCACCAGGAGGACGATGATGAACCAGAAGCTCCAGGACAACCTGGCCCAAGTGAGACAGCCAGCAGGCCTGGCTGAACCCAGGCCTACCTACCAACCTAACATCCCCAACCCTTACACTCGCCGGAGCCCTGATGATGATGCTCCGCAAGGCTGTGTCAGCCTCCACTCTCGTCCTGTGGATGCTGTCTACGGGGAGCTACTAGCGAACGTGGACTGTGCGCTCAAACATTCCAAGTATACCTTGAGCGGACGCAGTGCCTTGTACATCTGGGGCTGCACAGAGGTCAAGAATGTGGACTACTTTGCCCTCACGTGCCCCAGCTCCTCACGACAGGCCACAATGGCATGGCTGACGTCGCACAAGGGAGTGACTGGAACTTTCATCAAGCCCCCCACTGAGGGTGATCTTGTCTTTTACACCGCCCCTAGCCTGGCTAAACCCATCCCTGTGCGTATCCGGTACATCAGCGACCGCGGATTTAACCTGCTGTCCACCACGCGCATGGTTTTCCGGTACCAGGATAACTACAGCCGCATCGGTGAGGCCCCCTGCGTCATCCTCACCCTGCCTGCGATGGTGGACTCGGCTGCCAGTTCGTGGCTCTCAGAGCCGGACCCCAACAACAAGGCGATCCTTGCCAAGTTCTTGTTCTCCATCCTCGACTGCATCATGCAGCTCAACTTCACGGTGCAGGGGTCGGGCCCCCTCGCTGCGGGTGAGTGTCCTTACGTGATGGACCAACGGTTTTGGACGGTCTTCACGAGCCTATATCCACAGGCTCCCTCGCTCTTTGCGCAGTGTGGACTGCCTATCCCGACCTCTGGAGTGGTAGGCAAGACATCTCAGAAACTTGATGTAAGGACGCATACTCCTCAACAACAAGCTCCTGTGCCTCGAGATATCCTCCCCAGATACGAGAACCCTCGTCAAGCCCCAACTCCTCCTCTGACGAGGAACAATGAACGTAGCCTCACTGCACCCTTCTCGTCAAAGCAGCCCTCGTCGTCGAAGCCAGCTTCCTCTTCGAAGCCATCTTCCTCCTCTTCGCGCCCATCCGCATCGAAAGCAGGCCCGTCGAAGGGCGCATCCCGACCCTCGCACAAGACCAAGACCACCCCTGCCACCACCCACTTCAAGGCCAAGGCCAAACCATCGTCCTCGTCACGGCCTGCTCCTCCACCTGCCCCTCGAACTGGAATCGCCGCCCTCTTCGGCCTGAGCAAGACTGATGCACAGGCTGAAGAACGACGCCGCCAGCAGGAGATTGAACTGCAGCGGCAGAAGGAGCGTGCCAACGCGCAGATGGCTGCGCAGATCCAGCGCGGCCGTGAGCGCGACCGGGAGAGAAACTGGCATACGCGCAAGGCTCAGGAGCGCATGGATGTTGCTGCTGCCGCCGCTGCAAAGCCGTTGTCTTCCTATTGGGACTCGCCCAACGGGTCTTGATTAGCCTCCGCGGGGCTTCCTTGCCATCCTGGACTAGATGACATGCTTACATTGCTGACTGTGAAAGATTGCGAAATAGATTCTCCTGGTGAGATACTGACGCAACCCGACATGTTGATTTCCTTGTTTCTTTTTCTCTCTAGACTGCTGTATGATAGGTAAGACAATACATGGTAGGTTTCACATAATCTCAGCTATCTCTTCCTAGATGTGACTATGTCATTATTTACACGACACTTGATACTAAATGGTCAGAAATAGAAAATTTTCCATCTTGAGCTTCCGATTTTAGATATTCATACCGTAGACAAGACATGTCGACTAGGCATCTTACTCAATGTGTTCCATTGTTCCAGTTGCAAAGATGTGATTGCAGGGACTGTCATCGCCAAGGTGATTGATTGCTTGCATCAGTGTCTTAACATTCTCTCTGAGCCTAGCCTCTTGCTTCGAAATGACAACTCCTCCATAGAGAAGCAATAAAGCTTAGCTAGGATTTATATATCGACCCCTTCGTCAGCCGTCTGCACCCCATCTGTCTCTGCCCCATCGTCTTCCTCCCCTGCCGTCAAGCTGGTCACACTAGCCATAGCCCCTGACTTCTTCAACGCCTTCCGCTCTCTGCGCTGCTGCTTTATGCTCTTCTCATGGTCTGGTCTGAACTTGGATTTCTTGATCTTCTTGATTTCCCTTTTAGGCCACTCCTTGTTCCCCTTGTTGAGTTCGTTTTCTTTTTCGTGCTCCTGCTCTTCACGACTGCTCTTGGCCTCACGCTCCTCTCGCTTCTTGGCTGCAATGCACTTGACGCAGGTTGTGTACTTGGCGTGATAATTTTCTGGGTGCACAGAACACTCCAAGTAGTGCGCTAGAGCAATGCATCTTTTGTCGCCCATTTGGCCACAAACTGGGCTTGGTGGTGGAGGGGTGGTTGTCAGCGATTGTCAAGAATTTATCAGATGAAGCTGGAGAGGTGGCGTGTGGAGAAGGATCTGGATGGGGAGGGGGAGGCGGGACATATACCAGTGATGGCCTTGAAAGGATGACATTTTGGATGGCATGGCTTTCTGGGTTGTGTTGTCGGTATGATGACTTGAGATGGAAGAGGGGCGTTTGTTTGAAATGGGGCCTTGCGAGTGTAGTGAGATTCTTCTGCGAGGTCTTAACCTGCACTCTAACGCTTTTTGATCCGTTTCGGTTTTGATATTTTCTCCACTGGAAGATTCTAGAGAGTCTGGTGGTGCCCTAATGCGTGTAGCCGAGTTTCTTTGAGAAATCTGTATGTTATGATAGCAACGCGTTCGTTGTCTGGGTCACCTAATCGCAGGTCACGGCCTGGATACTAGACACTTCCATGGGATTCACACGATCACCTACTAATCAGTAGATAAGCTCACACTGAGGAGCTGCCGTGGCGGGTCAAATTACAGTTCATTGCTACCCAAACGGACGCATCATCAAAAGGCGCCCTGTGCGGTACGGATAGGCGCAGGCACCCGATGATCATGTGCCAGCTGTAAGACTCCTCTGCTCGATTGGACACGATGGAGTTCTCATGAATCGCTGGTAGGTTGCGTTTCAGAAGACTTGGAAGACAAACAAGCACGGTCTATACTATAATACTGTGCACGTTTGCTGGACGTCAAATGTATGCTGAAAAGGATCCAAGTTCTGCACAAACATGTTGGTACATGCATGCTTGCAAGGCTGTGCCCGACGCCATAATAAATGTCGGAATTGTATAGTTGACAGATATTCAAGGCAGATTCAAAACGGCCGAAATTGTGAAGTCCTTTATAATGTACCTAGGTATGAGAATAGTTCCTGTTCTTGATCCTGATGAGGTGAATTCATCCTGCAATGACTTTGGTCCTATTGAGTCTCGCCGTGATACTATACCGGACTCTACGCGTGTCCTGTTTCTTCTGTAGTGGTATTTACCAATTTTCTTTGCTTTGGATTTCCGTCCAGTATTTTTAATATGTGTATATATGTAGTAACTGCAGCGGTGCCATTACTTATTTCTGTTCTAAAAGGTATAGTTGTATATATATGCCCTGGCAGGCCTCCTAGGTGCTTGCCTACACAGCTTCCAAGATTGAGTCACTGTCAAATTTCTACGATAGTGACCAAGACAAAGAGAAAAAGCAGTAGTAGTAGTAGGAGTAGAAGAAGAAGAAGATGAAGCAAGTATGTGTGCTTCGATGAATAGCACCGTAAGGATTATGATGACATATACCGATCGTGTCACAGGATAACAGGACTCGGCACCTGGCGTCAAGTTTGCATCGTACTCTTATGAAAGACGTTTATAGCAAACAACAATATTGCAATTCGGTTTTCTAATCATTGTTATGTCACAACACGCCAGACAACACGTCACACGACAACACTTGACGCATGGCCGAGACGACAATGCTCATCGACTATCACCCGGACGTGATGGCCTCTAAGCTCACGCGGCCGGTGTCAAGAGCAATTCGAGCTGATGTGATGCTATTTCACATTGTCAAACTCCGTTTGTTACGAGATCATTATGCCGATGCATCGTAGGTAGACTACCTAGGTGGCCTGGGCGGGACACAAGATGTTGTCTTCGAGGGAGCACTCCTAACGGACCACCTCCCTGACCAGCATGCTGCGTAAGCAGCTAAAAAGAAAGATAATCACGCACATCGCAAAGGATATAGCGCCTGCTCGGAGCAATCACACTTAATCATTTAATATCAACATCCTCGTCGTCATGAACCCAAGAGGCAACCAGTGCTGCTATCTCGCCCGGCCCCCTCTGAAGCCACGACCGTTGAAGGCTCCGTCCTAACTGCGCAATCGGAAAGCCCCCTCGCGAGGTTACGGTCCCGAGTGACCCGACACCGGCGTGGCCGTCAACCGCCTTGTCTCCTCAGCGGTAGACAAGGTGTTGGTCGCAAGCGTGCACCGTCCGTCCACGACGTCGGGTTATTGTTCCACTCGTGCGAACAGGCAACGGATCTTGACAAGGTCGACGCCGTGACACAAGAAGTCAATGGGGCGAGCGGCTTATTCGAAACCCTTTTTCTTGACTATCCCTTTTGTGTGTCCTCGAGAGCGTCGGACACGCACATCTGAAAACTGACGCAACACGATCTCTAATCGGTGGTGGGGTCAGAGGGCTGTACCGGAGGTCCAAGCTGAACTTGCTTCAAGAAGTTGCTACCCGGTATTAGTGCTCGACACGCTGCGACGGCTCGAGTGCCGAAGGAAAGGGAAGCGGCATTACTCTGCACAGTTACCAACTAGTGTCGAGGATGCCCATCTCGCTGGCAGAGAAGGCTGATATCGTGGGGAGACACGTGGACAGGAGGGGTCAAACTTGTGGAAGTGATTGTTGACTGGGTGCACATGTAGCTTTATGAGCTGGAGAAGCTGTGAGCGACGAGATGTATGACAGGGAAGTGATTCGTGATATTGATAGCTGGGCTGACTGGTTCTCCCTCCCGCCTCCCCGGCCCCCTTCAGCTCTGCAATGAATTGCTATTGTCGCTTGTTCACGTGTTGCATAAGTATGCGAGGCAGAAAAGGCTCATATTGCAAAGGGGCTACAAAAGTTATAAGAGAAAGAAAGAACAGCCAGATTGAGATTATCCAAGCCCTGACCGTTGGCTGGCTGGTAGCCCAGGGCTGTCAGTGAATCACTGGTCCTTGCATAACCAGGTAGAATGGAAGTGATATTTCCCTTGTTGCTGACCATCGCCCGAATCGATGAAGCAAAGAAGAAGCAGTGAAATCCCGAGGTCTGAGAGGGCAGGGTTTAACTGTCAGGACTGCTACTATGTAACAACCATGTGAAGACGTTTGGATCGTTGAAGGACAGTTGGTTTTTTTTCCCCCAAGAAAAAAGGTCGGAAGTGACTTATCGATGGCTACAGTGAACCGGGATGGAGAGGAAAAAGAAAATGAGATGCAAGGGCCTTCAACCGTTGTCAGCGAACCTTGCGAATGGTCACATTCTCCAAAAGGAAAAAAAAAGCAACACCTGCAGCCAGAGTCGCATTCGAAGGGCAGCCACAGTGCCCTAGAGGAAGATCGGCAGACGCCGGGTGCAGGAGGGGGGAAAGAAATAAAAAGAAAAAATGGGAGGGAGGGCGTGACAGCATCACGCTTGGCGACCTATTAATGCATGTAGAATTTCTCTTTCTTCCTGCATTCTCTTGACCGAGAAAGGAAAGTACAAGAGAATAGAGTAGAAAGATAGAAAACAAACCCCCCAAAATCCCCATGCAAATGCAGGTCTGGATCTGTCTTATTTGGTAGGGAAAAGTCAAAAGATGACGGTAGGCGGCGCATCCAGATCGGATACCGGCATAAGCGAAGGTCTCGGACGTCCGCATGCAACCATGGCTGCATCGCCGATGTGGAGAGATGCATCTTCCTGCTACTGCTGCATGTAGGTATTCGTTTAGAAGCGTGGTTTGGTGTGGAGAGAACCCAAGCGTGCCAAGTAACAGTACTCTGATGCTACCTTATCTACATTGAAGTATTTTTTTCTTTCTTTCTTTCTCTTCTTGGGCGGCGGTCGGTCGTTGTTGGCGTTGACTCGATAGAATCGAGTGATGTTATCAGTTTTGTTATCTTTACCTGATTAGAATCCCAGCAAGGCCCCTGGTTTTATTTCCCTAGGGCGATCCACACGAGGAACTGTATGGAGTTTAAAGAAGACCCTCTTTTTTTTTCTTTCGTGGAGGCCAATGTACTATAGCATATGAGAGTCCACGGGTCCTCTGGCATGTGGCATGCGCATGAAAGGTCGTCAGCGTCGTATTGACAGCAGCTCGAAAACGATAAGAAATGAAAAGGAAAAGAAGAGGTAGCGAAAAACAATACAGAGAAGGCTCGTGTTCTGCTGCAGTCTGCAGATAAGCCAGCAGTAAGCAAGAAGCAATCCCACCACACCTTCTCCCCCACGTCTCCAGGGCTGAGGTTGTGCATATGAGAATCGATGCATACAGGAAGGGTTTAAGGCCTCTCTGCCTCCTTCTCACACCCCCTGTCCCCCTCTTCTGACATGCTGCCACACACCCACTTCCACTATCGTCCAGAAAGGGGGGCCGGGGAATCATAGAAGAAGAAAAATTAGACAGACAACCCCAAGTAGCCTCTGCCCTAAAGCCTTGGTATAGCCACTCTGTGCGAAAAACGGAGCCCCATGCGACAGTGGATCGGCTGGTTCCGCTGCCCGTCCGGTGGGTACCTTTTACGCCGCCCACGAGGATCCGGCCAGGTTCTTAGTAGTCAAAATCGATGCTCCATGATAAGCAATGCTCCGATGCGACCGCGCTCGCTTCCTTTCTGTTGTCTCCAGCTGTGATCACTCATTTGTGGGTACGTCTTGGACGACATAAATATATACTTCACCCCGTGCCGTCTTTCACTCTGGACGTGATGAGTTGGTGACGTTCTTGACCGAAAATCCGAGTGAACTTCACAGCAAGCTGACAGTGTTATTGTCGCTTTAAGAAGCTGGCCTCTCCCTTTCTCCTTCCCTTTCTTGTGTTTTAGAGGCGGCACATTTCTTGACATCTAACAACCTCAAACAACTCGATCCTAGCCAGCATCAACTGTTGTCAGGAGGCGTCACAGAGATATCTCGCCAAGATGGACGAAGACCAAGGACCGTCTCAGATCGGTGCATATCCCGAGCACAAGAGGACATTTGGTGACCGGCTCAGGGGTTTCAAGCAGACTTTCTTCACCAGGGAGGGCCTGATAGGCGACTACGACTATGCCTTCCTCTTCACGCCGAGCCTTCCCTTCATGAAGAAGAGGGCGCAGGCGGCTCCCTTTTTCGGCCTCAATGAGAACCTGCCCGTGGTCCTCGCCGTCTTGTTGGGTCTCCAGCATGCCCTGGCCATGCTGGCGGGTATCATCGCCCCGCCCATCATCCTCGCATCTGCCGCCAACCTGTCCACCGAGCTGGAGCAGTATTTGGTGTCGACGTCGCTGATCGTGTCGGGTGCCTTGTCCATGGTTCAGATCACGAGGTTTCATATCTTCAAGACCCCGTAAGTCATTCTTGAGTCTGTGTGTGTGTGAGAGAGAGAGGAAGACTTGAGTGAGAGTTTCCCAGTATCCAGCAACAGCGGCTGACCCTCAAGCAATCTCGCATCTCTAGATACTACCTGGGCACAGGAGTAATCTCTGTCGTGGGCGTCTCCTTCTCCACCATCACCGTCGCCACCCGTGCCTTCGCCCAGATGTACGAGAACGGCTACTGCCCGACCGCCGACGATGGCACCCAGCTGCCCTGTCCCGAGGGATACGGCGCCCTCATCGGCACCTCGGCCGTCTGCGCCCTGCTCGAAGTACTCATCTCGTTCATCCCGCCCAAGACCATGCTGCGCATCTTCCCGCCCATCGTTACCGGTCCCACGGTCATGCTCATCGGCATCAGCCTCATCGAGAGCGGCTTCGAGGCCTGGGCCGGTGGTAGTGGTTCTTGTATGAACCCTACCACTGCGTTTTATGCCCTGTGCCCGGATATCGATGCGCCGCACGCCCTGCCATGGGGAAGTGCAGAGTTTCTGGGTAAGCACTGGCTTAGACTTCTTGTTCCGACGCTGACATGTGTGTATATTTATATAAATACATATATATTGACTTGGTTTATATAGGCCTCGGATTCTCCGTCTTTCTGACTATCATCCTTTGTGAGCGTTTCGGCGCCCCCATCATGAAATCCTGCTCCGTCGTCATTGGCCTCCTCGTAGGCTGCATCATCGCCGCCGCCTGTGGCTACTTCGACCGCTCCGGCATCGACGCCGCCCCCGCCGCCAGCTTCATCTGGGTGCACACCTTCAAGCTCAGCGTCTACGGCCCTCTCGTGCTTCCACTGCTCGCCGTCTTCATCATCTGTGCCTGTGAGGCCATTGGTGACATCACGGCCACCTGCGACGTCTCCCGCCTCGAGGTCGACGGCAAGCTGTACGAGAGCAGGATCCAGGGTGGTGTCCTGGCTGATGGGCTGAACGGCGTGCTGGCTGCCTTGTGCACGATCACTCCCATGTCCACTTTTGCTCAGAACAATGGTGTTATTGCACTGACGAGGTGTGCGAACCGCAAGGCGGGCTACTGTGCATGGTGAGTGTTCTACGATACGAGAAATTCTGTGCCAAACCAGGGTCACAGGGTCAAATAGAAAGCTGACAAGAAGTGAAACAATAGCATCTTCCTCATCATAATGGGCATTCTCGCCAAGTTCGCTGCAGCCTTGACCTCCATCCCCTCCGCCGTGATAGGCGGCATGACCACCTTCCTCTTCACCTCCGTCGCCGTCTCCGGCATTGCCATCATCTGCCGCGGTGTGCCGTTCACCCGCCGCAACCGCTTCATCCTCACCGCTGGTCTCGCCATCGGCTACGGCGCCACCTTGGTCCCCACCTACTTCAGCTACGTCTTCACCTACAGCGGCTCCAACAAGAGCCTGCAGGGCTTCCTGGACGCGATCGAGCTGGTCATGGAGACTGGATTTGCGGTGACGGCGCTGGTGACTGTGATCCTGAACCTGTCGCTGCCCGAGGAGTTTGAGGAGACGGACGCGGATGGCGGTGAGGTGGTGGAGGAGGGCTCGGCGGCGCAGAGGAGTCGGGAGGCCAAGAGGGCTGTGAGTGATGGTGGAAGCCGTGATGGGGATGAGAAGTTGGCATAAACTACTGATGGCCCCGAATACGTGTATGGGTCAAGAAACAGAAACAGAAAATGGTGCAAAATTATGAATTTTTATTAGTGACCCCGCTCAGCTGCTGGCTGGTCTTTCATAAGACATTCCCATGAGGTCCAGGCACGCACTCTTCATGACAGCTTCGTGGAACATGTACAAACCAGGGCTCATCCTTCTCACCCATGTGTGTTCATCATTAAATATGTGTCCATCATGACAATGGAATCACTTCCCCGACCGCCACGCCTCCCCGACCTTCAGCTCATAAACAGACAGATCCCTCGTAGCCCCGCTCCCAAAAAAGGGAATCTCATCCAACACAGCCTCCATACACTTGCTCAACCCCGGCTGCCCCTTTGTGGAGCAGTACACGATCCCCAAGGGGGCGAGGATGACCATGACGCGGTCTCTGGTGGTGACGAGGTTCTTGTACAGTGAGGGGATGAGGCGGAAGGCCTCGAGAGCGGGCTGGCAGATGTGGTGAACCTCTTCGGGGAGGAGTAAGGGTTGGGATGGGCGGCGGTTCAGGCTGGTTCGGCGGATTTCTTTGACGATCTCCGTGGTGATGGGGCCGCTGTGCGGTTTCCCTATGGCGAGAATGTCTTCTAGCTGCATGAGATATATGAGGCCGGCGTTGTAAGTCAACTGTGTCCATTTGATGGTCAGCAAAGTCCTTTAAAATATTTACCCAACTTTCTGAGCTGTGCATGTTGGGAGAGTTTTAGCAAGAAGACATCGTGAGTACCATTTCAAGAGCCTGCTGCGTGGTCCCAAACTCAATCACCGTGCTAAGCTGTTCCCTGAACAAGGTGGAATCGATATGGTCTAGCTTGAGGTGTGAGGGCGCCTCGCTGCCCGCCTCCGGGTTCATGCTGTCCCAGTCATGTCTCCATGCCTGGAGTTGCGTCCGCAGTTTGCCGACCTGCTGACAGAATGATGCTTTGGTTGCAGGCGAGATGGGTCGCTCGCTAGCTGCCATGTCGTTGACGATCCCCGGCATGTCGGCCAGGATATCGATGAGGCGGTCCAGGGCTGTCTTGGGTTGCTTTTCCCATGGGACAGTTTTCCACTTGGACTCCTCCATAAAGGTTCGTCGACGGACGGCGAAGGACTGACATATCTGTGGTGGCGACGAGGTTCAGTATTGTCCTGAAGGAATGTAGCGTAGCGGTTTGAGGAAGTCTATGGTCACGTGGCCTACCAATAGTGCTCTGCATGATTTGTACGCAGTGAGGAGCGGCTCCTCCTGGAATGCCTCTGGCCCGCAGTGCTTCAGGATTTGTACAACGCCAAGGTTGTGTATCAGTCGCAGGTCTCCATCGATGGCAAACTGATAGGCCCAAGTGATTAGTGAGAAGAAAAAAAAAGGAAAAGAAGAAGGAAAAGCTCCTTGTTCGTAACATGTAGCTACCGAGACGGTGCTATTGCCACAAAGAGGTCGTCATCTGAGATCAAGAACAACCGTTCAACCTACAGAGTACATGCCCAGAATCACAACAGGAACGCAAAGCCGGGCCAGTTCAGTCCGCGCAGCGCCGCCCTGGCTGAGCAACGCCTGCACCTCTCTCAGACTCCGGCCATACAACTCCAGGCCCATAGACTTCAGGCCCTTGTCGCGGTGGCCAAGGCCCATGTGCCCGTATGCCAGGGCAAGGCTGCAGATGTGGCTCGCGGTCGGGGCGAGGTCGTTCTCCTTGGCGAGCTGCAGGAAAGGCTTCCAGAAACAAGCCCAGCCGTAGGTAGCAAAGAAGTAGCTGAAGGCCATGTGCTCCTGAAAGGCAGTGAGGTTCAGCCCTGGGGGTGGATTCAATTTCCTGGGCCCGTCGTCACCACCACCACGACTCGTGCTGGAGCCATATCGATATAGTATGTCATTGCGTCGTTGGTTCGACGGCGCGTCGGAGGGTCCAGCGAGCCGGGCGAGCCGTTGAGAGCCTTCGGAGCCTGTCACGACCACGAGGGATTGGATCCGCAGGCCAGATGCGTATCCCTTGCATACGTAGCCGGCTTTTAGGCATCGCATACATGAGGGTGCAGTCTTGTCTATCCAAGAGGGAAAAAAGGAAAGAAATTGAAAGAAATCAGCAACTGATGCGGTTTGGAAGTTGGGATGTAATTATCGAACGTATAGTTTCTTTCTGGACGCACCGCACTTGATTCTCCGCTTTCTGCAAGTCTCGCAGTATCCACTTGTCGGGGCCCGTCCCATCTTTCATGAAAGTACAGGCGGCGTCACTCGAGGGAAGTAAGTGGTGAGGAGAGCTTGACGGATCAAGTGTATGCCGAGAATTTAAGGGGGCATTGTAATGAAGTATGCAAAAGCCCGACGGGCCTGTCGCTGCGCTCTTGCCAAGCAGATACAAGTTGACTTTCATGAAATGGACACATAAAGAACAATGGGAATTAAAAACGTGACAGGGTCGAGGATCAACATATCAGCTTGATGGCAAGTCATATCGGCCAGAGGATCCGAGCCAAGTGGTGGCACGAGTCACAAGCGACCTCCTACACAGACAGGCGCGCACGCACCGTCAATTTCGGAACAAACTGTCTCTCGAGTAGATTTAACATTGTAACTATGTGGAGCCCCATGCATACTCGGAACCAGAAAAGGAGGGGTCGGCAGCGGCTATAGCCCCGGGCAGCTGAGTGTTGATCCCGGATCTGAAAGGATTCTTGACCCTGTTCGAATTGGTTTAGACCTAGAGAGCGCCAACGCGCGCCCATGTGCCAGGTGCCCAGTGCCCCAACTGCCTTCTGCTCCTTGTGCAACTCAGCTGAACAGTGGATAGATGGCCATTAGTCTCCATCAGAAGCAAGCATTTCTCGGCTCCCTTTTCAGAGAGGCAAACGATAATCAGCCCCAGGCAGCGCCATACAAAAGACCCCAGCTCGTTTTTGGTTCAGCTCATCGGAGAAATATGCAGAGTTCCCCACGGAGTTAGAGCCCCTCCCTCCGGTCTGTAACATACTGTACTTGTCAGCCGCTGCCTTCCTGGGCGGCTCTCAGAGGAGTAGATGATGTTGGTGATAATCTCTGAAAGATCCTCTCCAGTGACAGTCTTTCAGAAGTCGTCAGGTGAGTGCCAGGAGCAGCGAGTATGCCGTGCCTGGTGATTCTGACAAGCGTCGGAGACTCGTCTGCTGCTGTCGTTGTCGCTGCTGCTAGTGCTGCTGCTTCCGCCGTGTCTGCTGAGGCCTGCCCGCGCTCTTCGTCGTCTATATGCTCCCCTGGCCTTTTTTTCTTGTCTCTGCAGCTGCGCTTCTCGTCATGTCTCCTCGTCCAGAAAGAGCCAGTCTCTTCTGGAGTCCACCAATACGCAGGAAACGCCCTCTGTATGTTGTTGATGACCAGAGCCACGACGAGCATCATGCAGCAGCCGAGTAGCACTCGCGGTATCAGAGCCCAGCCGAGCTGGATGATGTTGTCTTCGGTCGTGGCCAGCAAGGCTGTTGCTCCGGCAGGTGGGTGAATCGTACCCGTGATGCCCATGAAGACGGTCGAGCACGCGCAGGAGAGAGCCCCAGAGAGCCAGCGGACCTTGACGTAGTAGCGCGACGGCAGCTGTGCGAAGCACTTGTTGATGCTCACTGCGATGAGGCTGCTGCCAAGCTGACCGACGAGCAGATTGCGAGGCTGCGAAAAGGGCGAGTCGATGGCGTAGAACTCAAGCACTGCAGCCGCTCCCTAAGCAGCGTAGTGGGAAGAAACCCCACGCCTTGTCAGTTTTCTATATCTCCCTTGATGGTCGAGCGGAGCGCACATGCAAGCCGAGCCTCCTCGTAAGGAGGAGCAAGGCAGACCATGGCAGAGAGGCGGTGAAACCTACAAAGCTGCCCAAGATCAGCGGGGAGCCGGTGCCTGTTCCCAGAGCCGGAATCTGGTTAGAGACAGCATAGATCATGGACAAGGAGGACAGCGTCCCGACGAAGGAATACGCGATGATGAGCACGTTTCCCAAGAGTCGTGGCGGGTGGTCGCGGTAACCTAGAAAGCGCGCAACGGCAGATGGGAGATTCTGCTTGCGAGGCGACCTGATGAAGGGGTTGATATATCTGTCAATGTCGATATTCCATCCTATTGGCACGACGACGACGCCTCCTCCTCCTCTTTTTTCAGGTTTTCTGGACATGATGGCAGGAACTACAGCACCCTCCACCCCAGCTGCTGCATCGGAGGACGATCACTTGGGCTGCTCACTCTATTGTTGAAGAAATGGTAGCAGCTGGGTTCATGGGACTCGTTCATCCCTCGACCTGTCGAGTTTATTTCCTTTCTGAACTGCTCATACTTTTCTCCCATATAAAGAAGAAGAAGAATGGGGAGTGCGGTTGTGGCACAACGAAAACCATTACGCCGGGCCCAAGCAGCATTATAGGAGCAAGAAGAAGGGCTGACAGAAACGTAACATTAGAGTCATTTCTGTCTCTTTCTGCGTGTGTGTGTCTCTCTCTTCTCTTCCTCGGAAGGTCAGTTTGGGCTTCAGTTGCTGGGGAAAGAAGAAAATGTGGTAGCTGCAGTAAGGGACATCTCCGCGGGGACAAGACATCCATGCACGAAACGTCGGGAGTTGGTGGCTCTAACCTCGGCCTAACCTGTAAACGCCTATATTGTTCGGGATGGATTAATGGGGGTCCATTATCCATATTTATGTAAGAGGAGAAGAAAAGAAAGAAAGAATTAGAGGCAGCAAGGTAGGAAGGAAACTCCCAGCGTCGATTTGGTTGAACGCTGAGAGATGGATAGACCATCAACAGCAGAATCGATTCAAGAGAAGTATCTAGGCAGCTTTTCGTCGTGAATAATATAATGTGCACAACAGGTGTTCCACCAGCGGTGAAGGGAGACCTTTGTAGGCCATGAGTCGTACAACCCAGACAACTCGTAAAAGAATATATGCTGGATGCATAAAGTACCGAGGTAAGTAGGTATCAACCATCTGTACCACAACAGGTGCTTGTCATCCAGACAGATTATCCAATATGTTTATGCTGTAGGCGGTATATAGTACGATGGCCTCTGAAAGTTTTCTGCATCAAGCGATAGAGACGTCGTCGTTGGGTACATGATTTAGGGGTTCCAACACCCTGCCCTGCCTGCCTACCTGTTTCCGTACCTGGGATCCCCATGCCCAAAGAGCCCCCCCAGAAGAGCTATTGCTAGTTACACAGCATGAAGCATAAGAAAAGCTGTCGGAATGAGCCGTGTAGCAGATCTCGCACTAACCGATCCGTGTACATCAACCCCACGTCATATCTTGATGATGCGATTTCGACACAACTACTCACTGAAGAGTTCTCAGACCAGTCATTCCAACACACGACATGGATAGCGGGCGTCCTCAGAGAAGCCTCCTGGTCTAGGTTCTACAAGTATTATATTACCAGTAGCTCTTGATTTACAAGTGGATGGAAAAATTGAATGGAATCCCTCTACGTCTGTCAAATATGGGTCTCGGATGAAGGATTTCGAACGACTACTGAGGCAATTGTTTGCACTGATCAGCGATTCATAGGGCAGACAAACAATAACACCAGATGCGGGGTTTTAGCATCCCATCGTAAGTCGCATCTCCACAAGCAACGGTGGGATGGATACTGCAGGATTTGCCATGATGGACCGCCCCCCGCCGCCCAGATATATCTCAATCTACAGTTGATCGCATCACGACACCCTCTTCGGCCGGTCCGTCTTTCATCTCTATCCAGCACATCATACTCTTTTCTAGTGTCTTTCTCTGCATGAATCATGGAAGAAGAGACTTCAAACGGCAGTCTCCAGAACTGCGGGTTTTCTCCTCCTTTTCTTGATTCATTTATTTATTAGGATTGCTATTGCTTTTCGTATTTAGGTTTAACTTGACTGGGTCTCCAAGCATTCTCACCCCATACCTCCCTTGGCAATGACGCATCTACGGTGTCTCTCAGCCATAAACCTTAAAACCCATATTCATTTTTTCCCTTGCCCTACTCCATCCATCCACCTTCTCCCAAGTTAGCCAGTGCTAATTACTCACCTACACCGTAGTATGCACACCCCGCATCAGGCTACTGCTGCTCCATCGTTCGACTACAGTAGCTCCAGTTTAGATCCCACGTAGTAAGTCTGGGGAAAGCGATTTCGCTCGGTGAAATTCACCCTCCTCACAATGCGAATAGCTTCCACAGCTAGACCCCTTGTGGCTCAGTCCGGATACAATCCCCTCACTGCCCTACAGCCAAGTGACGTGCTCCAGAACAGCCGCTCCCCCTTGGCATATTTTATAAAAAGGCCCTCAAAAGTCCCTCGCATGGCCACCAATTCTCGCCATGGAGCGCAGTGATTATCCACACCTAACTGCTGGATCCCAACCGAGAAGCAAGCCCAAGACGTCGGCGACAGACCAGCCTCAGGATCCCTCACCATGATCATGATGAAGAAGACCGCAGGCCTCCTCGGCCCTCTTCTCCTCCTCCTCACGGCCTCCTCTGTCTCTGCGCAAAATGTGAGCACCTATGTCAATCCAGCCGTGCCGACGGGCACCCCCGTGCCTGGCAATTACACGGGCGGTCTTCGGCCGCAAGTGCACTTCTCACCACCCCAGCATTTCATGAACGACCCCAATGGTATGTTTGTGGATGCAAATGGCACATGGCATCTGTACTATCAGTACAACCCGACGGGTCTTGCTGCTGGCAATCAGCACTGGGGCCACGCCACAAGCCAAGACCTCTACCACTGGGAAAACCAGCAGATTGCCCTGTTCCCGCCTGAAGAGTATGTCTATGTCTTCTCTGGGAGCGCCGTCGTCGATGTCAACAATACCTCTGGCTTCTTTCCAGACCAGGACAATGGCGTCGTCGCCATCATGACACTTGCGCGTTATTACGAGGATGGCTCGGCTGGTCCTCAGGTGCAGGGCATCGCCTACTCTCACGACGGCGGCTACACGTTCCAGTACTACGACGGGAACCCAGTCATCAACAGCACGAGCAGCCAGTTCCGCGACCCCAAGGTGATCTGGTACGAGGACCACTGGGCCATGGTCGTGTCGTATGCGCAGGACTTTGTCGTGGGCATCTACACGAGCCCTGACCTCAAGAACTGGACTCACGCCTCCAACTTCTCCCACCACGGCCTGCTGGGCGCCCAGTACGAGTGCCCCAACCTCGCCAAGCTGCCCATCCGCAACACCATCGCGGGCTCCGTCGTCGACGACGAGGCTTACGTGATGGCCATCTCCGTGCAGCCGGGGGCCCCTCTCGGCGGCTCCATCACGCAGTATTTCCCAGGCACCTTCAACGGAACGCACTTTGAACCTTTGGACAGCGCCACCCGCCTTACCGACTTTGCCAAGGACAACTACGCCGCCCAGTTCTTCTACGGCACCCCAGACGGGTCCAACGCCGTCAGCATCGGCTGGGCCTCCAACTGGCAGTACGCCCAGACCGTGCCGACGGGCAACCTCGAGGGCTGGCGCAGCGCCATGACCCTGCCGAGGGCCCACTATCTGACCAACACCACGCGCATCGGCTGGGTCATGGCCAGCGAGCTGGTCGACCCGTCGCCCGTGCTGCTGGGCGCGCCCCTCAACACGACGACCTTTGAGGGCAACGCGTCCATCGCCGTCGACTATGCCTCTGTGTCGTCTGGCGCCCTGTACATCGACGCCAACGTGACGGGCCTGAACGCGAGCACCATCACAGGGTCCTCCACGCTCAACATGTCCTTCACCAGTCCCTCCTCCGGCGAGGTGCTCCGGTCTGGCTTCTTCTTTGGCGGAGACCAGCCATTCTTTATCGACAGGGGCCTGATCCGTGGCTTTGACAATGTGTTTTTCACTGACAAGTTCTCTGTCGCTGATGTGTGGAATACCACCTCTGGCAGCTGGCGTGTCCAGGCCGTCATCGACAGGTCTATCCTCGAGGTCTTTGTGGACGGCGGCGTGCATGCTGCTACGGTCTTGTTCTTCCCCAATGAGCCACTGACGCTTACGAGCTTTGCTACGGCGGGCCTGCCTGCTGGGGTGGAGGCCAGCGTCGCGGTCTGGGCGCTGGAGAGCGCGTGGGCTGCATCTGAGAACGAGCAGGGAACTGTCGTGGGTAATGTCACTGACACGACGACGGGGACGGCTGCCAGGAGAGATATGGTGTATGAGGCTACTACTGTGTAACGTTTGCTCGTGGTACTCATATAGGAGTATAGGATCTGGTCATTTCTCAGAACCTAGGCATGTTATAATTAATGTGACAATGTAATTATGCTAATCTATATGCTGATCTGTTTTCTCATTGGGTGCGACGTCATCGGCTGCATCTCTTAGCTATTGACATTGCTTGTAATTTACCTGGTGACACACACAATGTATGTGAAAAGAATCAGCTCTAATCACACTTTAGAAGACGCAGCTTCTTTCCACAGATTTCTCCTAGAATGAGGCCACTGTTGATCCAACTAGATGCTTATTCTCCTGCGTCATGTCCCATCCTGTGTTCCCAGTCTCCCCAATTATTTATCTAGTTGCAGCAGAATAATACGCAGCTCAGACAGTTCCGAAGGCTGGAGCTACCTTTACATGCCGGGATGGCTTCCCCTCCTCGTATTGAACATGTAGTACGACCTTGGCATTCGCTTTGGAGAGGCAGGGAGAGCAGTTCAGCCGCCTATGTTCTTCTTGGCGCTGACTGGTGATCTCTGCCTAACTGCTTAGTTCCTAAGACAAACAAGGTCGGTTGCCGTCCCCCAGAGCGTGTCTGGGTAATACCTGAGACCTCTTGGCCCCGCGAGAATCAATGTTTTCGGGACATAATAATCAACATATATCAAATTAGGCGACCCGTGCCGCACGCTCTGTTGATCTCGTTCATGTCACAATCTGACAAGTTGTCCCGCTAATTTGAGACTCTTCGTTAATCTGAGTTTGCGCTGACATTTGTTACTGCTCTGCTGCTGCGGACGGGTTGAAGTTAAATACGTCCGTCGTCGCCCTGTTCCTGAAGCTGTCCTACCTGCGCAGCTGTCACTTTTGTCTGCAAGCCAAGAGAGATTCGCCCGCCCCACAGACAACACAGCACACAAGCAAGCCGACATGACTATGGGATCTTATCTCGTTCCAGCTCTTGTCTTTGCCTCGATGGCATTCGGGCACCATCTGGTATCAATTGACACCAGGCAATCGAACGCCACTGTTACCAGCAGCGTGCCCTCTCGCGTCGAGCATGGCATCCAGACCGAGTGCAAGACATGCCCGTACAGCCTCTGTACCAACGTGGTCGCCTACGAGTACGACCAGGCCATGAACCTGACGTGCTGGACGACAGGCGACATGATTGTGGACACCAAGTGAGCGACACATCTGAACTCTTCATAGAGGTTTCTTTGGTAGACTGTATTGACTGGTTTGTCCGCGCACATAGCACCTGGTACAAGACAACTGATAATTGCTTTGTTACTGAGTGGGATATCATCGAAGGAAATTGTTAAGTTTACCGACAATATGAGTCCATGCATGAGAGGAGCACAGTTGACATTATGAATACTTGGTATGTTTGTCGAGCAGACACAGATGTTCTCGCCTCTTGTGGCGAGGTCGCCGAGACGTACACCAGCGGGCCAAGCAAGACTGAATACAACACCGAGTGCAACATCATTCCCGAATTTGTCGGCGAGATCGAGGACCACACAAAGATGTATCAGCCCGAGGTCGACCTCACTCTCACGTGCTACACCATCAATGGGGACGAGGTGCTTGGTAACAGGTAACATGCTCTCTAACCCTGCCCTTCTTCTTCGTCACATGAATCATCATGCCATCACATCTTCCCTAGTCCTCCTTAGCATGATTGCTGACGCCCTGCCGCAGCAAATGGTACAAAACTCTGTCAAATTGTTACGTCCCAGAGGCCCAGATCGAGTTCGTGGACGCCGACCTCGACGACTGTGGTCCCATCCCCTTCTTGGAAGCCAAGATGCGGCAGCCTGACCCAGAGCCAACTACACCTGAGCCTGCGGCAGATTTCGCCCGTCGTACCGCCAGTGGAGCGGGTGTAGGCCAACAGGAAGACCACAAGCGGTGGTTGTACCTTACGCAGATTGGGGACGACCAGGCCGACTGCCTGACCGACCCGGACAGCACGAGCGAAGCTCTGCAAACGTATCCATTTGGAGAGTATATTGTTGTCCAGTGCGCGACGTATAGTGAGAATGCGGCAGACGACAATCAGTGAGTTGAACACGAGTTGCTGCTGGGAACGGCCTCGGCATAGGACAGTATTGGCTGAACTGACTCCTTCTTTCTTTCTTCTAAACAGGATCTACCTGCTCACTGAGGATTTCTGCTGGGTCAATGATACCCTTACAGACCCGTCTCTGATCGACGACGAGACCCGAGGTGAGTTTCTGTCACGCTAAAGACCTGCTATGTCTTGAAATAATGATAATCTTCTGACTTTTATCAAGCTGAGCGATACCCCAACTGCAATCTCTTTGTTGACACCGTGGTATAAAGGGTGCCAGGCACGAGGGCCAGTACGAGACAGGTTGTGCAGATCTCCCTTGGCTATGGACATGTCGTGGTTCTCGAGACAACCATCGTCAACTGTCTTGGTCACGGGTGGCCACGCTCGATGGTTCATTTCTCGGTGTGGGAATCGGGCATCGATCGCAGGCTGCCCCGTATCGTGCAACTGGCTTCATTAGTGCAAGGCAAGGCGAGAATTGCAGGGGAAACTTACTTTCTACACTCACGAGTCGAATCTTGTATCCTCATGTTGGACTGTGAAGGTGCAGCAGGATACGACTCGAGGGAATCCTATAGGATATTTGGTTGCTATAAAAAAACAAAAAAGGGATATCTGCAGGCACGTGCATCTGCACTCATCCATCCGCTAGTGAAGAATGAGGCCGGATCATCCTACCCTCGAGGACTGCAGGTGTCTGTTCGTCCGATCTGGACATATTACGCGGCACATCTCATGGCCGTCAAGAATCCTCGCGCATCCTTGGCCATTCTAGCATCCGCCCGTACCTCCACGGCCCAGCTAATACGCATTAGTTTAGTAATATGAATATTTGCACACACAAGACGATCCGCATGGCATCGTATGCTAGGCGAATGTTGGGATCCGTTTCCTGTTTGTCCCTCACCTGTTCCATTTCATGTGCATGCGCATGGGCTGCTTTGCTTGCTGAGCTCTGGGATCTTGGACTTGCTCCTTGGACTTTGATGTTCCTTACGCATCCTGGCCCCCCTGGAAGACGCCACACATGTCGCTTGTATGCACGACGGGACCTGGGCTCTTGAACGATTGGTGGATCCACACAGCGCTTCGAAACACGGAAATGGGATTGACAGGTCAATATCCAGGAACAAGCTGTACATTTCAGCGCACGGAACGACGCGACGGTGTATTGCGTCTTCTCTGGTACGATATGGTATCATCAAAATAGGTGCACGGATCAAGAGAAGGCAGCCCGCGAATCTCGAGGCCAGTCCTGTAAAGAAGGTCGTCGTCACTCGTCTCATGTGTACTGCACTATGAAGACTATAGTGCACTGACAGTGCGTCTCGTGTACTGCTGGACTTTCCCTGGCGACTGGCCAGGGGCGCGTCCACGATTATCTGTCTCTTCTGGGCCGGGGCTGGCCTACGACGCGCAATCTCGACGGGACAACCCACTATGCACGGCACATGCTATGGATAGTAGTGAGCTGCCAGATCGTCGCCAAGCTTGAACATCTCCACATGAGAATCGTCAGCTCTTTAGGTCTTGTCCGTCGGATCGCGAGAACGCAGACCAGTGCACAGCGCCTCCCGCAGAGCCTCCACTCTTGGCAACCTGGGATTAGGGGAGACCATCTCGTGTCGCAAGTTGACGTGATTATGTTACTAGGGAATGTTGGGTGAGATCCAGGCTCAGGAATGGGATTACCATGTACCATGTCGCAGCAGGAAGCTAAAATAATAATAAGAACTTGTTTCTGTGCGTGTCTACTATGTAGACAGGGAAACAGTCTAAGCTAGATCGATAGGCGCTTGAGAAAAATGGAAGAGGGCTGCAGGGGCAGCGGCTTGAAACATGAAACAGGTCATCTCCACTACTACCTGCCCTGGTCGTGATCTGCTGCGAGGTCTGCACTCCAGCCTTGGCGGGCGATCAATCAAGAAGGAGAAGAACGGAAAATGAAAGGAAAAAAATCAAAGACCTGGCGTGCCCTGCGTTGATCATCACACATCTCCAGGCGCCTAGAATCACAGTTTGTGTTTCGTCATAGCACGCACATGGTTCGATTCATACTCTCGGGCTATGTCTGGAAATCCAGACGATGTGCATAGACTTGTGGACACTTGTGTGGGCTCGGCTACATGCTTTATGTACGGATTATTCAAAAATCACATTCAATTCCCCTATTCCCCTATCTGTTGATCAAGAATGAGATTTCAATTTTCAAGGTTACCTGTAAACTATCCATCCTGGCCCGCCTCCTTTATCCTCCCTCCCTCTCACTAACAAAAAGATCTGGTCAAGACGTCAGTCGGCCGGCCCTGGGGCCTCCCCTTGCCCTCTTTCCGCCCCATGTATATTGCCATGAGATAGAGCAAACAAGTCCAGAAGAAACACTTCTAGACCGCAACGGAACCACCACACACACACAAAAATCCGTCGACTCCTGGGAGGTCTTGTTGTGGGCCGTCCTCGTCCTTCTTCTTTTCTTCCTCTTCTTCCTTCTCCCGGGGTAAACTTCAGTTTCATGGTTGGTGTCCACCAATTATAGAAGAATGCCGCCCAGAGTAAGGGTTCGTTTCAAAACAAATGGCGATGGGCGGGGGTGTATTCGTCATCACCTCTGGGGTCCCCGTGCTACAAGGGATACAATCCATACCAACCAAAGCCACTGGATAGCTGTGGCTCCACCTCAGGTCATGTTTCGTTTGCCAACACGGATGTAAATAAATGATGCTTAATCGCTTATCCTCAAACTTACATGAATTTGAGGGGTTTTCCCTCTGAATGTGCACATTGTTGCTTGCTACCTTGATTGATGATTGGATTGATTTGCTGGTGTGACCCACCAAGGAAAGAAACAGGGAGAAAGGAGAAGGAAAGTTAACCTCCGTTTCTTGGGGGCAGGAGTAGGCAGGGTATGCTTTGCGTAACTACCAGCCTGCCAATTCATAGCTGCATGTCATGTTGCACACAACCCTGAGATGGCCGCGAATCATTCTCTCCCAAGCACCTTGAATCTATACCTCCTCATGCAGACCCCCAAACATGGTCACCCAGCAGGAGAACAGCTTACACAGCGCAGGCAATCCTCAACCGAGGTACCGTCATGAATGACTACTAGTCACACATTGATTCCCCATGCGTTGTCTCCTGCAGACTGCAGCAGCAAGCATAGCAAAGGGGCCCAAGAGTTGACCATAGTGTCCAGGGCACAATATTCATGGTACCACATAGAATGTATAGCTTCCTGTTTGTTATATCTCACATGCCTCTCTAGATCTTACTTCTTGGTAAGGGGTTCGACCCACACGCCTGCATGGTATAGGCACAAAGGAGCCGCGGACCCCTCCCACACGCAGATGGGCTCCCCTTGCTCACCACGGCGATCTGCAGACCCACCTGGAGCCCCAGCCCGAAGAGGATCCATTACGGAATGTTTCGAAGAAATTGGAGGCGGACCAAGTCGCTCGATAACATCGACTGCCCGAATAATGGTGCGTTGTGGCGGCGTATACGCAGGGCCGACAGACGCTGGCTGTCTCCAGAGAAGAGCAAAGGCATATCCTCTATATAAGAATGGCTTTCCAGTCTTGATCCTCGAACACGATTCTGTTTCCCTCCTCATTCCTCTTCAGCCCAGACTCCAACCTTTCAAAGTCATTCCTTGAAGCTAGCCTTCATCTTCTTCTTTTCTTGTTCACTTGTCAAGACCCACGCTCATTCGCTAGACGAAATCGACGCCGCCTTCCTTTACCCTTTTCGAATTCTTCCATTTTCTTTGCAACAAGCAGCAGAATTCCATTTTTGATCTATCAAACCCATCCTCTCAACGAAAAGTCCACAATCAAAATCAGTCAAGATGGTCAAGATCAGCCCCCTCGTTGCTTCCATGCTCTTTGCGCTGGCCGCTGCCCTTCCCCAGCAGCCTAGCGGTGTCGAGAGCTTCAAGCCTACCGGCACTGGAGTTGCCTTCCCCTCTGGCACCGGCGGCTTCGGCGGACACGGACACGGACAGGGTCATCACACCGGCCACCACTCCGGCCAGGGCCCTGCCCCTACTGGCGCGGCTGGCGGTGCTTTCCCCAGCGGCCAGGCTCACGCCTTCTCGGACGGGGGTCCTCAGCCTACCGGTTCTTTCGGAGGCAAGGGCTCTCACACTGCTGGAGGCTCCGGCGGTCACTTCTCGGGCGGTGCTAAGCCTACTGGCTGTAAGTTTATCTGTGGATGACACTCCGAAAGAAGAAACGACTTGTACTATATGACTGGATGCTAATTCTTGTGCCAGCTTTCGACGGCGGTGTTCCTGGCGGTCCCATGGAGTCTGTATCTGGCGCCAAGCCGTGAGTTAACCCCTCCACCTCAGATTGTAAGGCCCAGCTCTTTTAAGAATACAAATACTAACATTTACATAGTACTGGTGCGCCTGAGGTCCAGCGTCGCGCCTTCGGAGGTAGCAACAAGGCCCAACACTCTGGAGGCCACAGCCAGGGAAGCGGTGCCGCTCCCACCGGAGGCTTTGGTGGCTTTGGAAGCGGCGGCTCCGGGTCTTTCAGCGCCGGAGGTGCTCAGCCGTAAGTCCAAAACCCCCCAAATCAAAATGTTACTAGATATCAAAGCATTCGAGGAACTCACCAAGATGTGCTCAGTACTGGCTCTTTCGGAGGCTTTGGCAGCGGATCCGAGTCTGGTTCCGGGTTCGGAGGTGGCTCTTTCAGCGCTGGAGGCGCCAAGCCGTAAGTCAAGCGCATCAAACCTGCTCCTACAATACGGGATACTGATCAAGACGGTGTTTCAGTACTGGCTCTTTCGGCGGCTTCGGCGGCGACTCCGCACCGTAAGTCCTAATTCTTCCCCTCACCACCCGGACGATGTCGGTGTTTTTTCTCAAAGGAGCAAGCCAGCTAACTCGCAAATAGAAGCGGCTTCCAGACCTTCACCAAGAGCGGTGCCCAGCCTACTGGTCAAGGCTTCAGCGGCATCTTCTAAAGGACACTCTGCAGTCCCTCAGAAATTGAAGACGGCAAGCCGCGGCACACAAGCAAGCACGCGAAGAAATAAAAGGCATCCGGGCATAGGGCTCCGAGCCTGGATGAATGCAGCGGTTCTCTGCAAAAAGGGACCATTCTTGTATCTACTTCTACCTAATGGGGTTTGCCAATCCCAGGCAGCTCACGGTGGTGCGACTTAGCATTTTCGGGTGTACATAATCTCAAATAGAATTCTGACCTTGTCAAAGTACTTTTCGTCAGTGTAAATCTTCTCGTGAGGTTCCTGTGTCACCGTATAAGCCTGCCCTCACTATTCCTGGAAAATTCAAAACACCCTAGACAAGTAGCAATTGCCACAGCATGTCATGAGACTACAAGTCGATGGTATATGCTATGTATAAAGGCCATCATCGTCTATTCACTATACGTGCCTGATTTTCCATGTCCTTCCTAACCTGACTTCCGTTTTCTTTTCATTCCGCCTGTTCCAAGCCCAGTTCTGCAGGAAATCGACTGCAGAAATAAGCAGAATGAGTGTCACAGCTCCCAGTGGCCCTAATATCGCAAGGACCGTCGCACCATACGATGCACCCTGGAACGCGTTGTTTCTCCCCAACTCTGTAGTTGACAGGCCCACTTGCATAGCACTCAGAATAAGAGCAAGATAGACTGTGCCCGCAATGACCAAATTCATATTATCTCGAATGAAGTTTGCATATGAATTCCAACGCGAGAAGTACCCGTAAAATGAAAGGCCGAGGCACCGGTATATGAGGTTGAGGCGGCGCAAGCGTAGCTCGCCGTAGATGAAGCGGTCTGCTACTTGAAGCCGAAGTTGCTCACTCGGAACTTGTAGTATCTCGCGTACGAAAACTTTCCACTTCTTCCATGTAAATTCGTCTGGGATTATATGAGCGTCCTTGGCGATAAAGAAGTCGCTCTCATGTTGGATCAATGCAACATAAGACAGCAGGAATCCAAGAGCAGCGCTTCTTAATGTCCGAAGAGAGCCGTGATTCAATGCTTCGAGTCGAATATCATCATCTCGGTGTTGTTCCCAGAACTGCTGGTGAAGGAGCCATCGCGGTAGAGGCTTGAGGAACATGCGATCATCTCCCCACACGAGATGCAAGTCCAAGAGCTCGGTGATGATAATTCTGCGGCCCAAGAACAGCTGAGCATGCAGAGGTCGAGGAGGCCTAGTCTGACCGCATAGCCACAACCATCGTATCACACGATGAAGTCGCTTCAAGTCTAGCTCTTGATTAAAGAATGTATCTTCGGAGCCTGCTGTCCGCAACTCGACATTATCGACACGCTAGGAGGCGGGGAAGTCGTCTAGGACGTCTTCATGCCCGGCAAGCTTTTCAGGATCCGAGTCGGCTGCTTCACCGACATATAAAATGTTGGAGAGGAAGGGGGCAGCCTGAGTGCTGGTTAGCTTCGGTGTCTCTGGAACTTGATCAATCAAAGCTTGTTGTACAAACGTTTTCTGGAAATCGTTGCATTGTAGTGCCTATGGCCCGTTTGAGTGTGACCAGTCTGCGACCTTAGAATTCGTTTCCGTTCTTTTGTCTCATGGCAAGCTGCGGTGCTCTACTTGAGTCTGCATCGCCTTCAGGTCGTCTCAAGTGTCTTTAGAAGAAAGATGATGGGTGATGCTGACTGATATTTCCACAAAGCTCAAGATGCGAATGCCCACGTTTCAGGATGAAGGTATACTATTTATCAGATTAATAAGAAGCTAAGCTCAAGCAGGCAGCTATAAACAAGGAGATGCATTCACGCTATTATCAGCCGCACTCGAAGGCTGGAAGGATGAGCGAAAAGCAATGAAAGAGTACGCCACACGTAAGCGCTAAACTAAGTACTTTGTAATCCATGGAGATTATGCTATTATAGAGCAAATCATTTGACAGATCAGTGTGCAACCCAGCCTAAATAGCAGCAGCTACAGACACAAATATCGGTTAAAACACATCAAAGCCATTAAATGCCTCTGGGCTCCGATCATCAGCCGCATGCTGAAGGGAGAAGGGGGTGGGGAGTGCACTGAGGTATAGTTTCAGGGCCTGTTCACTTATTTTAAACAAAGACATTCGCAAATTCTCTTTCGGTTTGCGCTGTTGGCCACAAGTTGCCGCAATACACAACGTCCAAGGTTCACCAAGACGATCTGGACACAATGGCGACATCCTCGAAGAAACCCGCCGCAGAGATCCATGAGTCACTGGACGTATACAATGACCCTCCAAATGCGACGGTAGAGTAAGTTCCAGAAAGGAACCCCCAGCGAAAAGTTCACCGCCCAAAGTAGTGCCAGTATACTGACAAGTGATTGCAGCATTGTGGCCGTGCCTGGTCTAGGTGCGAACGCGGTCAAGAGCTGGCAATGGGATAAACCGCCTAGCAAATTCAACTGGATTACCGAGAAGAAGAGCACAGACGGCAAAGACACAAGCGGCTTGTCGAAGGATACCAGAGACATTGGTGGCTTGGCCAAAGACTGTCCGACTGCTCGCGTGCTCCTTTACAACTATGCTTCTGCGTATCAAGGTGAGTTACCAGCACGTAGAATTTGCTTGTTACGACGAGAAATCGCTGAGTCTAGGAATTTTCAGGTGCATATCAAATCGAACAATACATGACAAACATTGTGTCGATACTTCTTGACCAACTGAAGGCGAAGAGGGAGGTGAGTACTTACGTGTCTTCCGAGAATTTGATTACGCAGACGTTAACTTATCTGGGATGTTCGGTAGAAGCATTCGCGTCGCCCGTTAGTGTTTCTCGGCCACAGCATGGGAGGTCTCGTGGTAGCCAAGGTATGTCTCCATCCTGTGACAAAATATGCCAGTAACTTGACGCTGACGCTGGCTCAAAGGCATTGGTTGTTGCTGAAACCCAAGGCCAAAAATACCCTGACATGTACGAAGCCATCTCGGGCTGCCTTTTCTTCGGCACCCCCTTCAATGGGGCTCCAGTTGCCGACATTGCCAAAGAATGGGCAACTATCAACGAGAGACTTGGAAAAGCAATTAACTCTCAGTTGATTACCCTTTTGCAGCCCGGGAACGAGCAACTCAAGGAGTTGAAAGACGACTTTGTTCGCTCTGTGAACAAACTCGGACAGAAAGTGCGAGTACATTGCTTCTGGGAACATAAGGACACACATTGGGAGCAACTCATTGCAAAGCTTGCAAGCCAAGAAATCCCACCCTCTTCGCTCGGGAAACTCAATCTAGCGGTATGTTTACCAATATGAAAAGGAAGAGAAGAGAACATGACAAAAGGACTCTGACCGTGGACCAGGAGTATCGCCGTTTCGTCTCGAGGGAGTCAGCTACACTGCCCGGCATGGATCAAACTGGCATTCCCCGAGCGCACCGGGATCTCGTGCGTTTCGAGTCGGACAAGGATCCGGAATACCAGCTTGTGAAAGCTCCCCTTAGAGACATCGTGAACGCTGCACTGCGTATAGCCAAAGCACGTTTCAACGATACACGTCAAATAGCTATCGATCCCACCAGCTACAGACAGATTCTCGAGGTTCTGGAAGGGGCCGAGCCCCAGCAGAAACTAAGGATCCTGCGGCAGAAGATGACGTCCGAATCCTGGATCATTCGAGATGGGGAGCCAGAATATGTTGACTGGTTGACGAGCGCGAGTCGAGATAACAACTACTTGTGGATCCATGGTCCTGAGGGCAAAGGCAAGAGCAGTGCTGCCGCGGCCATCATTGGCGCGGTCAAAGAGCATATTCGGAAGGTCGAAGAGCGCGGAGATCAGTCACCTCACTTGCTTGCCTACTTCTTCTGTGACAATACGCCGGATTATCACACAGCTGAAGATGTTGTCAAGAGCCTCGTGCGGCAGCTGTGTCAACAGCAGGAAGTTCTAGCCACATATGCCATCCAGTTCCTCAACAAGAAGCTCGACCAGCGAACGCGGAAGAAAGCGAACCTCAGCATCGAGAATCTGTGGCAAAGCTTGGAGGAGATTCTGTCTGAGGGAACTATCGACACCATATACTTTGTCATCAACAACCTGCACGAGCTTGACCAGCAGTCCCCCTCGACAACGAAACTGTTCAACTTCATCCAAGAGGACATCGAACGCACATCTTCCGGCTCCTACAACAAAGTTCGGACAAAGTGGCTCATCACCAGCCGAAGTTATAAGGTCATGCGAGACGCTTTGGGTTCGAAGATTCGTGCCATTGATCTTGATGATCCCAAGTACGGCAACAAGCAGCAACGAGAGCTACAGAAATACGCAGTAAGTATCACATTCCATACAGAATCTCTACTACGCAATGAATGTGGTATGGGGTATTAGTCTTGGGACATGTGTCAGAAAGTATCTTTCAAGGTTCAGAAATGCAACCACGTATTATTCTGTCAACTGCTAACCAAGAGTTGTTCCAGTGGACGAAAGCCGAAGACTTGCAGAAGGAAAAAGGATACACCATGGCCATGACATACCTCACTGGGAGTGTCATTGGCAACCGGGCCGACCACACCAAGTGGATTGACGTTGCTGTCGTCCAGCTTGCTGCGTTGCCTGCTGAATCAAGCGAAATTCAGGTGCAACGGATACTCGAACATGTGCCTCAGAGTTTCGAGTCTCTTCTGGACGCTGCATGGTTTTCGATTCTGAAACGCGACGACGAAGATATGGAGAACATAAGAGAGCTCCTCCGTGCACTCGTGCTCACTTACGAAGATCCTCGGGAAAACGAGCTCCTGGTCCTAGCAGGTCTCTCAATAAACAACGAAGAATGCAAAGCCGATCTCCAGAAGCTTATCAACAAGTGCCAGCCTTTGGTCACTACTCGTATCTCGGGGGACGACAGTTTCATTGGCTTCGTCAATATGGACGTCAAAAAACATCTCCTGGAGCATTCAAGACAACTCCTCGATATTGGTGACGAGTGGATAAAGTGGCAGCACGGAAAGATGTCTCTTCGATGCTTCTCGCACATCGTGGACGCGATCGGAGATGGTTTACAGGGACTGGAGCCAGCAGATACAGAAGCCGCCGAGGACATTGAAAAGAGGCACGGCAACGACAACGGCCCGGACTCTGAGTCGGTCAACGGCGAATCTGATAACAAAGATGAGTCCAAGACGATTCAGGAGGCGGACGGCACTGTAAAAGGTGAGGAGGCGGCTGCACCAGCTGATGTAAAGACGTGTGGACCCCATATTGCTCTGGACTACGCCACCAGGTACTGGCTTCGCCATGCGAGTGATGCTTCACTGGATATTGCCGAGATCATCAGCGCAACAAGTTGTTCTGGGATGCTGAATCAGCGATCCGACTGCGCTGGATCCAGGAATATGAGGACCTGACCAAGTCCTTGGGCGGCTTCGAGTTTGCGACGTGGAAAGCATTGCATGTTGCAGCGGCCGTCGGCTTCCCACATCTGGTCACGGCGCTTCTGAAAGAGGGATATCAGGAGGGAGTTCATGAGTACGACTCCCTTTTCAACAAGCCGGTAAGCTGATCGCTGTTCTCATTTGCCCATTTAGGTGCGTCCTGTTCGACTCACTGACCACTCCGTAGCTCCATCTTGCTGCTTTCTACGGCAATATCGAGATTGTTGAAGAATTACTCAACGCCGGGTCACCCATTGACGACATGGGGCGCTCTGGCCATAACGCGGGTCCCCTCGCGATGGCTGCTTACAACGGCCAAACAGCCGTAATGAGTAAGCTTATCACGGACTGGAAGGCCAATATCAACGCGGTTGATGATCAGACGGGGCCTGTCCTGAATGCCGCCATTCTCTCGGGAAACACAGATGCTGTCCATCTGCTGCTCCAGCATGGGGTGAAGATCAACTACGCCTGGGATGAGGTGGAGGTTGCTCCCCTCGCAATGTCGGCGTTCCACTCGGACTTGAAGATGTTTTGTGCAATCCTTGAGGCAACCGAGAGCAAGTTAACTCCAGAGGAGTTTGACAAGGCCATGATCTGGGCGTCAGCAGCAGGGAATCTGGACGTGCTGCGAAAGCTGCTGACTTTCGAGCATGAGCATGTCGCATATCAAGACAGTCTGAGCAACGCCACTGAACAGGCAAACTGGGAAGTTTGCCTCTTGATCCTAAGACACCCCCAAGTACATGGACTCGTCTGCACGGATCTCTTCACGCGTGCTGCAACTGGCACCGAGACCTTGATTGAGGTCCTTCAAGCCTGCTGGGCCAATAGCAATGGCGGTATTCCTCAAGATGTTCTGGATGTATGTCTGTACGAAGCAACAGACAAAGAGAAGGAGTCCACCGTTGAGCTTCTGCTTAGTCTTGGATCCAGCCCGAATGCAACTGGAGACGAGTGAGTTACTTCTTACTGTGTTCCCTATCTTCGCAACAATGTTACTAACTCGGTACAGATTCGGTAACGCCCTGACTGCATCGGCTAATGATGGCACCGACCACATAACATCACTGCTACTCAAGGCTGGCGCCCATGTGAACTCTCCTGACGGCTATGCACTCCAGCAGGCTTCTTCACAGGGCCACCTCGAGGTGGTAAAGATATTGCTCTCTGCAGGAGCTGATGTCAATGAAGTCAACGAGCACCATGAGTCCCGTACAGCCTTGCAAGCTGCCTGCGACTCGGGTCATCCGGATGTTACCAAGTATTTACTTCAGAGCGGTGCCAATCCAAATCTTGGTGGTGGGGACTACACGAGGCCGATCTTTAGTGCCATCTACTTCGACAGTGCCATGGTTCTCGACGAACTGTTGGGGGCGCCTGAGTTACAGCTCGATGTGATCGGTGGACCGCTCAGCTCGACACCTCTGGTAGCAGCTGCATTCTACCTACCCGCCGAGCGAATGGCTTTGCTCATCGACCGCGGTGCAACAATCGACTTTGCCGATAATGAAGGGGATACTGCTCTGCTGATGTCGTTGTCCGTCGGCGATGCAGATTGTGTCAGGCTTCTACTTGAGAGGGGTGCTGATCTCTTGAAGGTCTCTGGGAGTGGCAAGACAGCGCTGCAGATGGCTGCGGAGAACGGGAACGTCGATTGTATCAACCTGATCCTTGCAAGGGCAGATTTCATCCTCCGAGGCTTGCAGCACGCGGCAGAGGAAGGGGATGAACGCGTCCAACATGTCATCATGCACGAGAAGGAGGCGCAAAAAGAAACCATGGCGAAGGAGGCTGCAGACGCAAAGGCAAAGGAAGAAGAGGAAATTGCGTCAGAAGCCGGTTCCGAAGGCGCTGGCTCGGAGGAAGGCTCTGGGCCCGGCGGCATCACAACTACTGCTTCCGAAGAAGACCATGATGGAAACCTCGTGCGCAGCGACCACGATGCGGAGGCTAAGACGCCAGCAGGTGATGGACCAACCGACGGTCACGAACCAGGGCAGACTGGCTATCTGACGCCGAATAGCGCGAATAGTGAAGACGAGATACCAGAAGGTAGTGTAGAAGAGAAAGAGGAGGAGGAAGAGCCAGAGCGGGAAGAAGAAGACCAAGAAGAAGAAGAAGAAGAGGAGGAGGAGGAGGGTGAAGAAGAAGAAGAGGATGAGCAAGAAGACGAAGACCAAGAAGAGGGAGAAGAGGATGGGGAAGAGGAGGCAGAGGAGGAGCATGAGGATGAATAAGACTAAGGAGAGGATTGGGCAAGAAGAGGTTGACCAACAGGGAGGTGTGTTGTAGAGTGGTGTGTAATCACTGGTGAGGAGTTCCAAGGTGGTTTGAAATGGTCACATGCATATTGTTTGAACGGTCTCGCCAAAGTGCATAAAGGCTCCGCCTATCTTCAAGCATGCCATTAGAAATGAGTCCTTCAAACTAGCAACCACGCGTTACATGCGTGGCCGCATATGCCACTATCCGCTATCAAAACATTCGCCACTTCGAAGAGAAGAAAGAGCACTTTCAGAATTCTCAAAGATGAGGTTCGAAATGGTCTTACCTAAATCCCAAAAGAAGGATGCTTGACCTTTTGTTGGGCTGAGACAGAGGATCTTTCAAAGAGTGCTGCACCTAGCAGCGATTCGCGGACGTCATCGCTCACGGCCTGGCGCTCCAGTTATTTTAATGATGACAGAGAAAACACAGCATAACAAACTCTGCAATCTTTTGCACAAACTATCTGAACAAACAGAACCCAAAAGACAACCTGCTCAACCATTAATGAACAACCTTCTTCCGCTGGTGACAGGATCTTGTCTCTCTTGCCTCGCCGCGACTCCTGTCTCGCCGCAATGCACAACTAAAATTCTCCACAAACGGCAACGCTCTGCGCCAGGGCGGGTCGACACTCAACATCACCACACCAAGACAACAACACCATGCGCTCGGTGGGTCTCAAGTGGTTGCTCTTGGCCGACATCCACTTCAGGAGCAATGACCTAGACCGCATCACCAAGACTGCCGAGTGGATCGCGTCTGTGGCAGCTCAACGCCGTGTTCACCGCGTCGTGGTCTGTGGCGACCTGCTCACCACCCGCACCTACCAGCCCACAAACGTCCTCTCGTCCTGCTACCGCTTCCTGGGCTCTCTCATGCACGAGGCGCAGGTGCCTCACATTCACGTCGTGCTGGGTAATCATGACCTGGCCTACCGCCGCGAAAACCTCCGCGCCACGACTGCCCTCGACGCGCTGCGCCTGGCCGCGCCCGCGGTGCAGCTGCACTGGGATGTCGGCCAGCACGTGTGGGATGGCCGCCGTGTGCTGACTTTGCCGTTTCGCGAGGACCAGTCTGAGCTGACAGACGCTGTCGCCGCCTTGAGCGACGAGGACGCTGCCGAGACGGTTGCATTTGCCCATCTTGCTGTTCACAGAGCCATCACCCAGCGCCATGTCGTCAGGCCCACCTCGGATGCCATTAGTCGTAAGACTGCGTCTGTTGCGTACCACGGGCTGATAGGCCCAGACTACTTCTCTCGCCTGGCCAGGACGTTCACAGGGCATTTTCACTCGCACCAGTCCATCTTGCAGCAGCCGTGGTCGACGGCCAACTCCCGTGGTGGCCGGTCAGACAAGGCCATAGAGGAGGCAGCCCGCCTGCGTGGGAGCGTCACGTACGTGGGATCGCCTCTGCAGTTGACCTGGGCGGACCTGTGGGACGAGCAGCGCGGCGTCTTCCTGCTAGACCCTCAGACCCTGGATCACGAGCTTATTGTGAACCCTCATGCCGTAGGATACGTGACTGTCGGCGTGGAGGAGGTTCTGGGTGAGAAGGTTGACCCGCAGCTGATCCGTGGCAGACATGTCATGTTGTTGGGTGATCTCACACGGTATAAGTATGCTGCCGCGAGGGACAAGCTCGTCATTCTCGGGGCTCGCAGTATCAAGAGCTGGAGTCCGATTGCGCCTAGATTGCAGGGCACGATTGTAGCACATGGGCTGGGTACATCAACGCCTGCCAGCGATGCCTCGATTCAGAAGCCGAATCTTGAGTTAGAGAATGATGTGGATCAGGCCAAAGAGAAAGATGCAATAGGCACCTTCGATCGAGCATTGCAAGTTCACGACTCGCCACGGCCAGAGCAGCTCGATCTTTGTGAGCAAGTGGCAAGATATGTGGATGCCCTCGATCTCGACCAATCTCTTGAGGCGTCTCGAGAGTTGCTCGTCCAGGTGGGCCAAAGGCTGTTAGAGGTTGCAGCCAACGAACAAGCGGAGGAGGAAGACCAGAAACTTGAGGGGGGCGAGCCGGAGACTCTTGACTATAAGAGCATAATCCCGTCTCGAAATATTGATGGAACTGATCCCGCCGCCTCTTCCCCAGCGAGACCAGCCTCACCCAGTCAAACCTTTCGCTCTCCCACGGTCTTCAATGCCCAACCTCGGTCGCTGAGCATCACGAACTTCCTCGGAGTACAGTCTACAATTCACCTCGACTTCGGCAAAGACATCAAACGAGGCGTCACATTCCTTGTGGGTGAGAACGGTTCTGGAAAGAGCACCCTCGTCGAGGCCATCGTGTGGTGCCAATTTGGTAAATGCCTGCGCGCCGGGATCGGGGTCGGTGATGTTGTCAACGATAAGATCAAGAAAGACTGCAGCGTCCGCATGGTCTTTGACAACGGCTACGCAATCACCAGATTCCGCAAGCACAAGGAATACGGAAACAGGATCATCGTTGAGAGAGATGGAAGAGTGCTGCCTGAATTCGAAAAGGCGGATGTGCGGAGCACGCAGGGGGCCATCGACGAGTTGCTGGGCATCAGCTACACCACCTTTGTCAGGACTATCGTGCTGGGCCATGAGAGCGCCACAAGCTTCCTGAGCTCAAAACCCTCGGAGCGCAGGGATCTGATCTTGTCCGTCCTCGGGTTGGAGATCTTGGACCGCTGTGGTACCACCACCAGGCGCTTTGTGCGCAGGATAGGGGAGGATGAGGCTCACCTGGCGTCCAGGGTGGCTGCGCTGGAGCAGACAATGGACCACGTGCAGGGGCGTATCATGCAACTGGCCAAGACGAAGGACAGAGTACAGACAGAGCTCGCCCAGATCGACCAGGAGAGGCAAAAGGCCCTCAGAGACGTCGAGGAAACGATCGGCCTTAGCACCAAGGAAGATGAAAATGCTTTTGCTCAGTCTGAGCGGCTGGACGAGCAGATGTCGGCGACGGAAGAAGAGGTGGAGACCCTCCTGCACTTTAACAGGCTTGCAGATATCCGAGGAGCCTTTGACGAAGCTAGATCGGCAGTTCAGAGCAGACGGCTTGCTGTACTCCAGCATATTGCAGAGCTGGAGGATAATTACTCGTCTCTCTTCTCAAACAAGCCTGTGATGGATACAGAGGATTCCGAAAGACCAGAGAAACACACCAGTGCGACCATTAGCCGGCTGCTGGCTTTCCTCTCACGGATGTGCCGCATCTTGCAGTCCATAGACGCTGGTTTACAAGCTTCTTCTCCAGCGCGCTGGTCGCCTTGGACGCTGGGGCAACGTATCGCAGCATGCTCTGCGAGGGTAGCATCAACATTCCTACAACAAATATTGGCCATGCTTGGCAATTTGACTGGTGTTGCGCATGTGCAGGAAGAGCGAGAGTCAAGGGCAAGGAGGAAACAAGAAGTACTGTATGCCTACAAGGCATCCTTGGAAGATGTCCAGGGGAGAATCACAGAACAGCGAAGGCAACTATCCCATCTCGAAGATTCTGGGACTGAGCAGCATATCACACAAAAGATAGCCACGGAGAGGAATATGTCGGATCAGGACGTACGGAACAGCCTCGAGAAAGTCTCTGCAGAAAGGGCCAAGGCATATCCAGCACAGCTGAACGCAGCCCTCAGGACGTTAGCGGACCTACAGGGACAGAGGAAGCTTTACACAGCCAAACAGGCCCGACTCAGAGAACTCCAGGCCGCCACGCGAGCCATCTCCGAGAAACTGGCCATGATTGAAGAGGTCATCGACACAGAGACAGCAGCGAGGGAGAAGCTCGAGACAGAATGCGCCGTCCTTGAAAAGGAGAGGGCGACTCTCGCCGCAGACCGCGAGCTTATCGACTTCTGGGCCTCGGCGCTCGCGCAAAAACCGCGGCGCGCCTCCTCCTCGTCCTACAATTTCAGGGAATTCATTCTAGAGAAATCCCTGGAAGAACTCAACACCGCCATCACGCATATCCTCACGATCCTGTTCGAGAACAGCCGGCATGCCACTGCCCTGACCACGGGGATGTTGCGCTCCCTCTTCGTCGGCGATGAGGGAACCGACTACGATACGGAGAACGAGGGTACTGGGCAGAACCAGAACAATGCCAAAGCAGCGGCAGCAGCCGCCCTCGACAGCTCCCTCTCGGTCGATAACCGCCTGTCCTACGGCAAGCGCAGCGGCGGCGAACGCAAACGCATCGACCTGGCCCTTTTCTTTGCGCTACTGCACATCGGCCACACCCGATCTCCGCACCGTGCCCACTACATGCTCGTCGACGAGGTGTTTGACAGCCTCGATGCTGCAGGCCAGGCGGCTGTGGTCAGGTGGTGTGACTATATGGCGGATGCGAGGGTCGCATATATTGTCGTCATCACGCACAGCGAGCATCTGGTGTCGCAGGGAGTTGGGGCTGATGGGGATGAAGGAAATGAGCAGGAGACTGGTGCTAGCAAGGCAGTCTTGTCGGCCAGGATGGAGGCGAATGGTGTTGAGTTGGAGGTGGATGGGAGGAAGGTTGGGGGGCCAGTTACACTGTGATCCAAGGTTCTCGGTCACAATTCGTAGTCGATAGAATGATGTTTCTGGGTTGTTTTGTAGATAGTGGATGTGACGCTCCATTTCGACTTAAGTGAAGCTGAAATAATAGCTCAATACCGATGAAATCTTTTATGTTATTTGATACTTGGTGGGATGAGACTCGGTTTTCTCGTTGCATGAAAACACAAGCAATAGCTCGAGGCGGACTGCGCAGCCGATTTGCTGGGGCTACAATGTTTAGGATCTTTTATACCGACGAAATTATTTACGACCAACTCATGAAGTCCACAGATTAATAGAAAGTTAGAATTGTATGCCATGTACTTTATTCATACTGTTTGACCTTCATTGGCGGGTTACAAACAAGATCTCTACTTGACCCGCAATTCTCAATAATATACAATTCCCAACGCAACATATTACATCATGAAGAGGGCCTTGAGAACAAACTTGAAGATTGGAAGTTCCATCGATATAAAGTCTGACCTCCGTACTTCTCCACTTGTTAATCTGGGGCGTCAAAGCAATATGAACAACCGAACAACGGCAATGTGTTGTACTGCAGCAACGCAATCAATGTACACCAGACATTGCGTTGCAATCAATACGTTGCTTGGAGGCTTGCAGACAGGAGAGGGTCGCCGACCTGAAGGTGCTCAAGAACCTGCAAGTACGACATGTTTGCGCAAATTCTGAGCCACAAATACGTGCATCAATACGTCTCATTGACTTCAGACGCATGGAAGGACTAAGAAACCCATACTGCAGACCACCTGGGTCATTGTCTGTCGCACTGGAGTCGATGTGAGGTGCTTGTAGAAGCAGCCTGCGTCAGCCATGAGCCCCCTTTTCGCCATTAATAAATTATGTCTAGGAAAGCGTATACTCAAACACTGCACGACCGTCTCTCTGGTCAGGCCAATATCTGCGTAAGTCATGATCGATTCGTTCCCTCTGTTGTATCACTGATACCGGCTAGTCATTGGTAAGGATTCCCTGTCAGTGGACGATTAGTGCTTAGCTAGTAGGGAATTGCGGCTTACGGCAGTGCTTCGGGTAGGGCTTAGCGGCTGTTAGTACTATCATTGATGGCGTTGGCTGCAACGCTTCAGGGCAACAGGGCCCAGTTCGCCGTGGGTGCCTGGAATGTTTCGCTGCGGGAGCCCCTCATTTTCCTTATGAAAAGAATGTCTATTGACTATTCCAAATTATGTTGCCGAAACGACTTCGTCGGCTCCCTTCAACTCATCGAGCATCCTTTCTTCGCCGTACCACACCAGGTTCAGCTCATGTCACCATCATAAGCTCCCAGGACCGCGCCGTCTCCTCATCGAGACGGCCACTGGTGCCCCGTAGATTTCCAACCAGCGGGTTCGAGATCATTGATGCGTCAGTCGAGGAGGAAACCCTGCCATTCTACCACCAGAGGCCTTTCTATCCTGTTCGGATCGGCGAAGTCTTAGACAAGCGATATCAGGTCGTTACCAAGCTTGGTCATGGCACGACCTCGACAACATGGCTTTGCCATGATCTTTTGTAAGTTTCCGCCGCAAGCTGGAGAATCGTGCTGACATCCGTTTATCAAGGGATTACCGATACGTGACGTTGAAGGTGCATGTCAATACTCTGACTTCGAACCGAGAGCTGGAGGTCTATCAGAATTTGAAAAGTGTCGACTCAGATCACCCAGGTTGTGAGATGATCCGAAAGCTCGAGGATTTTTTCGAGCTGCAAGGACCGTATGGTACACATCAAGTTTTCGTTTTGCCTCCACTTGGCCTGAGTCTGAGGGCTTTCCAAGACATGATGCCGCGTCATGTTTTCGCTCAGCCAATCGTGAGGATAGGTATTGTTCCTATACCTGAGGCGAGGGAACTAGACTCTCTCGCATCATCAGTGGAAGACGGTGAAAATAGGAACCAGTTTTTGGATCCTATTCGAAGATTACTGCGCTGGATGCCTGAAGAGAGACTTAACTCGTACCAAGCCTTCACGCATCCCTGGGTCTCGGGTTCTTGGGATGTTTTGGGGCGGGAAACTTTCACGCTGATAGAGTGGCAGCAGCATAAATTGATCATCTTCATATGCGTTGCTTCGATGGGCGAGGGAAGGTGGTTTATATATATATATATATACACGTGCAAGAATTGCAAGACAAGCACACTCCACCTTTCCACCGCCCAATCCAATCCACCAGACATGCGTGGGAGCCAATGAAGTGGTTCTCTAACTACCATGCTGTCTTGCTCTGGTTGTTCAAGTTGGGAAACAGGGGCGATTGCCGACCCCTCTGTTCCTCGTACTACTGCCAATCATGCATATGTCGATACAGGAGGTGCCTTTCTCGGCGTATCCAGACCTTGCCTTGCTGCCGCTCTAGCAGCCCGGTGGCATGAAGCGATGAGCCGCATAGGGGATACCAGGGGCCGAGACGATGAAAGAAAGGGGAAGGAGGTGGCGCGAGAAAAGTGGGAGATAAGAGACAAAAAGTCTAGTGTACAGGAGAGACTTTGGAAGGAGGTCATCTTATTTATATTGCAGCGACCTCGGGCTAGGGGCGGCGTGCGCGGCTAGCAAATGCGTTATTAGATCTTATGGGGAGTCCCCGACAGCGGTTTCGCGATTACAAAACATATCTGAAGCAAGGATTCTCAAAGTCCGTCATATCTGCCGCGTCGTAGGACGTAGGATCCTGTACCTCTCCAGCTGCCACGGCCGCCGCCGCAGCCTCATCCCTCTTCTTGTTCCTCCGGCTTAGCAACGCCCGAATAGCCATCGCGGTACAGACCTGGGCCACAGCACAGGCCAGGATCACTTTGCAGCCCGTGGGATATGTCGGTGACTCTTGCTCGAGGAAGGCATGCGGTCCACTAAGAATGAAACGAGGACCATGGTCAGTACTGTAGAAAAGTGTGGTAACATGCGTTAGGCCTTGGATGGGATTCCACTCACATAATGTTGCCAGCACAGTAAGCAAGAAAGACAAGTGCCGAGCCGGTCGTACGCTTGGTATATCCACCCAGGTTCGTCGCAGGCATCTGCAAGGCAAGCACCAGGGAAGCCACGTACGCGCCGCAGATGTAGTACCCGATCAGCACTCCGATCTTGTTCTCGTAGTTTGTCCGGGCCAGCCAGCCCATCAGGGACGTTCCAATGATTGTAGGGACGTTGTAGGTGGCCATGACGATAGTCCGTGCATTCTTGAAGCGCGAGGCAACATAAGTGCCGGACAAAATCCACACCACCTGGAACGCACCCTGTGGGATGCCCAGCGCGGTGGTCTTGAGACTGCCGTTTACCAGGCCTTTGATGATCAACTTCCCAAACGAGGCATACCCACCATTCACGACTTCGTTCAGCAGAACAAAGAAGAATAACAGCCAGACTTGAGGGTCTGTCAGAGCCTCGCGGACCTGGGTCCACTTGATGGTCTTGTTGAGGATACCGGTGTGGGCCAGACGGCCACGGGCAATCAGCAGCGCCTTCTCTTCGAGCGAGAACCGCTTAGCCGATAAGATGCTGTCTGGAAGGAAGAAGAACAGAAGGACACCCCAGCAGACGGTGATTCCGCCGCAGAGGAGGAAGATGGCCTTCCAGACGGGGAAACTGGAAAGTTGGCCGATGCCGTAGGTGAGGATACCACCGATCATAGATCCCACGCCGTTGCAACAGTAGAATACTCCGGCACGGAAGGGTTGTTCCTGTCGAGTATACCTATAGAACTGGGTCAGTTGGGGTGGCAAGCCTGAGAAGATCGGTCGTCCTCTTCCAGGACTCAACCAATCAAAACAAGAAACCGGAAACAAAACACCCTACTCACCACATGGCCACGATCAGCATAAAGCAGGTCGTGATAGGTGCCTCGAAGATTCCCAAAAAGAAACGGCAGGCGGCAAGTCCACCAAAGTTGGAACACGCGGCGGTGATCATAAGGATCGCACCCCAGACCATGACGCAGCACCCTACGATCTTGGCCATGAGGGTCTTTTGCACAAGCCACATCCAAGGGTATTCAGCAAAGAGATAGGCGAAATAGAAGATGGACGTGAACCAGCCGTACTGGTCCAGGCTGATGCCAGTGCCGGTCAGGAGATCGAAGACGGCAGCATAGGACATGGCCTGCTTGTCGATGTACTGGAGGACATAGGTACCCGCCAGCAGCGGCAGGACGATGAGATCGATCTTGCGGACCAGACGCTTGTTGAGGCTCGCGTCGGCCAGGAGCTCAGCTAGGTAGTCATCGTGGAAGTTGTGCTCTCGGAGAAACACCTCGCCGGCGTCTAGGTTGACAATCTCGCCTGCCGTGACGGACTTGACTCGAGAGATGGAGACATCGTCGTCGGCAACAGTCTTCTTGTCGGCGGGAAGTTGCTCCAGCTTGAGGTCTGCTTCCTGCGAGGCCATGATGCTACTGCTGCTGCTGCTTTGGTTGTTGTAGAGTTTGATCTTGGGCTGCAAGATAGCAACAACAACAACACAACAACCCTCACAGCAGGAGTAGGAGGTGTGGCCTTCTCATTATACTGCCATGGTTATTACTCTGTACTATAGGAGTAGAACGGCCTGTGGAGCCAGAGATTACTATCAAGAGGACCAAGCGTGTTATCAATGTTGGTTTTGCCGCCTTGAATAAGGCGTGGGTCTTTGGTCAAGCTGATTGTTTATCTGCCAAGCACTTAGACAGCTATTGAAATAGGGATCAATTGACAAGACTAAAAGCGTGGTGGCAACGGTTCCGATCGGCTAGGAGAGAGAGCAGCTACGGGAGGATACCGATCGGCAACAAGCTTATGGGTCCCGGGAAGGGGCTGCATTGTGAGGTTACGCGCTGCTTGTGCGATAACCGACTCAAGGTTGTACGGTGTATCTCTGCTTCTCGGGCCTTATTTCTGCTTTCCTCTTTTTCTGTTGTTGGGTGCCATGCTTATGAATTCGATGTGCAATACAGGGGCAGCCCTACTGTTGGGGGTGCCAAGTGTCTTGTCTGCGTCTGGAGCTGACGGTGCGTTGTTGAGTTGGGACGATCTCTGGGCGATAGGCCAACCATGCCCGTAGCCGTATTAATCAGTGGTACTCTCGCCAAGGGAAGAAACTGACCCGTCACACAGAACCAGTGGTAGTTTTGGTGTTGATGACGTCCCATAACTTATTTCCCAAGGAAAATAGATTTATGAGCGAGATCATACGAGGTGACAGGATGGGTTCCAGGCTCTTTATCTACGTCTTTATTCTGAACGAATAAGGAGGGGCAGGAATGGCGCAGTGGACCCAACACTCCGGTTCCCCTATCCGGTCCAAGGTTGTCCTCTCAAAGTGCCGGCCGTGGTTCCCGGCCCCATATCCGACCTCGCACGACACTCTGGGATGTAATTGCATACTCATGTACTTAGTAATATCATGATGGACTCTCTCTGAGCGTATGAACATTTATGCAAACCTACATAGTATGTATTCGCTCTTCTCACCAGACAAACGAGCGAACACTGACCTACACACCGCCACACAATTATCACCACCATCCAAAGAGAACAGAGGTTGATCATGGTGCTGCAAGTGGACCCTACTCGCCCGGTTGTGGTGCTGCCTCAACACGGCAAAGTCATTGGCATCACGCTACCCGAGGAGCCTCTTCGCCCTAGAAGCGTGGAAGCATTCCTCGGGATTCCCTATGCCATCCCTCCTGTGGGAGACAGACGGTTCCGCCCAGCCCAGCCATTACCACCCTCTCCAGATAGCGTCACCGACGCGTCCAAGTTTGGCCCGGCCGCGCCAGGCAAGCAGCTGATCCCAGGCGGGCCCAAGCTGGTCTACAGTGAGGACTGCCTGACGACCAACATCTTTCGCCAGGCCGGCAGTGTCTCCTCTGGCAAGGACAAGTTGCTGCCTGTCGCCTTGTACGTGCATGGCGGCGCCTTCAACCGCGGGACCTCCTGCCAGCACAATACGACCTCCATGATGGCCTGGTCGGAAGAACCGTTCGTGGCTGTGTCGTTCAACTACCGGGTCGGCGCGCTGGGTTTTCTCCCGAGCGGGCTGAGCGCCAAAGAGGGTGTGCTCAACCTGGGGCTGAAGGACCAGATCTTGCTGTTTGAATGGGTTCAGGAGAACATCAAGGCATTTGGCGGTGATCCAAACAATGTGACACTGTTTGGTCTCTCTGCTGGTGCGCACTCTGTATGTCTTTTATTCCGCATATTTCTTCCCTCTTCTTCTCATTGCTCTTTCTGTGATGAGCTCATTCTTTAAAGGATATGTGCTAATTTAAACCCTTAGATTGGACATCATCTCATGCACTACAAGGAGGGCGTGAAGCCGTTCTTTAACCGGGTCATTATAGAGTCTGGAGCGTCAACGTCGAGGGCAGTCCGTCCTTATGACGCCCCCGTCCACGAGGCACAGTTCAAGGACTTATTGTCTGCAGTAGGCGTCCCTGCCGACCTGCCCGAGGACGAGATCTTCTCGTTCCTCAGATCACTGCCCAGCGATGTGGTCCAGGCCGCCCAGATCTCCGTCTTCGACAAGTACAACCCCAGCCTGCAATGGGCATTCCAACCCGTCATCGACGGCGAGGTGATCCCGCGCCCGCCCCTTGACACGTGGCGTCAGGGCAAATGGCACAAGGTGCCCATCATGACGGGCTTCCAGAGGAATGAGGGCTCGCTGTACGTGGATAAAGCGATGAGCCAGTCCCACGAGTTTGTGGATTTCTTCCGCACCCTGCTCCCGTTGCTGTCGGAGGAGGACCTGCAGACCATCGACAGCCTCTATCCGGACCCTGCGACCGTGCCAGACTCCCCTTACAAGGAGGAGAGGGATGGCGTAGGGGCACAGTATAAACGCATCGAGGCGGCCTACGGGCATTATGCCTATGTTGCCCCTGTGAGACAGACGGCTGAGTGGGCGGCTGGCGAGGTTCCCGTGTTTCTGTACCAGTGGGCAGCCATCTCGACCGTCCTAAACGGAGCGCAGCATGGAGACAATATGCGCTATGAGGTGTGTGATCCAAAAGTCATGAGCATCTCGGAGAACCAGGTACAACTGGCACAGACGCTCAACTCATATGTCACCAACTTCATCATCAAGGGAGACCCCAATGCCGAAAAGAAAGTTGGCAGCGACGATGATACTATTTCTAAGCCGGTCTGGCACAGGTATCACAAGGAGGCGCCCCGAGCAATGGTGTTTGGGCTGGGCAACAAGGAGCTGATAGGGGGCGATCTGGGCAAGGCAGCGACCTGCATAGAAGATTCATGGGGCAGAAAAGAGAGCGAGTTCTGGTGGACTAAGACCGATTTGTCACAGCAATAAGTACATAATAGTAGATGTCAAACAGGAGAAACGGATACTTCAACTGCTCGTTCAACCATCCATGATGCCGCACCCACAACAGACCCTGAGTCAGTACATCATATAACGGACCCATACACACAGGTCCAAACGCCCACACTACTGTGTAGTACTTTCGTTCCCATTATCATTCTCAGGACTTCCAACGCGAGTCAAACGATAAGGGTGGGGTTCTTCTTTCTTGGTCGTGCTTTGCAATAGCCGGTCTCGGGACTGGGCTCATTTTGCGATTCTATTCTTTGCCCCCTCACACTTTCCCACCCCTCTTTTCTTCATGATAGGCATGCTGGAACTTATACATAGTACGGGATATTGCGGCTCCTTCAATGATTCGACGGAATTGTCGGGTCATTATATCATGATAGTGAGTAAAAAGGATTGGTTTTACGTGGGGTTGGGCTTGGCCTAGGAGCAGTATACTACGTTCCCACCAACGTTCCCGGCGCCGGCCTGGGGCTCTTCTTATGCCGGTCTTTGTCTCTTGCCCTTTCTTGTCTCCACGACCATTTAGCACGCCGATGCTACCCATGCCGATGCCGGATGAACGATGAACACATTTAGAGTCCGTAGGCACTACGTAATTTGTGAATTATATACCAAGAGCGAGAGAGAGTTCATCGTATTCCTCTTACTGAAACCAGACAGATCTTGCCTTGAAAGTCTCGCCTGCTTGAGTAACGGTTTATACACGAGGAGTTGCCAAGCATCATCACTAAACCAAAGCCTAGAACAACAACAACAATGGCCATCGATATTCCCCTTCCTCAACCCTTTGCCTCTATCCCTCGGGCAACACTGACCTTTGGTCCCTCACCTATCCAGCCGCTCCCCAAGATCTCCAAGGCCCTGGGCGGAAAGGTCAATGTTTACGCCAAGCGCGAGGATGTGAACTCTGGGCTGGCCTTTGGCGGCAACAAGGTTCGCAAGCTGGAGTATCTCGTACCAGAAGCTCTGGAGACTGGCTGCGACACACTGTAAGCGCTCATTCCCCTCCGTCGGCTGCCCTGGCATGCATGCGTACACCTGGAGAAGCCATGGCGGTTCCTCACTGACGACGACAACAAAAACAAAAGTGTTTCCATTGGTGGTGTACAGTCCAACCACACTCGCGCCGTAACAGCAGTAGCCGTCGCCTCCGGCCTCAAGGCGGCCACGGTACAAGAGCACTGGGTAGATTGGACCGACCCAGGCTACGAAAAAGTCGGCAACCTGCAGCTTTCCCGCCTCATGGGCGGCGACACGCGCCTCGACCCTTCAACCTTTGGCATCGAGCACAAGACGACCCTCGCCCGCCTGACCGAGGAGCTCGAGGGTGCCGGCCGCAAGCCCTACTACATCCCCGCGGGCGCGTCGGACCACCCACTCGGCGGGCTCGGATTCGCGCGCTGGGCGTTTGAGGTCGAGGCCCAGGAGAAGGAGATGGGCGTGTTCTTTGACCACATTGTTGTGTGCGCTGTGACGGGGTCGACGTTTGCGGGCATGATTGCTGGGTTCAAGCTGGCGCAGAAGAAGAGCGGGTCGAAGCCGAGAAAGATCATTGGCATTGATGCCAGCGCCAAGGTGAAGCAGACGTTTGATCAGGTGCTGAGGATCGCCAAGTTTACTGCTGCCAAGATTGGTCTGAGTGAGGACGATATCACGGAGAGTGATGTGATTCTTGATGACAGATATCATGCTGGAACCTACGGCATACCAGGTTCGTTTAACATGCTTACGTTTTCTTTGTTTGTTGCCTTTCTTGTTGGAGTGCCTGCTGACTGACAACGGGACTTGAACAGATGAACAAACAATCGAAGCTATCAAGTTTGGCGCCAGCACAGAAGCATTCATCACGGATCCGGTGTATGAGGGCAAGAGTCTGGCTGGCATGATGGACATCATCAAGAAGGGAGAGATTCCTGAAGGTGGCAACGTCTTGTACGCTCACCTCGGTGGTCAGCTAGCTCTGAACGCCTATTCTACTATTCCATGATAGTTTGCACTACGAAATGGTGTATAGGTAATGAGACAGGTTTGAAGAAGAAGAAAATAAGGAAGATAGAAGAAGGAAACGCCCAAAACCCTTGTATGTATATGGAGGGCCTTTTTGTATTAAGAGGCAAAAGTGAAAAGTGAGAAATTTAGAAGACAAAAAAAACACGTCTCTTGGCTCTGGTACGGTGGTACAGCACAAAACAGTCTTGTTGGATGAAACAGAGACAAATATTGACGATGCTACACCGAGTCTTGTTTCTCAGAGCCTTCCAAACCTTGCTGGCCAACATGCTCAACTGTCGCCTCGACCTTCTCCGTCATAAGTTCCTTGACCCCCCTCAGGAAAGCCACAGCCACCAGCGCCAGCACGACAAACGGAATCACGCTGGCCCAGGCCAGTTGATAAGCCTTCGCATACTGCCACCTGCTCTCGTCCACGGCCGCTGCCCAGACCGCCGACGTGGCACCCTCCACTCCTGTAAGCACGCCGGACGCCAGAGCAGTTAGGAGATCGGGAACGCTGGCTTCGGGGAGTCCGGCTTGGACTGCTGCTTTGCCTACAGCGGAGGCATAGTGCGTAGCAAGACGGCCGTTGATGATTGCGTCTAGAACGGCGGAGCCGAAGGCGCCTCCGATAGCTCGAGCAGAGAAAGCCATACCTCTGTTGACGAGGAAACGTCAATAAGGTCCTCCTGTAACCGAGAAAGACATGGGAGGGCAAGAGGGGAGGGCTTGTGAAGAGAAAGGATAGGATACGTACGTGGCCGTCGACAAGTAAGCGTGAGGTGCTGTGAACTGAACACAGGCGACGAGGAGAGTCAGAGGCCCGGACTGTCCAATACCCGCGAGCACACTGAAGCCTATCTGGGCTTTGTTCCATGAAGGTTGGATGCAGGCATAACAGATGGATCTAAATCGAGAGACCAAGGCATTAGCTTGCGATCCATTCCAGGTTGGGGCCGGCGAGGGAATGCATAACCACCAAAAAAAAAAAAACCTAAAAAACTTACACAACCAAAAATATAGTAAACGTGACTATCAATGGTGATTTCATGTCCTTGTATGCCGTCGCGTACCAGGTGATGGGAATCGAGGCGAACATGGTGAGAAGGGTGTAACTCAGCTGCCGGATGGAGATGAGCCACGAGTTCGTCTGGAACCCCAGATTGAGAATGATTTGTGGGACGACCGAGTTGACGGCACTGTAGAAGATCCACCCTTCCACTGCGAAGGCAAATGTCGAAAGTGCAAAGTTTGCGTTCTTGCGGAAGAAAACATGAGCCAAGAGACCATCGGACCGCCCTCGCCACTCTTTGAGACAAGTATTAGTCAGGTCCTTCTTTTGTTCGAGAAGGGTGTGAAGGTGGGCGCAGAAAGGGTAAAACACAGGGACAAAAGAAAGGAGAAGAACTCACCATAGCCTGCAAAGGCAAACAACAAGACAAGTCCCAAGGCCAGAGGAGCAGCAACATGAGGATCGGACCACGCATAGGAGCCGCCGGCCCAGTCCAGAGCAAGCAGGAGAAGAGTGGCACTGCAGACAAACAGTGCAGAGCCCACGGGATCACAGGCCCAGATGTAGTCTTTGATGCGCATCTCCGGGTGCAGTCGTTGTTGCTTGGACGGCCAGTAGAAAAGAAAGAGGCCCAGAGAGGTTGCGCCGTGGAAGGCTGCCTGCATCCAGAAGATGTACCGCCAGCCTTGCGCGTCGAGGTTGGTCACGGCACCAGCACCCAGACTTCCAATACTATATTCTCGTCATCCAGTCACTCGTTAGCTGTGGTGCTCTCTTCAGGTCGAGGATATGACATTGCCTCGGGAGGAAAAGGATTGAAGACTGACACTCCACCAATAGCGCCACCCATAAACGCAAAGCCGTTGGCCAGAGCCCGGAATTTGAGTGGCAGAATCTCTGAGGGGATCGCCTGCACGATGGCGATGGTGGCAAGTGTTGTGCCGATGAGGATGCTACCGCCGATGAGCATGCTCATCGAGGTGGCCTTGGCTGAGATGATGGCCCCGACACAGGCAATGAGGGGTGGGACGGCAGCGAGATATTTGCGGTCGAGGACATCTGAGAGACGACCAATAATTGGGGACAGGACACTCTGCATCAGGAGCGGTCCCTAGAGAGAGCAGGGTTTGTCAACATCAGGTGGCCATCATTCATTCTGTCATTCAGACGAGGACAAAGAACGCAACGAACCTGAATCACCCAACCAGCGATAGAAGCATCGCCCAGATCGCGAACGATGAACGCAATCACTGATCCTGCCGCTACGACAACAAACACCTGTGCCATAATGCTGAGATGTGTAAGTAATTATGGTGGACATCTCTGGGACATCGGCTCTAAAAGGTGGTGGAGACGTACGCAAAACATGTCACAAAAACCACAAGCTGTTATACATTGCTGTCAGTAGACTCCTTTTGTTCATTGAACCCTGAAAACGTGCACTTCCAACGTACCCAGGACCTCCAGCTGAGGTTGATATGCTGCGCGTCCAGCACCGCTTCCTCCTCAATGGGAACAACATGTTCCTTCTCGACGTGTGTTGCAGGTTCTCGCGTCTCTATCCTCGTCACCGAGGGTGCATCAGTGTTCTTCTTAGTCGAGTCCATGATTGCCTACTGTCAAACAGGCGAGTCCTCGGACAGTACTGGATGTTTCGGTGAGGAAGGAAACGTGACGAGAAGAGGCGTTGAGGCGCGACAACCAAGATACGACAGACCGTCTCGGTAAGACACACCAACCCCAGCGATTGCATATGCAGATCCCCACCGAGATATACCCCTTGACAGACACCATAGTAACCACAGTTTTATGAGAACTCGATACTAAAGAAATACCAAGCCCTACTAATGAATGCGGGGTCTCATGCGGTCTGTACTGTAGACCGCTAAAATAAAAGGACTTAGACCCGAAGAGGCCTGAGTGGAGCCGGCAGTATACGTGTATGGCCAGTGTTGGGGTCGGTTAAAGACATGGTTAGGGATACGCCTGAGCAGGATCACTCCGCAAAGTTACGCCGCAAGCATGGAGGGGAAGATCACATGGGCGCCTTGGGGTGAATGAGGTGGTTTCGCCATGCCATTGGACGGAAAAGGTTCGGGACAACGTGAGCCCTTAGGTTTTTAGCTGAACAACGCCGCTTCTTCCCCAACGACTTTAGTGTCAATGGAGATATTTTCCCAGCCTCTTTCAGGTCACAAGCCTGGTGAAAACGGCCCATTCGGCTGGTTTGGGGCTTTGTGGCTTTGGTGGTTTGCGCTTTGGTAACCGGCTGCTATTCAATGAGTGAATGGCTTGTCGACACAGGCCTTTGGTATGCCCACCCACACAATGATGGGGTTTGACAAAGATTTGTGACATGTAGAGGGCATATGCACTGTAAGCAAAGTATATCCACTGTCAATGCTAAAGGGTCTTTGTCTGGTTGTGTTGACTTTGAGTTGTTGCAGTATACTGACTGTGGCCTTGCAATTACAACGAGGCCCCAAGAGGCTCTAGCACAATATTGATGAAGGGAGATGTGAGGGCGATTTTGTTTTCTTCTTCTTCTTCTCATAGATGATCTACTCTCAAAAATGCAGCTTGTATTACGTCGAGAAGTTAGATCCATTGCAAGGAGAAAGAGTGGTCTTGGAAGCTTGTTCTTCATTGTTACTCAGTTAGATGGATCTGAAGAGTGTACTGGAAGATGCAACATTCTTTCATGAATGTCTGTCGATGTAGATATGCTTTGAACATCCTCAAAGGATAGCATAGGCAAGAAGGTAGTGGCAAACATTTGGCACAGTGTATGAACTTAGACGGATATCATCACTCTCCTGGAGATGCATAGTGGCACGTATAGAAAAGAGTCACCAGACAACTTCTGACGTGCTCCTACCCTCTTTTCCCCATCATATACAAGGCTCGATACCCTCAGGCAGCGGCGCCGAGACCAAAACTTAGCTCTTAAACCCCAAAAGGCTTTTCATCGTGGTGAAAAGAAACCATTCCCAGCCAAACCATGTGCTTCCAGATTATACCCCTCTGCCCGGCCTGCGAGGAACCCAGCGGTCTCGGCGAGGAGATCATCTACGCTGAAGACGTCTGCGCTGGGCACTGCGCATCCGATTCTGTCTGCGGGACCACGACGCGCCTCATGACGCAGCGCGAGGTCGACAACCCGGACTTTGACTGTCTCACCCCTGGCTGCATCAACGTACGGAGTGGCATGTCGCTGGCTGAGGAGGAGGACGAGGTGCAGGCCGCGCGGGATCACGCCAGACAGTTCCTTCGCGACAAGTACCGGAACTGTCTGTCGCTGTGCATTCTCCCGTTCTACGATCCGCCAGAGTCGCCGTTCCAGGTAAGGCTTTGACTCTTACTGGTGTTTGTGGTGATGGACTACCTTCTCTCAAAATCGGGGCCTGGTAATAATCACTGATCACATCTGGGAGGGCAGACACACTACGACTCGGACCCTATTGAGATCCATGTGGCTCCTCTAGCGAAGCCCAGTGCTGTGCGACGTCGACAAGACAGGCCTTGGTCAAAGGTAAGGAAGCTATTCACGATTATAAGTGGTTCCTAGTTGTTCTCTTCGTCTAATCAGAACTTTGGACAGAAACGTGGCAAGCCTTGGGGTCCTGAGGAGGAAGCGATTCTCTGGAAACTGCGACGAAAGGGCATGGAGTTCGACGACATCGCAGTATGTATCCTTCATTCTGGGACTGGATTCCATGTCCTCTGCTGATACTGGCCCAGAAACAGATTGACCGGACAGAGCGAGGCTGTTACGACCGGTTTAACAAACTTCGGAACGAAGGCTACGGGCGACGTTGATTGTTATCTGGGGGCTTGTGTTCCTGAAGGAATGCAACTTTTTGCAGTCGTCACAGAAGAGAACTGTAAGCGAGAGGCAATAAATGAAGTACACCATGAAGTTACAATGATTATTGACTGGGGGTTCATACATTTGCTGTTGGCGTCGTGGGCTTCTATTTTGGTCCGCAGGATGGGGACTAGACTTAGTTCAGCAATGGTTCTGAGCGATAAAAGGATGTTAAATCTTCCCAATTAAGAAATATCCACATTGTTAAGAAAGTGATGTGACTTGATCTGAAGAACCCTTTCCAGTTGGGAGTACTTCAAAGGGTCTCCTCAAGGCTTCTCCATTTAAAGGGGGCACTTGTGCGCCTAAGTCGAAGGCAATTCCGCTGGTTGTACTCTTCCTCGTTATACGTTGTTATGAGAAGGCCTCAGGAGTACGGAGAGGTTGAGTTGTTGACGAATCTAGCCATCGAATATACAAACATTCTACACAATTGCTAACCCACCAAGGCTTACAATAGGATTGCCTCACGTTGCACAAGTTAATTACCAGGCCATTGAGCAGTGCCGATTGTGGATTAACTGGCGGCCCCCAACGTCAAGTGCCGTGAAGCAGAGAAGACCTATACTTATCGAGGAGGGATCAAAGATGTGACTGTCTGGTTGTGAGTTGGATGGGAGAGGTGGAAACGCTGCTTGGCAAGGGTAAGTATTTACTCCATCTCTTAGGGTAGAATAATAGATGCTGATATTATTAACCGCAAGCAGTCAGCATGCATGATTCAACCTTGACACCAACGGCTCACTTGGGACATACATCAGTCACTTCTTAATCATCCATTGAGCAATTACCCCGTTCTGTCCGTGTTTCACCATCGCATTGGCATTCAAGATGAACGAATTTGAAAATAACGCAAACCCAGGCGGCATCCTGTCCGACTGCGGCAACGTGGAGAAACTTCCAGCCGAGCTGCAGGACCAGAGTCTCGCGGGGCCGGTGCTCCTCTCAAGTCCGGAACAAGCTAGCCAGGCAGATGACCTGAAGAGGATAAACGTTGACGACAAAGCGGTGGGCATGTTCAGTCGAGCCACTATGCCCACGCCCGGATGTTATGGACCAGGCGCTCGAGTGCGCGAGGGAGTAGGACGCAGTTTGTTTCTCATTGGGGGCGGAAGCACTGCTGTGCTGGGCAAGGCCATCAGCAATAGGACACTGTTGGATTGCAACCATAGATGAGAGAAACAACAAGCAGACTGAGGGAGGAAGAGGGTATGAAGGAATCGGGAGCATGAGCAAGGGGTTTTAAGAGGTGGGGGGGGCAGAAGAGGAAAGTGTGTGTGTGTGTGGCCTGCGAACTGCTTACTTTTCCCTGATCTCGAATAGGCTGGACTCATATCTGCATACCAACTGCATATGCTGGTAGTGAGATGACGCCCATCCTGGGAGAGACAGTAGACTGCATGGAGATAATATGGAGCGATTCCAAGATCCTACTGGGCATCGTTATCTACGATACGGACCTGACCATGACTCTCCTCGATGGGATAAGCGGTGAGCGGTGTCAATGCTATCGCCCACGCAGGTGAGTGTTATTATCACAAGAGCAAGAGTAATGATGGAGGCAAAAGGAAGGACAGGAAGGGACGGAGGGAAGAAGCAGGACTATGAACACATGTCTCAACCACCAGTCGAAGTCCTCTACGCTGGCAATACATAGCCCATCATCACCCTCCTCACCGCCGAGGGCACCAAAGCCATCGCCTCTGCCTTGCCACAGATCGTGAAGGGGGATCGAGACTCGCAACCCGCCCGTTCCCTTGCTCTCTACGGCGCCTGGCTTTGCGGCACGTGTTTGGGCAACGTGGGCAAGTTCGTTACACCACAAGCTCTGCCACGCGCTGAGAGGCAGCTTAGGCCTGCCGCATGCTGTGGCGTACAATAGGAGCAAAGTCCCTGAGGCCATGGCGACATTGCCGGATCAGCTTCCGAATCAGCCCTCTCTCCGATCTCGCGCAGGTTCCAGTACGGGTTGCTAACCGCCACGTCCGCCGCATTGTCGATATCCTCTTCATTTATATCAAATTCCCTCAGACCCCTCTTCAACCTTTAATTTTCCTAACAAAATATTCGCCTCACGCACTGCGTCGTTGTCGTCGTCGTCGTCGTCGTCGTCGTCGTCGTCCTTCTTCTTCCCCTCATCCCCCTCCATTGTTGGCACCAATAAATGCACCCGAAGAGTATGCATGGGCTGTTGAGCTGGCGAGGGTTGACCTGTAAAACTTAAAAAAAAGAAAAGGGGAGGGGGATGGGCTGTGAGTGGGTATTGCGTACATGCCATCAAGAACAACAGATGATTGCGGTTAGTGAATGGCCAACCAGCCAAAGCCCAAAGTCACATAAAGCACGGATGATCAATTTTGGGCAGCAGTACTACGTCTTTTCAAGCTACTATGGCCGAGTCCAATGATAGGCTCAGGGTACGAAGAAGAAAACTTAAAGATGGACGAACAAGTGCACGTCCCGAGAGCTGAACTCCTCCGGTTATCCTTATTGCCGAGCCTGACTCCCTTGTCTCTCTCTCTCTATATCTTGCCAATCAACTGGATTTACGAAGTGGTCCGGGCCGAGATGGGTCGGGCAGGGTTTCCTCGCTCGTATGATTACGCGGTATAGCAGCACAGCCATTGATTTAGCGAGACGCGTTTCCATTCGGGCTGCAGCGGGCATGTTTCCAGAACCAGACGGCTCGCTGCAGGGCTTTGAAAAGACCAAACGCCGTCTGTTGGACCGCACGGTGTGTGCAAGCCAGTGGCCATACATGTGACGGTAACTCTGCACTGTGAATTGAAATTCTAAAAGGAGGGTCCTCGTAGTGGGCCCCAGAACCGGTGGCCGGGACAAACTCCGCGTCCATTCTTAACTTCTCTCCTTCTCCGCCTCCACCTCCACCTTACTATGCCTTGTTATCGGTCTCCTCGTCTGTCTCCGTTGCTTTCCACCTCCCCTCCATCACAAAGAACCTAGTCCTAGATCGTATTGCCACCTCTACTTCGGCTTCCGGCAAGCCATCAACTCTGAATCCTACAAGGAGGGAGTGGTTTCACTTCAGATCCCGAGGTGGTAGCACTCAAACCCTCCACAGCACTAATGGTAATGCGCCATGTACCATAGTACCGTAGTAATGTACCACAAGCAAATACTGTAGACGTATCGTGATGGAGCAACAGACGAAGCTACCAGGGGGCAGGTTATGCTGCACAGAGAGAACCCTGGCAGCGTGGACGCGTTTGTATGGCCCAATGGAACCGACAGGGTGCGGCATCCTCCAGGAACGATGTCGCCCACCCTTTTGGCTTTTCCTTGTCCTCGTCTTCTTTTCCTGTCTGCTTGTACGAAACCTGACCAATGCCATCCACACCATAGACCCCCTCTGGCTCTCAGCTTTTCACTTTTGCCCTAGCCCCTCCCCGGCTACGGCCGTTGTATCCGCTGCCCACCACCACAGGAGCAATAGGGCTGCAGTGTGCGTTATGCGGCTCGTCACTGGCGCATCACAATGGCTGTCTGTACAAGTACCGTAAAGAGCGTACAGTACCACCTCGAGCCAGCCCCCCCCCCCCCCACGCAAAGAGGACAGAAAATGAGCTCCACCGTGGTGAAGAATGAAAAGTCCCGGCACTGCGAGAGAAGTGGGTGAATACCACGTGTCTCGCCCGTCTGTCTGTCTCGGCTAAGCCTTGCGCCCGCTGCATTCTAGATCCTCCCTCCTTGTTCGCCCTCCTTACTCGTCCGTTCTGCTGCTGTTGGTTTCTGTCGTCTTGCAGTCCTGTTCACTTCTTGTTAGCATATGCACTACGCTCCGCCCTGGCGGCTATTTTTGTGTGTGCGCACACATACACACANNACACATACACACATACACACACCCACCCGCCCACACCCCTCTGAGCCAACCTGGACCCTGTTTACTGCGTGGTGGTCGATAAACCAACAGTTCATCTCGGGGTTGGCACTACTCACCCATCGCATTCAGCACTCTCATTACATGATGTTGTTGGGAGGAGAGCTGAGCTGAGAGCAGCTGTTTCTTGCATAGTGATTTGTTAAAAAAGAAAGACCATAAGGGGGCGGAAGAAAGGAGGGGGACGAGGAGGGTGTTGGAGAGACGAGAAACCTTGGAGATGAGAATCAAATGCAATCCGGGGTGCGTCTCGCTAATGCTACAGTAAATCATTTCATCATCTGACAACGAACGCCCTCATCAACTACGTAAACCTCCTCTCGTCTTTCTGCAACCAAACCCACACGAGACATTCAGAGACAACCCTCTCTCTCTTCCTTGACCTTGAAAGACGTTACGACATCATATAGACAGACGAAGACGAGCACACGCAGACGCATACGCACGCCCAAACAAACACACATACACATACACACACACCGTCTTGCACTGTGTCTCCTTTCTACCTCAGTGCTGTACTCATCACGCCGAAGACCGAACCCCCTCTCGAACAAGTTCTGTCTCGTTCATGTCTCCGCCCATGATGAAGCCAGGTGGTGAAAACATCATCACCATGACGGGGCCTCCGCCGGCGACGATGGCAACGACAAGCAGACTTCCCTCGACCTTGATATCAGCAGCAGGAGGAACAGCATCAGACCCACGGCACGGCACAGCGGCAGGCCCCTCCTCCTCCTCCACCACCTCCCCCTCCACTTCCAACCCCGGCAGTACGCTGCCCTGGGCGCGGGCGGCGGACTGGGCCGCATATCGGGACATCATCACGAAGCATTACAGGGACGACAACATGAGGCTTAAAGACTTGATTGTCTTTATGGACAAGGAGTATCGGTTTCGGGCCACGTAAGTCCTATGTGTTATTTACTTCCGTGGTGAGATCTGATAAAATGTCTTTTTTCAATTCTTCCGTGAGTGATCAGGAGCTTGGGGAGGCTCACAAGAAGGTTTTTCTGATTGTCTCTTTTCTCTCTCTCTTTTACAGACCCAAGATGTACAAAGATCGTCTGAACCAATGGCGCATCGCAAAGAACGTCAAGGCCAGCGACATCAGCACCATCGTCAAAAAGACAGGAGAGTGGCCGTCGTCATCGCAGCCATCATCATCAATATCGTCATCATCAACACCAGCAGCAGCAGCAGCAGCAGCAACAGCAGCAGCCGCCGGCGCCTCGTTGGCACCCTCGCCCTCCACCGCGCTGGTCGATGCTGCTGGAGCCATCGATAACAAGCCCGAGTTCTATGTCGTCGGCGACAGGCTCATCCGCGCCGACAGGTTGCAGCAGGCCCTGCAGAGAAGAGCAGCAGCAGCCAGACGCGCCAAAAAGAGCGCTGCCACCTCGGCCTCCACCTCCGTCCGGGCCTCCATATGCACCTTGGTCTCCACCGCCGGCGGTATCGCCGCACCATCTTCTTCCTCCCCTTCCTCCTCATCCTCTTCTGAGGAAGAAGGCTCGGTGCGCCCAAGCCAGAGCCCCAGCCCAGCCCCGTCATGGTCCTCGGCCTCATGGACCTACCAGGTTCCGCCAGCCTCCTTGCCCTCTTGCTCCGCATCCACATCCTTGCCCGTGCTGCTGCGGCCCCCAGAATCGGTGCGGGTCCCCGAGAGCATCCTGCGGCACAGCCAGGCCTACATAGCCGGCACCTTTGAGTCCGCTCACCGGGCCGCCATGACAAGGAACCATAACCCCTTCACGTCAGCCACAGAACCAACAGCCACCGCCGTCGTCGTCGTCGAGATCGAGCTCGAGGGCCCCGTCCAGAGGTTCCGCCTCGCCTTCGAGGAGACCCTCGCCAACCTGCACCTCCGCCGCGGCGCCTTTGACCGCGTCGCCTTCAAGAGCCTCGACGGCGCCTTCGACCTCGTCCAGCCCAGCCTGCGGTCCGGCGACCCGCAGATGCTGGCCGTGCTGCTGCAGGTCATGAGCCTGTGTCTGTACTATGGCCGCGCCGAGATCCTGCGCATGCTGGTCTCGTACCTGCAGGACCTGAGCTGCGTCGTCTTGGGGCCGCGGCATCCGATTGCGCTGATTTGTGCAGACCTGCTTCTCATGCTGGGTGGTGGTACTGGCGGAGGAGGTGATGGACGAGAGCAAGGGGTAGAGGGAGGAGCGGGAGGAGGAGGAGGAGGAGGAGGAGGAGGAGGAGCACTGCCACCAGGAGAAGCCGAAGAAGCATGTCGAGCAGTCTGTGGCCTCGCCTCCGAAGCAGTCTGGAGCCAGTTCCGTTCCTACCTGTACCCGGCCCGCACAGCAGCCCTCGTCCACCTGACGGCCGTGCATGCCGACGTCCTTGACTCTCTAGGCCGCCACGACGACGCCGAGGGCTTTCTCCGCGGCGCTGTAGCCTCTCTCGATGCAGGCCACGCCCCCGCCGACCAGCGTCTCCAGGTCGAGCTGCAGCTCGTCTTCTGCCTCAAGCGCCGCGGGAAGTGGCCCGAGGTGTTTGACCGGCTGGCGCGGATCCGGAGGGAACTGCGCGAGAGCGACGAGGAGGACTTGGTGGGCGGCGGCCGTGGGCGTGTTTACTCCGAGGACGTGTTTGTCGAGCTCATGTACCAGGCGCTACGGGTCAGCGGGTTCTGCGAGTGTGGTGGCGGCGATCCGGAGAGGGGAAGGCGGTTCTTTTGGGAGGCATTTGAGCTGATGCAGGAGAGAAAAGGAAGATACTCGCCTAGGACAACGAGGGCGTTGCGCGATGTGATTCGGTATGGTCCTCCTGACGACGAGCTGGAGAGGGATCTTGAGGAACGTCTTGCAGAGTTCAGTCTGGAGGCAGATAATTTTTTATAGATATTCTGGTGCAAACTTGGAAGAAAAAATAATAATAAAATACAGCGTTGGCATTCTCCTCCTTGAGTAATGTTGCATCATAAGACCGTACATGATGATATATAATCAAGCTGAGGAAACCGTGTCTGTCTCCTTGTCTGCCTGCCTGTCTCCCATCCTTTAGATCGAAAGAGAAGCTATCACGAAGCGTGCTAGCTTGGGTAATAGAGGGTATAAGAAAAAGAGGGGGAGAACAAAAGAAAGAAAACAGAAGAGAATTGATACTACAGAATTCAGCACCGACACAGAAAAGAAAGCCACAGAGACCTTTGAAAGGAAAGCATCAGCGTGTCAAGCACCAGCATAGGCTATCTTTCAACGACGTCGTCCATCTCAACGCACCAAGACAGTTAGCTTCATCGTCCTCAGCCACCACCACAGCCGCCGCCGCCACCTCCTCCACAGCCACCGCCGCCGCCGCCACAGCCACCACCACCTATATGACAGTGTTAGTAGGTTGGCACTCAAGTCTGGGTTGATGAGATCCCTCAAGAGAAGAAAAGAGAGAGAGAGAGAGGGAAAGACAAAGCAGACTTACCTCCTCCACAACCACCTCCAGCCCCACCACCGCCGCAGCCGCCGGCCTGTTCAAACGAGGTTAGTGCACCATGTCCAGCGAGAAACATTAGAGCGCACTCAAAAGACGACAGAAAGAAAAAGGGGGAAATTGAAAAGGTCTTCTTACTCCTGTGCCACCGCAGCCACCAGGTCCGCCACATGCGCCAGCCGCGACGCCAGCCGAGCAGGATCCTGATGCGCATCCTCCCCACGCGCCCACGCCACCGCCAACAAAGCCTGGATTCCAGCCATAGTAGAGGCCCGGGGTGAAATACATGGGGAACAGGAAGGGCGAGTACATGTAGTAGCTATACCCCCAGTGGTTGTAGTACTCATCGCGCGGAGGGAGCGTCCTGCCCTTCTTCTGGGCACGCTTGCACGCCTTTTGGTAGTCGAGCTCGAGCTGGCGGTACTGCCGCTCTCGGAGGTAGTCCCGCACCGTGTCTCGAGGGTCCAGCGACTGCTGGCGGACTGCGCTGTGGGCTGAGATGTGCGCGCTCTTGTCTGGCGGGCACAGCTTGGCACGGCCCGAGTCGTGAAAGTTCTGCGCAACCTTGTCCTGCGTTGACATGCCCAGCATCCGGGACACGCCGCCCGTGTTGCTAGAGCGGATGGTCTCGCAGTACCAGCAAGTACACTCGCTGTAGACCTCGCCGTACTTGTCCTGGTAGGCCCGCGTGGTCCAGTCGAAGCCCGTCGCCAGCTTGTCCTCGGCCATCTTGTCGTCGTGGTCGACAAACTTGTGGTCGGTCGTCGACGTGGTTGTGTACCGGTAGTAGGCGCCTGGTGCAAGCTGGTGCGTGTGCCAGGCGAGGTCGATGTCGAGGGTTGGGACGCAGGTCTTGTTGGGGTGGTCACGCATCAGGGTCATGAACCGGTAGTACTTCTTGACGAGGCGGGTCATGGTGCCGCGGGCGTTGGGGCTGTGCAGCCAGTCAATCTGGAACATCTTGGCCGTAAAGATGCCCTGTCTCATGACAGCACCGCCGAGGTCGAGGGCAAAGGGACTGAAGTTCTCCCAGTAGCGCGACATCATCTTGCGCACGCAGATCCTCGAGGTGGTGGGAAGGAGGCGGGCTCTGAAGATCTGCCCGCCCTCGATCTGGCGAAGGGCCGCATGGTCGTTGAAGACCTGCTCGATGAGGTCCCGTACCGTGTCCATCGTTGGGTTGGGGGACATGCCTGGCCGGATGAGCTCTGCAGCTTGGACGATGAGCTTTTTCTGGATCAGGCGGTTCGGAAAGGTACGCGGGTAGGGGTAGCTGCCGGATCTGAAGGCGGCGGGGATAGGCTTGGGCACGCCTGTGGTGGGCTCGAGGACGGTACCGGGCATGGGAGCAGAGTTCACCACCAGCGACTGGGCGTCCCTGACAAACTTGGCCACGGACAAGAGTTTCTTGTCAACCTTGATAGCGCAGTGGTGGCAGGACCAGAGGAGCTCGCCATCGCCGTAGCCGTTGCCGACCAGACCAGAGGGGGGCGGTCCTCCTCCAGCCTCGTCCCTGCCACAGGTGGTCCAGGGGATCTCAAGAGGTGCCTGGCAGCCCGGACACTTGATGTTCTTTGTCAGAGAGTCCTCGACGTTGTCCCAGGCGCGGCCTGTCTTGGCAACGAAGGAGGCCTTGGCGCCGTCGGACGGGTTATAGTTGAAGTCGTTATCGATGGCGGAGGAGACAGGTCCCCACGGCATGCCAGTGGCCCAAAGTAGGGACGAACCGATGCGCAGAGTGTCTTCGAGGTAGGCTCGCGGGTTCAGCATATGGGCATGCCACCTTGTTTGGGAGAACAAGACGAGCGGCCAGAGTCAGCTCAGTACATGAAAGGTATGTGTGAACATCCAAGTGGACGATGAATCATCTGGGGGGGGGGGGGGGGAAGGCCACTTACACCATCAGGACATCCAGCGGAGGCAGCATGGACTCTGTCCACTGAATATACCTCTTCTCTTCCACGAACACAAGGTATTCTGAGGATGTGCCTTCATACATGTCCTCCTCGCGCAGCAGCGTTTTGGGCAGGTGATTCCACCAGGACTCGTACCGGTCGACAGCCCGGGCGACGAAGAGAGCCCACCGCTTCTCGCGGAGTTTGCTCAGCCTGACTTTTCTCTGCTGGTCGGGGTCGGCGTCCTTCTTGCTGGCCGTGGGAGGTGGTGCACCTGGGAGGAGGTCGTCGGACGGCACGTCGTCGAGGTCGAGGTCGTCGTTGTCGGCCAGAGTGTCCCAGAGACCCCAGAGACCATCTGTGTAGCCGACATCGTCTTTCATGGACTGGATGGCGAACAGCAGCTTCAGGTGGGCCAGGCAGGTGTCTTCGTCGGGCTCCCCAGGCGCGCTGCGCAGAGACAAGTTGGCGAACGCGGCATTGATATCGACATGGCTAGTCTGGTGGTTGTTGTTGTTGTTGTTGTCGTCATTGTCCGTGTATGCCGGTGGAGGTGCCGTCGCATTGTTTATATTGGTATTTGCGCTGCCGCCGTCGACTTGACCGTCGGCAGTCTTTTTGCTGTCGTCATTATCACCTCCCTCTGCCTGAGTCTCGTTCTTCTTGCCCTTGAGCTTGAAGGGGAGAGAGGGCATCTCGACCTGACTCTGCTTGGCCGACAGAGCTTGGCGACCGACCGACCGACGTATTTGCTGGGACGCAGTGGTGGAGCTGAGAAGCTTGGGCTACAGGACCCTTGAAAGCTTAAAAAGCCTCGGCAACTCTGGGCAGGGGGAAACAGGGTCAGCGGGGAAGGCACTATGCTTTACTTTAGGTGGTGTTCTAGTGCCATGTGTGTACCTACAGGCCCTGGAGGGTGACAGAGTGCGGGGTAAAGACCTCTATAAGCAGTATAATCTTCAGTGGGGAACCACACCAAGGCCCCAATTGAAGATGAAGAGATCAAGATGGAATTATAATCATAGGGATGAGGAAGGAAGAAAAAGAACGAGAGATCGAGAGGCAGAGAGACGGACGGTCCGGGGTTTTAAATACTCATCACAACCAGGCATTCCTCTTCTTTGTCAGTGGCACCGGGCTGAGAGGTCCTCCTGGAGAATTGCTTTCTTTGATCAACTCGATTCCCACCTGTAACTATCTCGTCTGAGTGGCTGTCAAGCTGTTTGAGGCTGACCCAAGTGGTTCAACATTGCGGATAGAAGGATGCGTTACCCTACTGTAGTTAGTGGGTATGGGGGCGATTAGCAGCGAGGCAGACCGAGACAGGAAGATGGGGTAGGGCGGTGGCAGCGCAGTCCAGCGTGACCTCATACTCCGCAGCACTAGACGAACACACAAAGGCAATAGTGCTTATACAGTGGGTCAGTGAGTGCGACACAGCAACAAAAGAACAAGACGCAGTCGGTGCTGACAGGCAGTGAAGATCGTCTAAGCCTCCGTTCCGAAGCACGGAGACCTGCCGGAGACAGTACGAAGCTAGACCGACTGGACTGACCTTCAGAAAACCTGATCGAACAACACTTGGTGTATGCAGCTTATTGCCTAGGCATTCTCTCTCTCTCTCTCTCTCTCTCTCTCTCTCTCTCTGAGACACATACACACAACTCTCGCACACACAATAAAAATGTGTGTGAGATTCAATGTTGGACCGAGGCTACTATATTCTTCGGCATATTATACTGTAGCACAGCAGCGCGAGGTTCGGCGGGGGGGTGTTACGTAGAATCAATCAGCTGCTCGGAATTCGGGAGTATGGATTGGAACTAGTGTCCGGTTCTGCTGTGGACTCACCACAGTAAGCACAGAGAAAACTGCTGCAATTCCCCGTACTGCAGGTGCTCATAGGCCTGAAGCATCATCGTTCTTTCTCACGAAAAACATTCATTGCCGCAATCATCAGTATCAATCGTCACTGCCTCTCTCTCTAGCTCCTCTTCGATAACAACTAGCACTTTCCCTATCAGACAAAGCAGGAATGCCTCTCGAGCCTGGCCAAAAGACGGTGCTCATCACCGGGTTCGTAGACTTTCTCTCTTCCACTCTCGGCTTGACTTTCCCATCATGAAACTTCACCGGCTAACTAAAGAATGATGTTTTCTCTCCAGTTGCTCTCCTGGGGGCATAGGCAATGAGATTTGCAAGGCGTTTCACAGCCGAGGTTCGTGAGCCGAGCCTAAACCTCACTCGACGATTGGGCGCTGGTGCTGGGGCTCGTTGTGGCTGACAAGATGATATCGACATTAGGCCTGCACGTCATCGCCACAGCGCGGAATCCAGCCGTGTTGGCAGACTTTGTGGGAAAGCCAGGCTTCACATGTCTCCAGCTCGACGTGACCGATGAGAAGAGCATATCCGCCTGCGTGGACGAGGTCGCAAGCCTGACTGGCGGCACTCTCGACATCCTCGTCAACAATGCGTAAGTCTCTTCTACCCTTTTCCTCTTCACTTTTCCCCTTTGCTTTCCCCCTCTGCTTCCTAATTGGTGCAAGTATTGTATTACAAGACCCTGACCACTTCGCTCACTCTCATTGGACCCATTCAGAGGCAGGACACATACCGTCCCCGCTACCGACCTAGACATGGACGAGGTGCGCCAGACCTTCGAGGCCAACGTGTTCGGCGTTATGGCCATGGTGAAAGGCTTCATCCACCAGCTCATCTCGGCCCGTGGACTTATCATCAACATCTCCTCGGCCTCTTCCGTCGTGCCCTACCCTTTCGCCGCCGCCTACAGCGCCTCCAAGTGCGCCGTCAATGGCTACTCGCGCACCCTCCGCCAGGAACTCCGCCCCTACGGCGTGCGTGTCATGGTCGCCATCACAGGCACCGTGCGCACCAACATTAACCTGCAGACGGCCCGCCAGTTGCCTGAGAACAGCCTGTATCGGCCTATCGAGGACGTCTACCGCTGGCGCCTTACCTTCTCACGGACGACGCCTTCGTCGGTTGAACCAGCTGACTATGCCAGGACGCTGGTGGCCAATGCTCTGCGGCCCGAGTGTCCTGTCTTCCTGCGCGGCGTCCTGGGTTGGGGCCGACCTGACTGGCATTATGCTGGAGGCCTCGCCAAGGTGGTGTGGTTTGGGTCGTGCGTGGGCGAATGGCTTCTTGATACTGTTATCTACCCCATGTTCAAGCTCAACACTCTCGAGGCCAAATTGAAGCAGACGGGCGGGCGGAAGCTGAAGTGAAGCTCTGCCCATGGTCAGCAGCCATGTGAACCTGGGCCCCAGGGCTGCCAATCTACTCCTCGACGAGATGTTGTGCTGGAGGAAGAGAGGTAGTGCACGTATGTTACCATGTGTCAAATTATCGCCCCGGCTGCAATACACAGAGTGTACGATCAAGAGGTGTTTGAGAGTTTGTTTCTGAAGACGACTACTATGTAATTCTTGATGGTACACGGCGGTCGGACATTATTCCCTTATGCGAAAGCCGAAGAATATATCTGCAATATACGAGACGCAGCACAGGCCTTACGTTGTTCCCGCCATGATTGTTGTTCCGTGTTCCCCTTTTCCAATCCACTAACTCATGTTCCCCTCCACCCGGCTTTTCCGGCTCATCACTTGGTCTCTTCCCTTACCAAAAAAAGAAAGTTGGAGTAGCATATCGGCCCCGGTCTCATCCCCGGTAATTCCTGTTAAGCTTGTAGTGGCTACGCACGAGACTTTTCCCCTGGAAGTGAACATCCCGTGGAGTAGATTATTGTTACCACTCGGAGAGCGGAAGACCAAAGGACGGAGGTCGAGAAGCGCACGAGATGTGTAAATCCGTCGGTCTCTCATGGGCGCGATGGCGGATTGGTAGTGGTTTCAGGCATTGAGATTCTCTTGAGTATGAGATTCAGTAGCTGTAAATCAATATATATATGATCAACAGGCGTATATATGTGCTGGGTATGCACATATAGAGAGGGGGGAGGGGCAGAGAGAGGCGTGTCTCTGGGCAAATACACTTTTAGTCCCACGTCAGACTCCTTGGAATTATCTGCCGAGCCACAGGGATTTACCCAAACTAGAGCCACCGAAGGACTCTATTTATTGATTCGGATTTTGTATGATTCCACGTCATCTCGACTTGCTGTCAAAGTATAAAGACACATCAAGATTACGAGGTGCTTACTCTACATCACAACAAATTGCCCAAGTACACACGATATCATATCAAATCCATAAGTAGTATAAAGCTGCGGCTCGAAACTAAAGTCCGCCATGAGTTCTGGTAAGCGTAACCATCATCTCTAATGCTACACACCCTCAATCCAAAGACTCCAAATCATCACACATATATGCACACACATACTCTCTCTCTGTCTTTCTCTCTCTGTCGATGTGCTTCATTCTCACCACATAAAGGACTGACACGTTGATTACTTAGCTTCTAACCTCACAGTGACTCCCCTACCCGAGGAATACCCTCCACAAGTCAGCCTCTCCAAGGAAGTCTACCGCCCCTTTCCCACTGTCCCCAAAAACCTCCCTGCCGACCCAGCCAGCATCGACGCCCCCGCGCTCGTCCAGGCCGCCCTCACGTCTCTTCATGACGCCCTCCAGGCCAACGACCTCAGCGCCGTGAAGTCTTGCTTCCTCAGCACTCAGGCTTACTGGCGCGACATCGTCGCCCTGACATGGCACATCCGCACCTTCAACGACGGCCCCGCCATCGCACCCGCCCTGCTCCAGCTCCAGCACGAGCGGGCCTGGACGGGCGGGTTCAGCCTGGATGTGGCCAGCGTGAAGCATGTTGTCGTCTCGCCTGCTCTGCGCTGGGTTGAGGGCATGTTTCAATTCGAGACGGGTAGTCCTGCTGCTGTCTGTGGGGGCCGGGTGATCCTTCTTCCTGAGGAGAAGGAGGGGAGCATTGCGTGGAAGATCTGGACAATATCTACCTGGGTTGATGCCCTGAAGGCGTTTCCAGAGGATCTGGATGCCTTCAAAACTCCTGGCAGGAGCTTGGAGGGGAACGAGGTGCTCGAGACGGATGTGCTCGTCCTGGGAGGCGGCAACGCGTAAGATCACACCTTCTCTTTCTCATCTCTTTCAAGTGGCACCTCATCTGGCGATTTTCTGAGCCACAAGAGTTTGGCTGAGATTGTGAACATGATTGGCAAAGTGGCCTCATCCTTGCCGCCCGTCTGAAAGCACTCGGCGTCGACACTGTGGTTGTCGACAGGAATACTCAGCCGGGAGACAACTGGGCGCTGCGGTACGACTGTCTCCGCTTCCACATTGGCCGTCACAACTGCGAGACTCCTTATCTGCGTACGTTCTGTCCCTGTGTCCCTTTTCCTTTCGTCTTCTCAAGGGTGCAAATTACTGGTAATTTAACAAACTCCACAGCCTACCCTGATCATCTCCCCGTCATCCTCAATAGACAAGACCTCGCAGACCACATGAAAAATTACGCTGCTACGCTCCACCTGCCCATCCTCAACTCCTCCGTCGTCGAGGGCTGCTCATTCAACCAGGCCCGCGGTGTCTGGACGTTCAAAGTGCGCACGCCACAGGGCGTCAGGACGGTGAAGAGCAAGCAGCTCGTGCAGGCCACGGGCGTGGTGGGCGTCGCGCCATATGTTCCTGAGCTCCCTGGGGAGTATCAGGGCGTCAACCTCCATTCGGCTCAGTACAAGAACCCAAAAGCTTTGATTGATCGAGGTGCCAAGGTGAGTTTATCAACATATTTGAACATCCATGGATACTTCCCACCCCACTCTTTCTTTCTGTTAAAGCTGGAGAAGACACTGACAAGGTGGACACAAAAAATCACAACGATGGAATGAATCAGTCCGTAATCATAGTCGGATCCGCCAACTCGGCCTTCGACGTTATGGAAGACTGCGCCGCAGCCGGCCTCCAGACGACCATGATCGCCCGCTCCCCGACCTACGTCTTCCCATGGGAGTACGCCCTCGCCCCACAGGGCTTAGGTCTGTACGCCAAGCTCCCTGCCGCTAGCGTCGACAAGATGCAGATGTCGGGCCCGGCCTCGATCGTGGGCCAGCTGGCGAGAGGCCTGCAGGTGGCGCTGGCGCACAAGGAGCCGGAGAGGTACAAGCCGCTTGCTGAGGCTGGATTCCCCGTCTATGATGGTGTGACGGGCGATGGCGACCTGATGCACTACCTGTTCGAGAGGGCCGGAGGCCATTTCAACGATATCGGGGAGGGCATCGACATGATTGTCTCTGGAAAGGTTGCGGTCAGGGGCAATGTTTGGCCGGTGGGGTATAGTTCCACGGGACTGATGCTGAGCGACGGGTCGAAGCTGGACGCTGATGCTATCGTGTGGTGCACGGGGTTTAAAGACAAGGACAGATCGGTCACTGCTCAGACTCTTGGGGGTGAACTGTTTGTAGATGAGAAGGAAGAGAAGGAAGAGCAAGGAGAAGGGGGAAAGGTGGCTGGGGAAAAACTGGGCGAGGTGTTGGGACCGCAGGATGTGGCTGTGAGACGAGACGCCATCTGGGGCGTGGACAAGGAGGGCGAGCTTCGTGGTATGTTCAAGCGGAACCTGAGGATGGAGAATTACTGGATCTTTGGAGGGACGACTGCGATGCATCGGTATTATTCGTGGCCCTTGGCCTTGCAGATCAAGGCAGCTGTCGAGGGGATCTTGCCAGAAGCGTACCGAGACACGCCCAAGGCTGTCTAAGGGGAGGGGGGAAAGGTTGATAGTTGATGGTTACTGCTGACTCGACAGATCTCATGAGTGTGCCCCTTCATTGATCACTGATAAAGGATTACGTTTATACTGCTCTATCTAAGTAAGCATCCGTCTCGATGGTGTATTCAGATGACACGTGCACGTGGTGTCTGTCATCTTTGTTTCACCTATTCAGACACCTTGACTATGACTTTCCCTTTCGATCGCTTACTTGCCACTCGTTCATAAGCCTGGAGAAATTCGGGGTCAGCACCAATAAATGACAAGAAAGGGTGCAGAAGTTGAAGATTTCATTACCTCAACCGCCTGGTCCATCGGGTACTCAGAGTCCACTGGAAAGTCATGAAAGTCGCCGTCTTCGATCCACTGCTGCGTGTCAGAACGCCGGAAGGTTGAGAATAGATGCTGGAAAGACAATTGACTTTACCTTGGCAACCTCCTTCGCGACCGCTCCATCAGGGAAGAGAGACAGCATCTCGAATCTGCGTGGTGTGCCGCCCAGGATAGTGGGCAGAAGCTTGCTCCTCAGGATCGGTCCATGCCCGATGCCGCCCACAATGGTGATGAACGCTCCGTTCCGGTCGAGGTAGCCATTGCATCTCCGAAACAGCTCGTCACTGCCGACAGTGTCCAAGATCAGGTTGAGAGGTTTTGCGTCGGGCTTGAACTGCTCGGCGAGATATGAGGACAAGGGATCGTGAGCCTTGTAATCGATGACCTGTGTGTTGATGTCAGAATCATCACTCACCAGTCACGCCGTTCGTTCTCCGGACCTACCTCATCTGCCCCAAGGCCTTTGACCATTTCTGCATTCGCACCAGAACAAACACCGTAGACAATCGCTCCTCTGGCTTTAGCGACCTGAACGAGCACCGAGCCCACCCCTCCGCTGGCCCCATTGACGAGGACCCGATCCCCAGGCTTGACGTTTCCGCTCTTGAGCACAACCTGCGCCGTCTGCCCAGCAATCCCCAGAGCCCCAGCCGCATCCCTCAGCTGGATCTTGGTTGGCTTCAGGACCACCTTGGCCGCCGGGACCTCGATGTACTCTGCCAGACTCCCACGCCCGATGGCGACGGACACAATGTTGAGCGCACCACAGACCTCCGACCCAACCGAGATGCCGAGCTTTGCAGCGGACACTGCCGATCCCACACGAACCACTTTGCCTGCAAAGTCCAGCCCGACGATTGGGTTGTGGCGGAAGGGGAGCCAGTTGGGCAGTGAGGACATGAAGTTGAGGTCTGCTGGGTTCAGGGCGGCGTAGTCGACCTTGACGAGAAGGTTGCCGGACTTTACGCTGCTTGGGACGGGGCTGTCTGTCTTGAGGGTGAGAGCTTGTCTGGGCTCGCCGTTCTTGGTGACGATCCATGCTTTCATGGTTTTGGGAAGGCTGGTGGTGGTGGCTGTGCTTGCCTCTGCCATGGCTGATGAATCAAGTGATTAAGGGGCTGCAATGTTGAGCTTGTTTTTTTTTTTTTGAGATGATATGAATGTAGATTGAAAGGGCCTGCCTCGTGCTGGGAAGTTGAGCTGTATCGTGAAAGATGTTCTGGTATCGTTGTCGTGTTTCAAGGAGAAGAAAAGGCCAGAGACAACCAGCTCAAAGTGACGTTGGAAACTGGACTGAGTAATTTGAGATTATGTAAGCATTTTGTCCGTGCCAAGTGCCCTGAGAGAACCCCGTCAGCTGCTATGCCTTGAGTATCTTGACCAATTCCAGAAGAGACTCCACCTACTCTCTGCTTTCTTCTTCGGCAGAGCTGGCTATGGATGTCTCAAGATAACCAGGAGGATCTTTCTGAATTCATACGAAACAGCATCAATGTCAGCCTGTTGGCCTAGCCTTGACCTGAAGTTGATAAGGTTCTGAATTTCAAATGTTGCTTCTCACTGAACACCCACCTTCGTATTCTGCAAGCATCAGACAAAAATGATCTTCCCTAAAGAGCTTTGGGATCAGCTTGAAGACTCGAAAGTAATAGTGATTGTTGTAATTACATATTATCACTTCTGAACTGCATATAGACTTCTTCCTACTCTTCCTGTGATCCTGTCTGCAGATAATCCTTACTTATACTATAGAGTACATGGCCAGCAATATATCGTTACCTGTGGTAGCAAATTCAGAAGAACTCCGCCAACCCCAGAAAGAGATCCTCCTATAACGCCGACCTTGGAACAGGTGGACGAAGACCCACATGGTTTCTTGGTTTGAGACGCGTCCCAAGTCAACCCGGCCTTAGCCTTTCATCTTCCACCATTATCAAATCATTTCGTGACCTGGAGGGCTTGCCTCCTTCTCATCTACGCCCATCTGGAATACTCATCTGGAAACGGCCGCAGTAATTAATTCAGCTGGATCTCAGCCATTCTGGAATGTTCATCTCGAATTGGTCGAAATAGTTCAGCTGGATCTCGGGAAACAGATTTCCTAAGCCGCCAGTGTTTGAGTAGAGAGGATCCACCTTGTAGATATGATGGTCAGTAAGGCTTGCCGCTGATGGATTATGTATTGAACTCACCTCTGTCGGTGATGGCTGGTCGAGCTGCTGGAGTCGGGTAAGCCAAGGGTGGTCCTGGGGTTGCGATCCACTGGTAGGGATGGAAGATTCACTGTTGTACCCACGGTCAGAAAAAGAAAAAGAAGAAGAAAAGGGACACATATAGAACGGCAACATGAATACTGTTCTTACCTCCATGTTCCGACCAGCCCGCTACTATGCAGTGTACTCTTCATCTCATGGAGCTGTTGACGTGCAAAAGTCGTCAGCGCCTGTTTCGCAGGAGGGAAACGCGTTCTTGCACCCCCTTCGCAACCCAGAAACAGTCAAGACGCTTTGGCAAATCCCACTCACAAGAAACCGCGCAGGCTTGAAGTACAACGACAGCCTCTCCACGAACCGGAAGAGAATCTCGCACTGTTCCAACAGGTCGCCGCCCTGCAGCGCATCCGGCAGACCAGGCGAGCTCCCCACCGCCGAGCCCATCAGCTGCACCTTGATAGACGCATAGCACATGGTGGCCAGGCTCGGGTCCAGGATGCGCAGGCCGCCACGACCGCCAACGCCACCTCCCTCGCCGCCCAGCTCAGACTCGACCATAGCGAGCGTCTTGGCCATGCCGCGGGCGTGGTAGACGCACAGCTCCCGCGTGGACGCGACCCAGCCCTGCGGCGCCAGGACAAACATCTCGTGCACCCGCGGCGACGGGTGGTTCTGCAGCGCGAGTCTGTACAGCTCGCAGTGCAGCATGTCGTGCCAGAGGTGCAGCATCACCATGGGGCCCAGCTGCGGGGTGTCGTGCCGGTCGAAGAGGTTCTCGCGGCGCAGCTGGAGGCGGGTCGGCAGGTCTGTGAACCAGCGGGAGAGTTTGCGCACGCAGAGCATGTAGTCTGACGCGGGGTCCCATGGCGGGAGGGAGTCGGGGTCTGGGAGGCCCTCGATGTAGCTAAGGCGAGTTTATCTCGTTAACACATCATCGAAGCACGCAAAGTGCCAAGTTTGTTGGGCGAGGGGCTGTTGCAAGAAGAGCCGGCCTTGAGAGGTGGACAGGGCGAGAAGAAAAAGATTCATTCAAAGGGAGGGTTCGAATACAAGTATGTTGTCTAGAGAGAAAAGAGAAAAGAGAAAAGAGAAAAGAGAAAAGAGAAAAGAGAAAAGAGAAAAGAGAAAAGCAAAAAGCAAAAAGGTCGGCTTGCAAGGAGTAAGAAATCATTATATCTTACCGTAGTATCACATAACGTATTCCAACAAGTGACACATATTGCCCCATGATGCCCACCGCATCAGAAGTGCCCTCGCCAGATGAAAACTCCTCGCCCTCCAGAGATGGAACAGGCGTCATACAGGGGATATCATACCTGCTTACACACACACACACACACAAACACATGCGCACACACGAGTCAGAAACCTACAAACTATATATCTCGAAAGGGGTGAGAAGAGGTAGCAATCTGTACGTACTCAAAATTATGGTCCTCGCACGGCAGCTGGAGTTTGATGCTCTCGGCCGGACAAAAGGTCAGCTCGCGCAGCCCTGTCGCCGTTGCCCTGTCTACGCAATAACAGGCAAACATAACCCTCCGCATCTGCTCTCTCTCGACCCACCGCAGGCCGTCGTGGTTGTTGTCTTGGCCCCTTGCCCACTTGGCCTCGTCGAAGAGGCGGAGCTTCAGCGCAAACCGGTTCGCCAGGGCGGCAAGGAGGAAAGATCGGTTGAAGTCACCGCTGTAGACGGCATGTTTGCAGAGAATCAGGGCCGCCATGGCCTGCTGGAGGGTGATGCTCGACGTTCTCGTCATCAGCTGCTGCATGGCTGACCTTGCCCAGCGACTGGCCTGGCCTCTGCTATTATTCTTATCACTATTATTATTGTTAGTGCCTTCAGGGGACGGCGCTCTGGCAGTGGCGGTGGTGGTGGTCATGGCAATAGAGTTTGGTACTGGCTGGTCGATGAACTGAGCGCTGATGGCACAGATGGCCAACAGCAGCGTCTCGGATGCCCTGCCGTCTCGGATCTGGCGCCGGAGAATTCCGCGATGGACGAAGCCATTGGTCTGGTACGATGCAACGTGAGTAAAGAATGCGTCGACGTAGGGATAGACATTCTCGGGCAGGCCATCAGTCTCCGCCGCCTGTGGAGTTGCTAGCGTCTGCAGCAGACTTGACTCTCCCTGCGGTCCAGGCTGAGGATGAGTAGCAGCAGTTGCAGGGTACAGTGTCTCTATAAGAACAGAGCAAAAGTTTAATTGTGTGAGCAAGTGGAACCGAGGAGAAAGCAAAAAGTCAATAGTGACCAGTGGACGTCAAGAAGAGTACGAATGGGGCCGGGATATCTTCTAGGACAGGAAGAAGGGAAAACCTGCTTGGGTCGGTAGGATGCTTACCGCTGGATACAATAGGCCCAGCAGCCAGCGGAGCCTGTGTCTGAGCCTGGGTCGGGACTTGGACTTGTGGCGACGGAGGAGGACCCTCGAGGAGGACCACGGACGGGGCTTGTGGATGTGACTGTGGCTGTCTGCTATGATCGACTTCTCCTTGCTGCTGCTGCTGCTGCTGCTGTGACATTCCCAACTCTTTCTTCTTGCGCTGCTTGGCCCTGTCAATACGGCTCCTCGCAGTGGCCGTGAGCCTTACTTCATCCCCCCTCTTAGAATCGGCATACACGCAGTCGAGCTGCCTCAACGAGCACCTGGCACAGCGGGGGACGGCCTGCGAGCACTTGCTACGAGCCTTGCGACATTGTTCACACGCTGACTGGCGATGATGATGAGAATGATGATTATTAGGGCCTACATTGGGAGGGAGGAGGGAGGAGGAAGAGATGGTGGTGGCGGTGGCGGTGGTGATGGCAGCAGATGAGCCCTCCAGGAGTTTGGTGGACGCGTACAACAAGGACGAACCAGCCGATCTGTACGGATGGCCAGCACCAGTAATGTCGGTGAAGTCACAGATGAGCGACCTTTTCTTGCAATTATTACAGCCTCCTGGCTTCTCATCGCACTTGACCTTCCTCGCACGACAGGTGAGACAGCCTGTGCGGACCCGTCTGACTTTTCGCTCCGCTGCTGGCGCTGTTTCTGGCGCTGGCGCTGCTGCTGCTGCTGGAGGAGGAGGAGGAGGAGGGGGTGCAAGAGTAGGGGTCGATAAAGAAGTAGCAGAAACTGAACCAGACGGTCCGCTGCTTGGCGGGCCCGTAGGCGTGGTACTGCTCCGACCAGCAGCCGAGACGGGCGAAGAAAAGGTATTACTGTAGCTTTCTGGGTGGGGATTCGAGAGTGGGTGTCCCGTAGCCATCATGCCGCGGAGGAGGGGGGCGGAGGAGGGTGGTTCATCAATTGAGTTCGTCTCGTATTTTTCTTGGTTTGGCTTTTTTTTTAGCGAAGAGGAGAGAAACACTGCCTGTCGAGATGATTGAGTAAGAGTGTGTGTACAGTACAAATTGCGTGAGATGCCAGCCGAGAGCTTGGGGGGGTGGGCGGCCCATGGGTTGCTTCTTAAGCGACTTGTCCCGGGGGCCTTTTGTTGCATTTCCCCTCAGTTGAGACCCGAGCGCCAGGACCAGTGCACAACTCTATCTCAGCTCTCGACTGAGCCGCGTGAGCCCCCCCCCCCCCCTTCTAAAGCCGGAGAGGGCATGGTAGTAGATGGGAGAGGGTTCCGCGCGAACCTTTGGTTTCCACATGTCCTGCATCTTGCATTTCATGCTTGCAGGGAGGCTGCCTGTCGCCCTGAACTATGGTGGTGGAGACTCGGAGTTTCTCGCTTCACAAGGCATTGTACTGTATATTTTGAAGAGGACATCGTCCTCCAGCTTGAGATGCTGGCAGACGGCAAGCAGCAAGCGCCGTGAGAACTGAGATCGTCTCCTCAAATCGGGTCCTAGATCTATCTATTGCGGACTCTAGGTCGCACTCTTGTGGAGATGGTGCTTGGTTTAGTCTACAACGTGCTGTGGTTGTGGGGCCCTTTTTGAACCGATCATACCATGCTCAGGCTGTAATGATTCTGTATTGGATTACTTTTATTCACAAGACATACCTGTGATACTGTAAAGTGACCAAGAATAAGCGACAGCCTCCGCTGCACACCCGAATAGTGGTAATAGAAAGAATATTCTGCCTTGTACTTACAACACACATCCTTATTCAATATCAGGCACCAATTATCTTCATTGAGGACAACCCTGTATTATTTCATGATAACACACTTGTTACTTGTTCAATTTGGAATCAACAAAGCCTAATTAGTTCCTCATACTTTGTTTGGAAAGAAGAAGAAGAAGAAGAAAGGCGCTACACACAAGCACACACACACACACACACACACAAAACATGCCTCTACATGACCCTGTCTCGATCGAGACGGGCCTTGTTGCAGGCTTCCCATCAAAACACAAACCCTCCGTCACCATCTTTCGCGGTGTGCCTTTCGCTGCCAGCACGGCCGGTGAAAATCGATGGCGCGCTCCCCAGCCTGCAGAGCGTTGGTCAGGCGTGAGGGACTGCACCGAGTTCGGGCCTATCGCCCCCCAGCTGCCTCCTGGGCCGCTGTACTGGACAGAGGAGCATCTCCAGCCGCGGCAGAGCGAGGATTGTCTGAACCTCAACCTGTGGACGCCTGCCCAGCCTGAGGATCTGGGCCAGGCCAAGTATCCTGTCTATGTCTGGATCTACGGGGGCAAGTTCCTGTGGGGTGCAGGCACAGACAACAATTTTGACGGAACGTCGCTTGCTGCCAAAGGCGTCATCGTGATCACCTTCAACTACCGCCTGGGCATACTTGGCTGGCTGGCTCATCCTGCCTTGTCTGCAGAGTCGGGGCACAACGCCTCGGGCAACTATGGTCTCCTGGACCAGATTGCCTGTCTCCAATGGATCCAGAGGAACATCAAGGCCTTTGGTGGAGACCCAGGAAGGGTCACCATCGGCGGCCAGTCGGCGGGCTCAGCCTGTGTCGGTCTCCATCTCTACGGCCCAGAGTCCAAGGGCCTCTTCCACGGTGTCATCTCCCAGTCTGGCACCCGTCATCCACGCGATCCTCTGATCTCGTGCCTTGCCCCCTCGTACCGCACAAAAGACCAGGCCGAGTCCGAGGGAGAAATGATCCTCGCCGAGAAGGGCGCCCAGGACATGTCCGAGATGCGTGCTATGAGCCTTGAGAAACTACTCGAGGGGAATCACCGCGACGACACGACCATGTGGGGGCCACCACCCTTCTACCGTGCCTGTCTCGACGGCTGGCTCTTCCCTCGCACCTATGAGGAGACACTTCTCCAGGGCACCATGAACGACGTGCCGCTCCTCAACGGGCAAAACGCCGACGAGAGCGGCAACTACACCCACCCGGACTTCAACGACCAGGACCTCGACGAGGTGGCCAGGATCAAGTACGGCCCGCTGTCCGAGCGCTGGTTCCAGCTGTATGGAGACGAGGGGGAGGGCGCCGCCACCGCGCTCGACAAGTGGAACGCCGCATGCCGCGATAACTCTCGAGTCGGCCCGCATCTCCACCACGAGCTGTGGGCCCGGCACGCCAAATCCGACATCTTCATCTACTTCTGGACGCACGCGCCTCCACCTCGACGCGGGTTCCGCACTGATTATCCTGTGCCCAAGGCCAAGGGGTATGTTTTCTTCAACGGTTCTCGCACGGGTGCATATCATGCTGCTGAGATTCCGTATGTCTTTGACTCGCTGTGGACGGCGCCATGGGACCCTTACACGGACGTGGATCGGGGCGTGGCTGACATGGCCAGCGAGCTCTGGGCCAACTTTATCAAACATGGAAATCCAAATGGTATCAAAGGTGGTAATGGTGATGGGCACGATGCACCACAACTTGCGCCGTGGCCCACTGCTGCAGAGGATCCTGACCATGTGATGGAGATAGGCAAGGAGATGAGGCTGATCCCGAATGCGAGGGATCAGGAGCGGGAAAGGTTTTGGAAGGACTACTTTGCAATACAGAAGGTGTGGTGAGATAGAAATAGACCTCTTGATTGTCTGGTATGTTGGGCGTGCCCTGCTACGATCTTCTGTTTCTCCCTTTTCGTCTGTGTTAGGTAGGATCGATGGCCGACATTGACAGTATTAGAACAATCCAGAATTGGTATCTTCGAGGATTCTTGCAAGACCTAATTACTCTCTTGCCACCCTTCATATGTAATTATTATGAAACGGCGCGTGTCCCTTTGTAGTTCTTCAGGCTTCTCATTCAACTACCTGTACCATTCCCATTGCCTCACAATCTAGCTTCTCGCAGCTTGGCAACCAGTGCAGACACTTATAAGTCGAGTCGCTCACTAAATCCAAACTGAAGGACAACGCCATAATTAATAAAAGAGGGATGTTTAATCTATAAAGACGAATTAACAAATGCCCTGATGAGAGCTGTTCGGTGGTATTCTCCTCATGACTTTCTACCTCTGTTGCTGGATTGGGCCCAGACCATCGCGTCCTATGTCTGAACTTCTAACACCATGCATTACTCTGACTTGTCATTCTCCGGAATCTGCCCCTCAATCTCATGATGCAGGATGTCCCGGCCATAGTTTCCAGTACAAACAGTGCCGCGGAACTTCCTAGCCGGGATCTTCCTGCTGAAGAGCTCGTCAATCTGCGCGTACGAGCGCCCAGTATAGTCCGGAATGAAAAAGTACGTGACCAGGATCGTGATGACGCCAAAGCACGCAAAGTAAATAGCAGAGCCCCCGACGCCCAGCCTGTCTGTCTCCAGCATGTAGGGAATGGCGATGTTGTACGTGACTCCGAGAATGCCGTTGCCCAGGGCGCCGATGGTGGCGGTTTTGGCGCGCAGCCGCATGGAACCAGACTCGCCGATGTAGATCCAGCCGCAGGCATTAGGGCCCAGCGTGGAACTGTAAGAGCCAATGCAGAGGAAGGCTAGCATGATGTGGCCGGTCTGCAAGGTGTATGGGAGCTTCGTAGCCAGGCCTGAGACACCAATGCCAACTGATTGTCCAGGAAAGGAGGTCAGTACAAGTATTACCCGTCATTAAAGCGATAAATCAAACAGGGGGCATACGCACTCATGGAAATCAGCAGACCACACTCTCCTGTTAAGAGCAGCCTCCTTCGCCCAACGGCCTTGAACTCGCTCAAAAAGAATACAGTCATGATGGCCAAGATCTGGAGAGCGATGGCAATACAGGTCGACTCAAGCGAGTTGGACTGGCCAGCCAGGGTGAAACTAAAGTCGACGAAAGAAAGGCTATCAGCGAACAATCTTCAATAGAGGTTCCGATTGCCTGCGGGATTTGATTTACAAATATGTCTTTTGGGGCCCAGTGATGACGTTGCCCGCCAGCGATGCCGTCAATGGAGGGAAGAAGGCACAGAAAGTCCTGCGCAGGTCGGTTCCCTTGAAGCACTCGGTGAAGCTTGATTGCTTCATCTGCAGGAGGACAAAGATAAATTCCCCAAGTTAGCGATTTGTTTCAACCTCACAGAAGGGAACGACCCGCCATCCGCGAGATGCGCACTCACCAGCTCTTTCTTCTCCGCCTCCTGGCCAAGCGTGTACTCGTACTCGGCATAGATGAGCTCGCGGTCCTCTTCGGTGCGGTTGGGATACATGAACAGGATCATCTTTTTTGCCTTCTCCGTCTTGCCGTGCATGATGAGCCACGCGGGCGACTCGCAGAGGAGGAAGACCTGCACGACGAGAACAATGACTGGGAGACAGACACAGACGAGAAGTGGCATCCGGTACGCCCACTTGTTGTCGGCTTCAGGCCAGACTTGTTGGCCCACGTAGCATAGAACAACGGAGATGAGATCTCCAATGGACGCTGTGGTCGGTTAGCGGATGAAACAAAGAATTGGGTCCCCGTTCTTCACACTACACGTCACGACTGAGTTGAGGGACCAGACTTACAAATAAACAGAAACAGAGAGATCATGAGTCCTCTAGCATTTCTGGGCGCCAACTCGCCAATGTACAACGGAGCCGTGGCCTGGGTAAGACCGGAAACAAAAGCAAGCAGAAATCTGGCAACGGCAAACACCTTCCAGTTGGTGGCGACGAACTCGACAATGACGCCGATGACCATCACTGCAAGGTTGAAGAAAATGACTGTGCGTCGGCCGAAGTAATCCGCAATGGGGCCCATGCTGAACTGGCCAAGGACCTGGGCCGGCGCAGCAACTGCGTTCCAGCTGAGTGAAAAAAGCACATGTGAGCGGTGAGACGGGACAGCCTGGTGCAGTGAGAGGGATGAGAATTGGGATAAACAACTTACATCGAGACCGTCTTGGGGGTTACAGCATATTTTCCACCAGACTTGTAGCCGTTGCCCATGACATAGCAAAAGGACTGTGATCCGACAAGAGCGGTGACGGCTGTAGAGTCGGTCCCGAGGATGAGCGCGCTGGCCTGTGTTGACGCGTGCCCCTTGTCAGCGGTTGCGCGAGCGGGAAAAGAAAATGAGAAGGGAGAATCAAAGTGAGAGAGCTGGAAGAGGTTTTCATTACAAGAGCTGCTGCGACGACTGCAAAGACTTTCTTGTCGTCCTGGAATGTCTGCCGAATGGACTTGGCTTCCTGGAGAGTGGCCTGTTGCGCGACCTCGAGCTCTGCCACGTGCTGCTTCTCGTCGACGGCCACATCCTCCTCCTTGGACTGCGTGATGTCCATGCTGACCTCAGCCGCCTTAGAAGTCATGGTGTTCCCTGCGTGTATACTGATCGATGCAGTGTCTTTGTTGACGAGACCCGAGTTCGTTCCCAAAAGCGAAGGGAGGCGCTTTTCTGCGATCTCTGGTTGATGTGCTGGGACGCACAAAAGCTCGTGATTTCTACCCCTCAAACGACGAGAAGAGAAAAGACAGAATCAAGAGCCGTACTGTCAGCTGGGGACAGTCTTGATTTTGCCTGTCCTATGCAGGTGCAGGATGTTGGCTCGTTGGCTCAATGTCGTTGGTTAATAGTCCCTTGTGACGACCCACAAGACAGCGACCGTTCCCTCCCACCGGTGTGACAGTAGTGGTCAATGAGCGAAAGAAGGGGGCTGCAAAGATAAAGAAAAGACTCCCTTGGACCAAATACCTATATTAGATCAGTTCGTCTGAAAAGTGACAAAAGTAGTTGATACATCATTTTCCAAGGGAATAAGACAATTATAAAAACAATGAAAAGGACCAGGGGCACTCATGCAGCAACTTCAAGCCAGTTATATATTCCCGATAATTTGATTCTCTCCGGAAAGGTATTGCAGTTTTCTGGCCCTCAACACTGAACATTCATTTCAACCACCGAAACAACATTCGACCTCATCACTAGCAGCACACTTTAGACGCTAGGTCTATCCCCTCAATATGGACCGGAGCCCCGGATCTGCGGGGAATCCCTGGGGGTTGTTGCGGGGGCGAGATTTTAGACGAGGCGCGATGGACGTTTTGGCTTGTGTAAAAGAAACAACGTACGAGCGACTTGTTGCTCCCCCGGACTTCTCGCCTATGGCAATCAAGACCCGCCCCCGGCCAGTATTACCTTCACAATGTGTCAAGCCAGAGAAGGACCGAGGATATACCGCACAGGCGACTATCTCCGCTGTAAGCGATGAGATCCGCCGAGGGGGGCGACAGGACGGCCACATAACACTTGCCAATATACGATGAGTATTATGGAGATGGTTAGCTGGAGAATGGCGTACACGTAACTAGTGGACGGCTATAGCTCGCCGAGATCGAAAAGGAGTGGAAACAAGCAGAGGTTTTCCTTGGCAAGGACCCTTCCATTGGGTCTCCATAACTATCCCGACATGCTCGACTTGGGTTTCTGGTTTTCATTCTCTTTCCAAGAGCCTCAGTTCTAGGGAAAGATAGTGGGCAGAAAGAATGGAAAAGACCACGCCAATCTCAGAGAAGTCAGCCTCAGCTCATACAGCCCCGGTTGCTGCAGCGGATGACGATATCCTGCACCATCACCCTCGCAAGATTTCAGCCGAGCTCGATTCTGGCCAGGATTCAGAGTTGCCGTCTAGCATAGAAGAGGCAGAGAATGCTAGGGGAGTTGGCGGCGCTGATGCAGAGGTGGCTCCTAAAAATGAAAAGCACAAACTTCAAGACCAGACAAATCTTCTGCCCTTCAAGCAACTTATCGTCGTCTTCGTTGGCTTAAGTTGTGCCTTGTTTTGTGAGTGAAGTTTCTTTCTTTCTTTAACTATCTTCTGTCCATACGCTCTTTTCCTTCTTCACTTCTCTTCATGTCGAGTCTTGGAAACGTATAGCAGAAGACTGATGTGAAACTCATTTATGCCTTACAGGCTCCCTGCTTGACCAAACCATGTGAGTTGTTCTACCCTCTAGATCCACACCCTGATGCCAGCTCCCTGACCTGGTTTGATTATAGTGTATCAACGGCACTGCCCACACTTGGGCGAGTCTTCAATGATGCCTCTATATCATCATGGGTCGGCACGGCATACCTTCTCACCTCGACGGCCTGCCAGCCTCTCTATGGTCGGCTTTCGGACATTTTCGGCCGGAAGGTGATCCTGCTGGGCAGCATGGGCTTCTTCCTGGTCGGTTCGATACTGTGCGCCGTCTCACAAAGCATGATTATGCTCATCATCTTCCGTAAGTCAGAGTCTCTTCTTCTCTGGGGTTTGTTCTGTTCATGCGCCGCTTATTAATTCGTGTCATGTAGGAGCTATCTCGGGCATTGGTGGAGGCGGTATCTTGACCTCTGTCATGATTGTGACTTCCGACGTGGTGTCGCTAGAGCAACGTGGCACGTATCAGGGCATACTTGGTGTCGTGGTGGCGATATCGAACTCGCTTGGTCCGCTCATCGGTGGTGTCTTTTCGGAGGCAGTCTCTTGGCGTTGGTGTTTTGTAAGTCATCTTCATACTAAGACCTCTCCTCATTTCACCCTTGCATAAAGGAGCAATGACCAACTACGGCTGTTGGCTGATCCAATGCATCCTTCTAGTATATCAACATCCCTCTTACGAGCACAGCTATCCTCGTGGTCGCCTTCGTGCTGCCTCTCAAGCGGCCCAAGGGGGACATCAAGGAGAAACTGAAAAGGATTGACTACTTGGGCTGTGTCACGATGTTGGCTTCTGCGATTCTGATACTTCTTCCCCTGTCCTGGTATGTGCCATCCAAGACCGAACCTTAGTCTTCTCTTCCTGTGTATCTCCCTCTTATTGTGCGGCTCTAACAGGGTATAGGGGTGGAACTCAGTATGCCTGGAACTCAGCCGGATTCATTGCGCCCCTCGTCCTCGGTGTTGCTATGTTCGTTGCCTTCATCGTCATTGAGTTCAAAGTGGCCGCACTGCCACTCATTCCCAGTACGTTGATACTTCCTCAGAGCTGAGTATCTAAGTCCAAAGGCATATAACAAGGAAACTTGACTAAATATTCCATCACAGTGCACATCTTCAAGATTCCCACTGTTGCAGGTGCTTATACCGGCGCATTCTTCACAGGCTTCATGTTCTACTGCAACTTATACTATGTAAATACACACTCAGCCTCCTCCAACATAGCCCAACATCTGCTGCAAGTTCTGACCAGTATCTCCCCTCTCAGCTCCCTCAATTCTACCAAGTCGTCCGCGGCGCAACACCCATCCGCTCAGGCGTAATGCTCCTCCCCCTCATCCTCGTCCAGACGGTAACCTCCTTCACGGCGGGCTTCCTCGTCTCCAAGACGGGAAACTACCAGCTCAATCTCTGGTTCGGCTTCGCCATCTGGACTGTGGCCTGCGGCCTACTCTCCACCATCTCGCCCTCCATCTCCGACGCCCGCCTCATCGGCTACCAAATCCTGAGCGGTATCGGGGCCGGGCAGACGTTTCAGACCAGCTTGGTTGCCATACAGGCAAGCGTAGCCAGGTCGGATATGGCCGTGGCCACTGGCACACGGAATTTCTTGCGGCTGCTGGGCGGGACTGTTGCGCTGGCTGCTTGCGCTGCTATCTTGAATAATACGGCAAAGTGAGTGATATCCCTGGCTTCCTTCAGCATTGCGAGCATCGAGACACCTTGGCAGAACTAACCTGATTTCTACAGAACCGATCTTGCATCTGTTTTGTCACCAGAGACAATCGACGAAATCATATCGGATCCTACCAAGATTCCTGCCGGCGCTTTGGGTTTGTCTGCGGCGCAGTCAACAGCTGCCACTTTGGCATATGGTAAGTTGGTGCATCGACTGCCTCGACGCCTATGTGTGAGTTGCAAATGTTTTGGACCTGAAAGAAATGCTAACCGAGAGGCACAAAAGCTCATGGCATTAGAAACATCTACTACTTCATGATACCGTGCTGCTGTATCTCCTTCTTTGCAACACTCTTCTTCGTCAGGGGTCACAGCCTGAAGAGGGAAGACGACGCGAAGCTGAAGGAAGAGGGGAAGCGATGGGCGGAAAATCACAAGGGGATCCTGAGCCGCAAAAAGAAGACAAATGATGACGCAAACGTTACGACAGAGACGCCGAATGGCGACGACATGAACACGGCTGGTAAATAGACATAGACTTAGAGAGCAAGCAACTATAGCTTGCAAATAACTAGACACGGGGCATGATTTCAGCAGGAAAACGAGGCGTATTGATGAGCATATTATTACGAACTTGGGTGTTTGGGACAGGGAAACCCGTATTCGACAGTACAAGATTCTACTCCAATCCACATTCATTCTATAGTTCTTCTAAGAATTTGCTCCCGCCATCGCACTCAATCGTCGTCGGGTGATTTGGCAGCGGGCGTTGCCCCAGCCTTGATGTTAAATCGGCGCGCGGCGGGAAACCGGATAGACTTTCTCTGCGCCTGAGCCAAAATTCTGCGTTCCTTCCAATACGATCCGGTCGCTATCCAGGCGAATAGATTCCATCGGTATCGGTCAAGCCGGCTCCACGTGGTCGGCGGCCCGAAGTTGTGCATGCCGGCGTACTCAAAGTAAGGCGGGTACCAGCCGGCATCGTCCCAGTCCACCAGCCAAAGGTTTTGTGACGAGTCGACCATGAGGTTGCGAGGGGCGAGGTCATGATGGGTAAAGACGAGGGGCTCAACGGCTACAGGCCTGTCGACGGATTCGAAGTGTTCTTGGGGCGTCCTTCTCGATTCCTGTTTGAATGACTTGTGGTTGTACCAGAAATTGACGACACACGCAATAACCCGAGCGCTGGGACTGACTGGTAGCCCGTGTCGATCCTCTATGAAAAAGGAATGGCATATCCCGGTTCTCAACGAGCCGGCTGTAGGTGACCTTGCCGTCCTCATCTTCCGCACCATACCGCGTAGCTGGAAGGCCAAGCGAAAAGTAGTGAGCCAGCCTGTAGAAGACCATGAGTCCATCAGGTTGGGGCCGTCAATACGATCTTGTACGCATTCGAGAATGTCGGCCCTCCTCACGATGCGCCTGATGGAGGGTGCCCGAACACCAAGGGAGATTGCATGCTCTATAGCAGGCTTCATGTCCTCGAGTTCATCAGCGCGGTAGCTTTTCGACACGTATTTTTCCGAGATCTTGATGACACGTGGGCTCTCTTCTGACGTCTTTCGCAGCTCTCCGATATATCGAGAGAGCTTGGAGTCGCTGCACGTCGCGACGGGATCATAATCAGTCTCTGCCGTCCTTTCAACATCGTCGAAGACCATGCTGTGTAGGCTGACGTGTTCTCAGTTGAGAATGGATATCGGGACAAGGAAGGCAACGAAGGGAGTGACTAGGCTGTATTTACAGGTCTGATCAACAAATGCCTGATATATGCTTGCGCGCAAAGTGTTAACGGTACAAAGTAATCAGCACATCAACAGCAAGAATAAGGTGTTGTCGAGATTGTGGGGTGAGACGGGAAGGCCCTTGGCATTTTCAAGTTAAGGTCTTGAACTAATAATACACGATCAACATGCTCTATCATCAAAACCAAGCTCGTAGTGCCTTCATTTTGCGATTTGGTTGCTTACATAAGATATTTGATAATGGGGGCACCATTTATCAACGGCATGCAACGCCAGGGGGCCGCTGCGAAGGGGAAAAAGTTTTCCAAAATACACTCCGTATCCTTGTGAGTGCAGCGAGGAAACAAGAGAAGTTCAGCAAAACGCAGATTTCTAAACGCATCGAGAACACCTCCAGGTATGGACGAGCAGGACGACAACTGGGACTTGGACAATTTCACGGCGGACAAGTCGTCGACTTGGTCGGCTCCTGTCGAGTGTATCCATATTTGTGTGCTCCGAAACGACCTGAATGAAGCGGACGAAGAAGGCAATCCTCCGACCAACCACTGGGTCATCTGCCTGCAGCTGTCTTCCTCCTCAAGTGTGATGCTAGATATGGCACCGGGCTACGGTGACGATGGACTGAGGGGCAAGATCGAAATGACGTCCCTAGACGAAAAATACACAAGCGAGACGCTCCACGCGTTCTCTTTCCAACCAACTACTGCAGTGACTCTGGGACAGCTCTTAGGTTACATAACTGAGAAGGGGAGGCAGAAGTTTACTTTCCATCCGTCGTGGGAAGGATGTCGGTTTTGGATCTCGGTGCTGATGGATGACTGGGAGGAGTTGCAGCTGGTGGGCCCCGGGAGCGCCTTGATAGCAAAGGAGGCTCTTCTGCAGTATTGGATTAACCCAGAGGGTCGCATCCAAGAGAGATGAGGGAAGGAACCTTTCGAGTGTAAACATATATTGTTGAATATCGGAAATATTCCAGTGATTTGAGCTGCACGCCAGCGCCCAATCGTGGACGGCATAAGTTGATTTGTACAAACTAGCCACGAAGCAAACTATCTAGTCCTTGCCTTGAACAATGTGCATCTCGCTTGTTGACCAACTCCTGATTCTAGTATTGCCAAACAATATTCTGCCTCCATGGAATGGTCCCGTGGCACCAGCTGCCACCAGGGCATTAACAATATCCATCCTCCCAATGACGAACGCGGTCTGCACAGCTGTCTGGCCTCGAGGCCCAGCCACGGCGTCGGGGTTTGCGCCGGCGTCAAGCAGTCTGCCCACCAGGTCTAAGTGACCACCTGCGGCGGCAGCATGGAGCGCGGTTCCTCCATGCGTTACAGGACCGGGAGCATTGATGTCTGCTCCGTTCTGGAGGAGAATCTCGACGATGTCGGTCTCTCCTACAAGACAAGCTCCCTGTAGGGCTGTATAGCCACCGTATTTGCCTGGTTTCCCGTTGACATCGGCGCCTCTCGCGATCAACAAACTGACCAAGTCTGTATGTCCTCGGTAACAAGCTGCCTGCAACGCTGTGATCCCGCTGGTTGGAGAGGCTGGGGCGTTGATATCTGCCCCTAATTCCAAGAGAACTTTGACAACATCTGAGTGGCCTCCCTCCGCGGCAGCTTGGACAGGTGTGCGGCCCTGATACCTGGTCACTCTCACAGGGTTCACACAGTTCGTAGCCCCAGCGTCAAGGAGCGTGCGAACGAGACTCATGTTGCCTATTGTTTTTTGTTGGGAGATTCAGCACCTGCCATACATTAAGCTGCACTGGATCGACTGCAACATACCTGTTCCACAAGCCAGCTCGAAGGCATTGCGGTATACGTTGTTCCCTCCAGGCGCCGCGATATCAGCGCCAGCCGCAAGCAGAGCCCGCACAACCTCTTGGTGCTCGTGCAGACAGGCGGCTTGCAGAGAAGTCTGGCCGTACCATCCTGCGGGAGGTGCGTTCACCACCTCTGCCCTGCGAGAGGGGTCCTCGTACTGTGCCAGGATGCCATTCACCCGATCGAGGTCGCCGTTGCGCGATGCCACCTGCAGCTCTGTCCAGCGAGGCTCGTCGTCGGCCTCGTCGGTTGGAAGACAGGATGGGTCCCATCTTGCGTCGGGTGGTGACGGCGCTATGTGTACTATGTGTGGTTTGTCATGCAGAGCTGCTGTCCGTCATTGCTCGTGTAACTGTGTCAGCGTAAGTCAGGCGGGGCCTCGGGCTCTTTTCTGCTGCATAGTTTTTGTGGACCTACACGTGTCACGGCCTGGATCTGCAGAACCTTGATTGCTCACTGGATTTATGTGGCTGCGTGCGGCAGTCATGGTTGGCAAAATGAGCTCCTTGAACGTGGATGGAAATGTGAGTTCTGGAGAGTTGGTAGTAGGATCTGGACAGGGCCATCTGGCTATTATGTAGTTTCACGAGGGCCTCCTCGTGGCCCCTACTGCAGGAGCCCAGCACGGGACCCCACTCTTCCGATACAGTGCATCTGACTCTTCTCAAAGACAGGAACCGAGACTTGGAAGAAGAAGAAGAAAGAAAAGAAAAAAGACCTCAGTGTTGTGTATGCCTTGGTGTGAGTTGTCTTGCCCTGGTGCATTGTAACCTGTCACTGTTTGGTGTGGCGACACTAGACAGTTCCAAAAGGGTACTTGGGTACATCGATCAGATTCCATACTGGCTGGGCTGTCACGTCTCTCTTTTGGCTGAACCTTGTCAGCTACAGTATTCTCTCTTCCCTCTCTCCCACCCTTCTTCTCTCAGACTCTTTCAATACTCACTGCCACTGTTTATGACCTTTCTTCATCATGATTATTGCATCAATCAATTTTTGTGTATAGAAACATTGAGACTCTGCATAATTATTTGTTTCCCCAACCCTGCTCCAGCCAATCCAGGTTTCTCCAATTCTAACCAACCCGCTGCTTCCCCAGTCTGACATGACCTGGAGGGTCGGGGTGTTGTAGCAGGGAGTCTCCCTGCGCTGAATCTGGGGGCAGGGGGTGTCATCTGGGGGAAGGGGAGGGGCACTAGGCCTTCCTTGGCTGGGCTCAGTTCTAGCCTAGAAGGTGCTGGTGCTTGACAGGCACACCTCGTTCAACTGCTGTCAGAATCCAGCACATATTCTCGAGCCCCTAGAATGGGAGGCTTCCGCATTGCAAACGGTTGCAACGGTCTATTCCAGCAATTTCTTTTTCGTCTCTCTTCTTTTCATTTCATTCCCTTTTTCCACTCTTTTCCATAAGTGTGCTGTTACTTGGTCTTGTTCTCTCATTTGATCCTCGCCAATCAGGCGATTCTCTACTACTGACATATTCAATTCATCATCGAGACTTGGGAAAGTCAGGTCCAAACATCCATCGACCCACGCTACCCACACTCAAGTACCTGCCTGACACGCTGGGGGCGGCTCAGCTCAGTCTCGAGGGATCGATCGGTTATCTGACTTGGGCTGGACCCGAACTCGACAAGCTTAGAAGGAAAAAGAGAGAGAAGGACGAGAGGGCCGATCGAATCCGTTGAGACCTGAGGCGCCAAACTCACCCTGGTCTCAGCTCGAAGTCAGCACGCGTGCCGCCCGTCACTCGATCCAGTCCAGTCCGGTGGCTCTTTCGTCACTGTCACTCCACTCTCTCTTTAAACTTAGTCCTTTTAGTCCTCCTTCTCTTCTTCCTTTCTTCTTTTTCCTTTTCTCTCTCGTCATGAGGGCTTTCTTTTCTTCAGCACACAGCGTCGTCGCCACGCTCTTGACGCCCATCTCGAGGGCCTTTTCCCTTCGAGGATTACCAGATCTTCATGCGCCCAACTGCGACTGTGACAGATCCTCGTCAGGAATGTCGCGCGACGTTGCTGAACCCACTGAAAACGGCTGCGCCAGGTGCGCCCAGCCTGACAGCTGCCGCCATGAGACCACCGCCACCTCCCCCACTGCCAACCACGACCATGGGCGTCAGGTGGTGGAGGACCGACTCGCCAGGCTGCCAGACAAGCTGCTACTCATGATCTTCGACACGCTCGCACGCGAGTCGCGCCACGACCTCTGCAACATGTCGCTCGTCAACAAGAGGTATCACCACCTCGCCGACACATCGCTCTACCGGTCCCTCCTCTTCGACTCGCCCGAGCAGCACCTGATCTTCAGCGAGACCCTCGACCGCCGGCCCCGCCGTGGGTCCATGATCGCCGATGTCAAGCTGGAGTACCCGAGCTCCGAGCTGTCCCACCTGATCCTGGACGCGCCGCTGGACCGTTCGCACTACTCGCCGGACCGCATCGACGGCCTGTCTCGCACCCTCTCCACCATGTCCAACCTCGAGACCCTCGACATCGCCGTGCCCGTCAAGCTGCTACACGGCATCGGCACCCTCTTCAACGGGCCCTTCGACCTCGCCTGCCTCAAGACCTGCTCCCTCTTCTACCAGTGCCCCGACGACGAGTACTGGGACCTGCAGGAGAACATCCACATCTTTACCCACCCCACCCTCGAGACCCTCACCATCCGCCGCGCCAAGCTCGACGAGCGCGGCTTCGACAGCCTCGAGCGGCCCCACAGCACCGCCCTCAAGGCCCTGCACCTCATCGAGTGCGACATCAACGACGATGCCCTCGCAGACATCATGGAGTTCCCCGAGGGCCTGCGCGAGTTTCACATGTCCCACACGGCGCAGCCCACCCCCGAGCTGGAGGAGAGCAGCGACGAGATTAACGAGTTCGTCATGGCCCTCAAGCCCTGCGCCGAGACCCTCGAGACCATTGTCATCGACCACCCCACCCTGGGCGGCCGCAAGGTGCTGCGCATGAGGGACTTTGTCGCTGTCAAGACGCTGCGCCTCAACTTTGACACGCAGCTCTTCGGCAGGACATCCAAGAAGCCGCGCCTGCACTCGGTCGGCTTCCCGCCCAAGCTGGAGACGCTCGAGTTCTCTGGCGAGATTGGCAACGACGAGGTGGTCACGGAGCTGTTCGCCGGCGCCCTGGAAAACATCGAGTTCATGGCCCGGAACCTGAAGACGCTGATCCTGGCCGAGGGTCCCAAGGGTCTCCCCCAGCAGATCGTGGAGGCTTGCAAGGGAAAGAATTTCAACCTGCTCACTACACGGCCAGATGAGGATGAGAATGAAGACCAAGACGAAGACCACTAGACGACACATGATAGACCAAAGACTGATACACAACGATACAGGCACTCAGACGCACACACTCTAGAAGGCATCCTAGAAGGCATCCTAGAACACGGGGCGGACCAGACAATATTCTTTTCCCCTTTCTATTCCGATAAACGACTTCGATACAGATTATATACCCTTTGTCTCAGGTTACAGGAGCCAGGATACAGTTTATTTTCTTTCTTTCTTGCTTTTCCTCTCTTGCTCTTTTTCAAACAAGTTCGAATCCGGAGTTGCACGGCTGCTTTTTCACGCACAGGATAGTTCATGGGTTGAATAAAAAGACGAACGGGGGAAAAAAGGTGCCGACGGATTTGATTTATCCCTCTCGCGTACGCACGACGTATCTCAAAAGCATCTTCGACAACGATATATTCCGGATCTAGACAAATGCATGGTCGGAATTTACTCCTTCATACGGACCTCTGATGCAACACTCTTGTACTGGCCCCTTCCCACCCCTCCCCCCACACTTTATCTTCTGGCTATGGTTGCTCTTGGGCTACGATGGGATTCTGGTTTTCCCCCTAACCCTCCTTGTCTTTTTCCTTCTTTCTTTAGTGATCCAAAAGGGCAGGTCCACAACCTCGGCTCGCGGGCCCGTCTCGAAATTCATCAAACCGACCCATACGACCCACACGACACGACACTACGCACAACCCAACAAAAACAGCCTACATAGGGAAAATAGAATTGGATGCCTGCATCGCCCGCTTGGCTCAGTGGTAGAGCGTATCACTAGTAATGATAAGGTCATCAGTTCGATTCTGATAGTGGGCATATGAGTCTTGAAAATGATTCTTTTGCATTCTGTTCAACGAGAGAGTAGATGTATTGTTTAGTTTCTTGGTTTTTATTTTTGCTTGCCCTGAAGACACTCTCGATTGACTTCTGCTTGGGCTCTCATGTGTCGCCTATCATATGCCGTGCAAGGCACTCTGTGCAGTAAAATCAACGCAGCATCATGGCAACTACACGTGTGTTCCAACGTCCGAGCATCTGGTCATCCTCAGCAGTTTTCTAGTGAACTTCACATGCAGCTATGTTCCAAGGTTGCTGCCAAAGTAGTCCAGATCTTTTCTTTTAGCTGTTACGTCTAGTGACTGACTAACGAAGTCTCTATTTATGAGAACATTACCCTTCATTCTTGCCTGCTTGAACACGCCACGATGCTTCAATTAAATATCCACTTACCCTCCTCCATCATGGTGCAGGAAAATAGGCAGGAAGCCATCGATCGGCACCACGCAAGCACCGAGCGCCGGCGACGTTGTAGCTGCAGTGGACACAAGAACAGATGTCGCCATTTCACGCCGCGTCCACCGGCCGGAGCCACGCAAGACATACAGGTCCGGACCCGGGGCTTTGGAATGAAGAACTGTCCCAGCAAGTAAATGACATCGATGAAGAAGACGAGGAGGTATTCCACTCTTTCAATGCAGATTAGGCTTTGGAACGAATAAGCACTTCCACAAGGCACCGTTGATCCTTGCCACTTTAAACTTCCACTGGTGCCCGCAGACTCTAGAACAGGACGGGGGGACAGGACAGGGCCTCTTTCAAAAGGAGAATAAACCCGAAGGACCCGGCCTAGCTCTGCCGACCCCGCCTCCGTTGGGCTTGGACCCTGGGCTCAAGACTGTACCGTTCGTGTTTCTCCACGGGGCTAAAAAGGCATCTTGAGGGGGGGGGGGGGCTTAGACTTGGCTAGGCTCCACGATCTCCGCATAAACTCGAGGTATTAGCGCTGAAACGAGCACGTGTATGCTCGTGCTGCAGGGCCGAGGCAGTTTTGGATTGGGTTCTGACCCTCTCTCCCTCTCTCGCCACGGAGTTTGGTGGTGGAACCAGCTGACCGTCTGGGGGCAACTAATACCAGCTGGACGAGACTTTAAGCTTTGTTATTGAGAAACAAATAGACTGCTCCAGGTGCCGTGGTTTGTTAAGAGTCCCCTCGGCTTATGGTCATATTAGCGCCTGAATCCTTTGCTCATCACTCGCCCATGTTCACTCGACGATGCTACCCCAGTTTCATACAACTTACTAGTAATATCCCAAAGTGCTGAGAGGGTTTCATTCACCCTTATTTGTTTTCCCCTATATCTGGTCTCTCTTTGGCTGATTTCTCCGCTATTGTATTCCTTCAGACACCAATACAGAAACAGAGACAATGGCAGAGGACGTCCCGACGACAGTGAGGCCCACGGGCATACCATGGCGGTACAAGGTCACCGAGGCCATGGGCCCGGACGAATGGCGCATGCTCCTCGCCATCATGGATGGTATCCTCCCTCCTATCCAGAAGGAATCGTCGGCGCCAAAGAGGAAAAGGCTGGGCGTGTCGTATATTTCCGATGAGAAATACAAAGACATTGTATCCCATCTGCAAGACAACAGCGTGGTCCTCGATTCAGCCTCCTCCTCCATCCACATTCAGGATGTGGACCAGTACCTGGCCGACAAGACAACGGACGACATCGGCTTCCAGCTGCTCCTGCAGAGCACATTGCTCCAGCTGCCCCGGGACACCAGGAATATGCTCACAACTGCGATCCGGTTGTTGACCTAGTAAGTTACCAAGTCTGTGCTATAACCAAACCCGAGGCTGGTGACAAGAATCACTTACTGAACTGTCCATTCGTCTCACAGCCGAGCTACTGCCATCCTCCTGACAGGCACCGCAACACCCATCACAAGACTGCCCATACACCAGCGCGGAGAGATCCTGCACAGGTGGAGGACGAGCTACAGCCCACAGCTGCGCGGCCTGTTTGGACAACTGACGACCCTGGCCAAAGTCGTCTTCACGGCCAGCAACCCTTCCTTTCTCCGTGTCTCTGGATTCCCCGCCACCCCAGCCGGATGGAACCCACCACCCACTTATCCGTACGAGTTTGTCCAGTTCCCATCGCCGCCCTCCTCCTCCTCACTTCCCCCAGCAGAAATCGAGACCGACGTCGTCATCGTCGGCTCCGGCTGCGGCGCAGGCCCCTGCGCCAAAAACCTAGCCGAGGCAGGCCACCGCGTCCTCGTCCTCGAGAAAGGCTACCACTTCACCAGCCAGGAGTTCCCCATGGCCGCGCCCGAGCACCTCGTGCACATGATCGAGGGCTCGGGCGCCATCTCGTCCGACGACAACTCCATCCTCGTGGTGGCGGGCTCGTGCTTTGGCGGCGGCGGCACCGTCAACTGGAGCGCCAGCCTGCAGACGCAAGGGTTTGTGCGCCGGGAGTGGGCTGAGGACCGCGGGCTCGGCTTCTTCGAGACGGAAGGCTTCCAGGCGTGTCTGGACAGGGTGTGTGCGCAGATGGGCGTGCATGAGGAGTTTGTGCCGAACCATGGGAACCAGGTCCTGCTGGAGGGCGCGAGGAGGCTTGGGTGGTCGGTGAGGAGGGTCCCGCAGAACACGGGCCGCTGCGAGCATCATGAGGGCCACTGTGCCTTAGGCTGCTGGAGCGGGGCGAAGAAGGGGCCTGTGAATGGATGGTTCCCTGATGCGGCTGAGGCTGGGGCCAAGTTTGCCGAGGGCTTCAAGGTGGCGAGGGTGCTGTTTGAGGATGGGAAGAAGAAAGGCACAAAGAAGGCGGTTGGTGTCGTCGGCACTTGGACGAGTCGAGGGAAGGATGGGAGGCTGGATGGGCCTGAGGACGACAAGGTCGTGAGGGAGGTTGTTGTCAAGGCCAAGAGGGTTATTGTCAGCAGCGGCACGTTATGGAGCCCAGTCATTCTCAAGAACAGCGGGCTGAAGGTAAGTACGAGGAGGAAGAAGACGAGAAATCCCCTTCAGACTTTGTGTCGTGCTGACAAGACTATTTCTGCAGAATCCCCAAATAGGCAGGAATCTGTATCTTCATCCCGTCAACGTTGTCACGGCCTTCTTCAAAGAGGACGTTCGACCGTGGGAGGGAGGCATCCTCACCGCCGTCGTCAACACATTCGAGAATCAAGACAACAAAGGCCATGGCGTCAAGTTGGAGTGCACGTCCATGATGGTGAGCCACAAATCCCTCCTCCTGTTCCATGCACATTTCCCTTCCTTTTACTCTATTTTCTCATATGCTAATATCATCGTCTCTTTCTTCCCCAAATCCACAGCCCTGCTACGCCATCCGGTTCCTCAACTGGGACAACGGCATCGACTTCAAGGTCCGCACCATGAAATACCGCCACATGAACAGCTACATCTCCATCAACCGCGACCGCGACCCGGGCTACATCTATCCAGATCCTCATTCCGGCCAGCCACGCGTGCACTACACCCCATCCGCCTTTGACCGCAAGCACGTCATGACCGGCAATGTCGCCCTCGCCAAGATCCTTTATCTACAGGGCGCTCTAGAAATCCACGTCTCGCTGCCTGGGATGCGCCCCTTTATTCGCAACGAGGGGAGCACTACAACCACTGCCGCCGCCGCCGCCGCCACGAACACACCGTCTTCTCTGAACAACGATGTCCTGGCCTCGGTACAAGACGCCGGCGTGGCCGACCCGCGCTTCCAGGCGTGGCTGAGGGAGCTCGAAGCACACGGCAATGCGACACCCGAGACGCCCTTCACGTCGGCACATCAGATGGGGACGTGCCGGATGAGCAGCACCGAGAAGGGCGGCGTGGTGGACCCGCGGGGCAAGGTCTGGGGCACGGAAGGGTTGTATGTTGCTGATGCGAGTGTGTTTCCCAGTGCGAGCGGGGTGAATCCTATGGTTACGAATATGGCCATTTCGGATTGGATCTCGAGAGGGGTGGCCAAGGATCTTGATGCTGAGGGGGGGAGAGCAAGGCTCTGATGTGGTTTTTGGGGTTATTTCTCGCCAGCTTGGGAGTATTTGGTATTGAAACACCTGGGTCTGGTCAGCTTCGAATCGTGGGATCACATACAAAAGGCTACAAGTTGTAAGACTAATGCATCCAAATGTAATATTCGCAATACGCACCATTCCCAGTTCTGTACAAACGTAACATATTGGTCGATGCAGGACTGTCTCAGAAATAGTCCAATAAGCATCAAGCGTTACTCTATCCACCTCCATGTAGACGCAAAGGATTGAGTGGACCGCTGCTGTTGTCCGATTCTGGAGACGCCGCTCTTTCAGCTCTCCAGGGGCTGATTACCACAGGATTACATACGACACAAGCCCACCAGATCACTGCAACTTCATAACACCACATAAGAACTTCCAGTCCGGCTGCACAAAGACTCTTAACTCCGCCCCATGAAGACACAATGGCTATACCAGCCCGATTATGTGAAGCATGTTGCGTCCTTCAAGACGTTCATGCGTTGCTGGAGCCTGGCGTCCCTGGACAAATGCCATATATCCCAACATACTCCCTTCGCGTGCGCGATAGCTGGCCAGGCCTACCTCGTCTAGCACAATCTGGCCTCTCTGACTGCGAGTTTTGCAAACTCCTGCACGAACGCCTCGTATCTGCGTCGGATGTCCGGCCCTGGGATGCCGATGATGACCCATATGTGACCATCGACGTATATCCAATTATCGACGATGTGTTGATGTATGCCAGCCGCGACAGCAACAAGCCACAATTTATATGTGGTTTTCTAGCGCGCCTCTGCCCAGAACGATCAGATATGGACGTCTTTCGCGAAGTAAAATTCCTGGCATGTTTGGATGCTCAAGTGCGTAACACGAGATCTCGGCTTTCCACTCCCGTGGCTTGTTGTTTTTTATCCTGTGTTTCTGACAGATGTCCAGGAAGCAAAACCAAATATCCCGTTCCTTCCTGCTCCTACGACTGATGTCTTGTCTGAGAGTAATCTCTCGTTCTCTAAAAGGGCCTTGGAAAGGTGTTGTCTCACGTGTGAGCACGCCGAGCCGACCAACTTCCTCCCTACGCGACTGCTCGATCTCGGTGACAACCCTCTTGGAGGGGGGAGCATACGACTTGTACCAACAGATGGGATTATCAAGGGGCCCCAAATAAATTACGCTGCATTGAGTTACTGCTGGGGAAACCGAGAGGCAGCTCTTCTGCAGCCCAAAACGACAACGACAAACCTGGACTACCGGATGAGCAGCATCGGCCTGGAAGAGATGTCTCCCGTGGTTCGAGACACAATACAAGTAGGTAATTAAACAAACTCAGCCCCTCAAATTATACCTCATGACAAATCACTTACTTGTCCTGCATCATAGGTCTGCTCAAAACTCGGTATGCGTTACCTATGGGTCGACGCACTATGCATCCTCCAGGGGAACGACGACACTGCGGTGGAGGACTGGAATCGTGAGAGCCAAGACATGGCTCTAATTTTCAAGTCTGCCCTGGTCGCCCTCTGTGCTTCGTCTTCGACGAGCTGTCAGGAAGGATTCCTTCACGATCGTCAAGTCCAGACAGGGCGATTGCTTCACATTCAGCCCCGTACGGAGAGAAATGCGTCGTCCGTTGATACAAAGGACTCTTACACCTACAGCATAATCCCGTGCGGGCCAGACTCAATCGACATCAACTACTACCGCCTGGACTCCTTCCCCTTCCACAAGCAGATCGACGGGACCAAGTGGTATGGCCGCGGTTGGGTCCACCAGGAGATGAGGCTGTCGAGCCGGCTCCTGGTCTTCACCTCAGACTGGTTGTTCTTCATGTGCGACGGGCTATACCTCTGCGAGAACGGCCTGTCCATCACCCGCGAGTGGCGCACCCCGCTCGCCGTCGGAACCTGCAAGGCTGACATGCAGGAGGAGCCCTTCGCCGCCTTTGCCAGCGAGATCGAAACGTTCACAGCCAAAGCCTTCACCTTTGACACTGACCGCCTTCCCGCCCTGGCCAGCCTCGCCAGCATGATCGCTGCCAACACGGGCAGCCAGTACCTTGCCGGAGTATGGAGAGATAACCTTGACAAGGACCTTCTGTTCGCCCGCAATGTGCCCCGATACGGCGCGAGGGGAGTGGTCTCGTTTCAGAAGAGAATCACGGCGCTGTCTGCTCCTGGGTCTGTCTTTCGGCCATCGTGGTCCTGGGCTGGGCTTGCCGGACCTTGTGACGCCGGGCCACCTTCACTCGCAGCTACAACGAGGCTGACACTACAGTGCGAAGTTGTGAATGTAGAGTTTTCGACGATGGGAAACAATCCTTTTGGTCGACCTAGGACAGCAAAATTAGTACTGAGGACGGGCATGGTCCCTCTCACCAGTCTCACGAAGGGAAAACCCGACGATGTTCTTGATGGGGTTTTGGCTGCACATATCCACCAGCATTTCCCGGGCGGGCTAGGTCTAGGAATTTTCGTCGGTTGGGATACAGATAATAAGGATGTCACGCACAGTGAGGCGGATAAGATGTTCTTGGTCCAGGTATCCTGTCATGAAGGGTACGGGCCCAGGGGTGGATATGCGGCTGGGTTGATCGTCTATCCTGCTGAGGTGGAGGGAGAGTATTACCGAGTTGGTCTGTGGCATACGAACTCGGGGTTCGGATGGGATATGCCTTGGGAAAATCATATAATCACTCTGGTATGATAAAGATGGCTCGACAAAGGTATTGACGCGATCAAGACGCATCAGCAGACTACAAGGCAACCCATAAAGAAGGAACTTGGGGCGAGATGCAACTATCGGAGCAGAGAACCGAGGAAGATCAGGAAAGCCATTGGTCATGACCATTTCGTTCGGTGTCTTCGTCCTGGAGATTATGGAGAACTGATACGGTATATTGAGTGCAAAGTCATCTTCTTTGAGGCGGCTAATACTCTTCTCCGTTGTTGGTTCGATATAAAGCCTCGAGTATAGAATACCGTAACGCCTACTCCTGGACTAAGCCACATACATTTTGTCTGGTCACAGTTCGCTACTGAAAGCGAGTGGTGGACCTGAATACCCCGGGGGGGAGGGGTCCTCCGCGGCAGCTCTTCCGATTGTTGCTGTCTATAGACTTCAAGTTGTTGGATTATCATCAAGTTCGCACACGGAGAGATGCACTCGAGGAAAGAGCTTCAGGATCCCGATCCAGGCTCTTCTCTCTGCGTTGAAACTGAAGAAGACCTGCCAACGAGGACATATCGACTCGCTCTTTCGGCCCTCTACTATCCCAGCTCCGTTCATATCCCATCAATCAGCCGGCTTGAATCTGAAAAAGATAGAAACGACGAAACTGAGACCGTCTTACCGCTTTTGCAGCTGCATTACTTGATTCAGAGGCGGTCCCTCGAGCCTGTCGAAGCTTTGTCCCTGGATTCCTCTTCAGGAAAGCCTGAGTCCATCTCTTCCCTAGAGCTTGAGAGTCGCCCTGGGCCCTGAGGATCCTCTCTGCAAAATGTTTGAATTCTGAATAGGTGGGTGGAATCCCTAGGCTCTCCTGAATGCGAACCCATTCAGCCAGTTTCTGTTCCTGGCTGACAGAGAGCCTCTGATAATCTTGATGGGCTGTCTTGTGCGATCCCTTCCCTTCTAGACGTTCTTGAAGAGTACTCCTCGGAATGCCGTATTTGAGCGAGGCTTGTCGCTGGGAGAGGCCCTTTTTGACAGCCTCGATGGCCTGGGCTAGGTCAGATTCGGAATATGACTTCATGATAGTTTGCAGTTATTCGAGATAAATTTGAATGGAATGAAATCGAATGGCCAGAAAGTACTTTATAAAAGCAGAAGTGGTTGAAGTGGCGGTGTGGCTGGCCGGCAAGGGGGTTGGCCGGGAAGTGGGTGCTCTGACTCTACTGAATGAGGAGTGCACACCAACCTTGATCTCGGCAGTTCGGACATAGTGTAACACATCTTCCCATGTCCTCCTCTCTTTGGACATTCAGCACCATGTGCACGGCCTTCGCGTGTCTGTCAAAAGTCAAGGACTCTGTTGGTGTTCTATGTTGGCAAACGATTCCTCAGCCGAACTAAGAACGAGCACACGACTAGCCGATACCAAATGGCAATATACAGGTGCATACACGTGTCCCATGCCATCCACTTCCTTCCAGGCCTCGAGCAGTCTCTCATATTCCAACCCTACTAGAGCAGGTCGTGACCTGATAGGCCGTGATGTTCCAGCGCAATTGAAGGGAGACAGACACTTGAAGCGTTGAAGTGCCTTGGGTTGCATAAGGATTCTCTCACAGCGCCAATGCATCAACGGTGAGCTAGTTCTAGTACGAGTCGCACGGAAAGGCTGAGAAGCGCGTATTTGGCCAGGGATAACACAGAAGTAGACGGGGAGAGCAGGGATACAAGCAGCTCAAGTATTCATTGACTTATTTGAAAGCTTGCCAGAGGCTCCTACGACCTATCATTCGTCCGCTGCATTTATCATGTCTCAGCTCTTGTAGGCCGGAATATCGGTATGGTAGTGGTCCTCAAGATAGATAGAGAAACAAGAGTAGCCTCGCGCTTGGTGTCCAACTTCCTCGATTCGTACACGGCACGCAGGGCCCATATAGTATTCTACATATTTTGATTAACTTCTTCAGACAGGACTTCACCACCAAGAAGGTGAGCCAAAAGCACAATCTGGTATGGTGTAATATCCCCTTGACTCGTCCGTGACCAGGCACCGCCGTCCAGTACGCCAATACAAATGCTTCCAACCACCGCCCCTGCCGCCGTCGTTGCCTGAGGGAAGAGAAGAAAGGTCTGATGTAGAGGGGGGATGTTGTAGATGCAAGCAGGGCCAAAGGACTCCTTAGAATAGACAGAACGCGCAGTTCTTGACTGTCTAGGCCTTCTTCTCGCCCTGGCCCTTCCCGGCTTCTGCTGCGTCTGTCGGCAAGAACCATGAGGTGAAGGAGCTCTTCATACTATTCATAGCCTCCTTCTGCATCTGCTCCTGCACAGCAGCTTCCTCCTTGAGCCACTTCTCGCCGTTCTCGCGAATCATCTTTTCGATTTCCTCGTATTGCCGCTGGCCGCGCTCACGAGCGATATCCTGGATCATCTTGCCCTGTGCGAAGGCGTCTGCAGGGTTGATCTCGCCATCGGGGACAGCCATGACGCTCATGTTCTGGGGCTTAAGACCAAGCAGCGAGCCGAGAGCAGCCATGCCACTCTTGCCCTTGTGAGGATGCTTACGCCGCTCCGTCTCGAGCTGCTTGTTGAACTCGGCTCGAGCAATTGCCTCACGACGAGCAAATTCGGTAGGAATGTGTTTGCCGTCGAACGACTTCAGGACCTTTCGCACATCTCCATACTGCATGGTGTGGATGTATTCGAGGAAAGGGATCAGTCCGACCAGCTCCCTGTCTTGAGGCTCGCCGATCCACTTGGGCAGGATGATGGCATTCTCAGGCTGGGCTCGGACGTGTTCGGCGTTGGTGTCGACAACGATAACCTTGGACAGGTCTCTGTTCAGGTAGGAAAGATCCTGTCGCGACACAAATCAGCAAAGTTCCATCGGGGAAAATAGTTGTCGTCGTCGCAGTGGGGATTGGAGGGGAAGACCAACCTTGATAATCTCGCCGTCTTTGTATTTAGTAGCCTCCCGGAACAAGGGCCACACAATGAAGTGGTATGGGTCGAGCTTTCGCAGCAAAGGCTCGGCGATAGCAAAAGGCACAGTGGTGAACAGGACAATCTCGTAGTACTGGCTCAGATAGTGCAGAAAGTAGTCGACACCAGGCCTCTTTGCAAGCCGCCAACCGTGCTCTCGTGTCCACTCGCTGTGCACAAGCATGTCCTCAAGACTGATGACGAGTGTATAGGGTCGCTCGAACATAGGATCGGGGTCGGGCAGGAGTTTCTCGAAGGCGGGCTCGTGGTAGTATGTCAGGACCTCCTTCATGCGCGTGGATGCGCGATTCCACCACAAGGACAGGCCCCAGCCATTGGGCACGTCTGGGTGTCTTCTCAAGTCTTCTTCCTCCCAATTACGGCCCAGGAAGACGACACCACCGGCCATGCCGACCAGTGTAGCACCGAACATCCAGTTCGCCAACTTCTGACGTCTCCGCTCGGTGGAGGAGACGTATGCCGACGCAGGCAGCTCTCCCTTACCACGTCCACCGGCACCTGCCGTAGCCCCCTCCTCGACGGGTTCCAGCTCCGATTTCCTGGACGCGTCGCCCATCTCGTACTCGAGGGTGGAAGGTATGCCTTGGGTCAGGTCAGGCAGTTCGGACAGCGGTATCTGCTTCTCGGGTGCCTTGGTAGACCCGTCGGCTGGCTCTGGTGTCCGAGAATTAGACTCGGTAGATCCTGCCCTTGGTGGCTCTCTTGGGGCTTCCCTTCCATCGGTATTCGCGCTGGCATTGGCACTGCCGTCACGCTGGGTTGGCTGTCGGGGAGGAGTGGGCGATGATCGCGGAGTGGTACTCGATGGCGAGCTGAATCTTGAGGGCGGTGGTGGTCGCTTGCTATCTGCTAGCCCCCTGGCCCATATCGTCGGAGCTGTTGCCAACGCCGGAAGCGCTCGTCGAACAGGGGAGGAGAAGGAGGAGGCGGCCCATGCCGAGACAGCAGCTGGCTGAGCCAGGCGCAGGGCTGCCCTCGAGAGCATGACGAAGGCGACGGAGGATGGTTGCGCGAGCGAACGATAGAAGCTGAGGGCCGTGGGTATGAAGGCCGAGCAAGAGGGTCGTCAACAATAACTCTGTGCTGGAAGAACCACAGCCTCTAAGAGGTAAGCATCGCTTTTGCACGCGATAGTGGACTGAGCGGTGGATCGAAAAGAGGTTCAAGCCGAGTCGCCAGGCTTGGAATGATTTCTTTTGGATTTCGTCACCAAAATTTGCATCACTCCACAATAGCAGGGTACATCGGTACATTGAGGACTTGGATAGCTCCAGGATTGCTGCAAGGGCGGCCACCACGCCACCCGAACGCGCTGCCTGCCGCTAGTGTCTGCAGTGCTTCCCATGGGCTCCCAGTGATTACCAGTGGGGGCCCCTCCCCCACTAGCAAAACAGCCTCCTCCTCTGCGGTGAGGCCCGCTAAAGATCCGCTATTACATCAGCATTTCAGGCTCGACACCTCTGCACCTCAGTAATTGGACATTGGATTGATGATTCTTCCCCGCAACAAACCACCGCCTCTCTCTCTTCCACCCCCCATTTCTCGTCGAAGTCCTCCCCGGAGCACCACAATCACCAGAGCCAAGCCCACAGCGTCGACAGTGCTTGAATGGTGTCTTTGATCTGCGAACATCCAATGATCAACGCCAGCAGTCGACCCTCACCATCCTTCAGAGTGCTCAAGATGGCCTTCGCGGATGCTGCATTCTGAGGGTGGCCATCCACTCGTTGAACTTGTCTGCACTTGACGATGGGATGGTCCACCCTCTGAGTTCTACTCCCACTTGTGCCGTCTATCATTATTGATTCGCAAAGTATTCTTTGGCGACGAATAGCAGGAGTCGATCCCACCGACGAGCGAATATCACATACTGGGCCGTTTCAATTCCAAGTCCAACAAAAAGTCCACTCTTGATATTACCGAATCATCGCCACATCACGCGATCCATTCGTAACCCACCCATTTCGAGCCCCTGCCACGCACGATATTCGACATTGCACCTCTATACGCGAGTATTACTTTCGGTCTCCAGATTTCAAACATAAGCACACGATTGAATCTGGACGGGCCGATTTCGATCTGTCGTACTTCCCTTCTGCAGTCATTAGTCATGGCTCGTCGACCCTCGAAAGGCTCCCGTGCCAAGGGTGCCGGCTCGTCCCCGACCCCGATCGCATCCGCCCACAAGCCGACTCATGCCTCTGATGTCGAGCCGGGCCCCGACGATGCTGTCAATAGCCTCGACATTGCGAGCCTGACCCTTGACGTCCCTTTAAAGCCGGTTGTACATAGCAGGAAGAAGATCCCTCCTTTCCGCTTCATGGACTTGCCCTCGGAACTGCGTGTCAAGATCTACGAACACTACTTCGACGACATCAACGGTGTCATTGATCTTCAGCCTGGAAACTATTTTGAGATCCACAGGAAGCTCAGAATATTGCGGGTCTGCCGTACTGTCTATCATGAGGCTTCCCATGTCTTCTACGGCACCAAAACCTTCCGTATTTTCCCCATTGACGGCCGCCACGTCAAGACCAAGAAGGGTCTCCTGGCCTGCATCAAACCCCAGTGTCGTAGCAAAATGACGACCCTGGAGCTACGACTAGGTCCAGGCTGGGCCAGACCGTACCGCAGCTGGGTCGTGAACGACATGCTTGGCCTCCAAGATTGTGTTAATGTCCGCTGCTTACATGTGTACATCGAGATCGACCCCAGTGATAACATCTTCAACGGCTGGCGCAAGTCTCCTGGCTACTACGAGAAGTTCTGCCGGGATCTCCTCAACGATATCCTCAGGGGCCTGCCAAATGTCAACAAGGTGCAGTTTGATGCGCATAGCCCGGTCAAGAAGTCTGGCGACATGACCCAGGGCCTGCTGGAGACTGCCAGGGCCAACGGATGTACTATCTGCTGGGGCCCAGTGAGGGGTTGGACGGATGCCGATGACGAAGACGAGGTTCCAGAGGAGCTCTGGCCTACCTCGGTCACCTGGAACGCGGCCAGAACACCAAACACTGCCATCGCGCAGGATGTCGTCGCGTAATATTGATATCATTTGGGCACAGGCGATTTTGAGTGGGAGGAGTTGCACGGACGGGTCAAGGCTCCGGGGTTGATTATTTATACTTGTACATGAGGGATAAGGGCTTCAGCTGGACTATTGGAGTCATCCTACCTTTCCCCTTTCTCATAAGCCACTGACGGCTGCATTTGTTGCTGCAACGATGAATGAACGACAATTTCCTCTTGTTCTCCTGTCTTCTTTATCTGACCGCAATTAGGTCTGCTCTCTCATCATCCGTCCATGGAGAAGTAATCACAGATTGCCAAAGCAAGCTATTAGCGCATTGACGTCTCTGCAATAACGAAGCACCACTTCACTGCAAATACTCAGATCATAAATGACTGATGAATTTCCGAAGCGGCAACAAGTAATTCATCTCCTCAACCACAGCAGACCTTCGTTCAAGCCCTCGCCTGGGCCCGATACTTCTCCACATCCACCAGACTCACAACTCTAGAGATCTTGCCTTCTACAAACCAATAAAACACAATCTCCCCGAAACGGACTTCCCTGCCAGTTCCCTTCACCCCAGCAAACTCCCCGGCTGATGTGCCTGTGAAATTCAACAGCGCAGCCACCATGCCCCTCTCCTCATCCACGACGAGACCGTCGATGGCGAATGTGATGTCCTGGATCGCAGCCTGTGCGTCCGTCATGAGTCGCTGGTAGGTGGATAGAGGAAGGGCCTTGCCGTTGTGAATTACAGTGGGATGACAGAACGTCGGCAAGTTAGTGGTCATCTGACGGGCGTTGATGGCGGATATGTAGGACCGGTATGTCTCCACGAGGCTGGTACTGCTGCCGCTGCCGCTGTGTTGGCCTGCTGAAGGAGTTAGGATGGTTGCGGCGCGTTCTGCCGCTGCGGCGGGTTGGGGAGGGTGGGACTGGAGGGCTTCTGTGTCGAGGATGATCTCGGAGCGAGTGATTGTGGTGGCGCTGCTGGAGGACCATATGAAGGCGTGCGCTGCCACCTCGATAGGGAGCGAGGTGGCCTCGTCGCCTGGCAGAGGGCTTGCTGCTCTGCGGATGGTGAGGATCACTCGTGCTGCGAGGAGTGATGAGTCGGTGGCGGCGGTGTCATTGTCCTTGAGAGCGATGTCCACTGACGACGAGCTGAGGATGATGTACTCCGTTCCACTGATCTGAACCGGCTGTGTCGGGATAGGTGGTGTTGTGGTGTTTGGATTGTCTGGCTCGCCTGCGTCGTTAACAAGGCCCAGGATGGTGGACCGGAGGTTTGGATCCATCTCTTATTTGCGAATTTTGACCAAGTAGCTGAAAGATGTGATGTCTTGGGCTTGATTTGGGTGCTTGCACGTGATGAGTGGGAAAGGGAGAACTTATCACCAAGTTTTCCGTTGTCACCATAATAATGTCTTGCCCATTGCCAACGCCTGCTTGCTCGGTGAGTATCAATGATTGCTATGTAAGTACTTAGTTTTGTCTGGCCGGGGCTGACCGACGCTCCGTCTCCCACGCCCTTCCGGCGGCGGGGTTTTCGTAGACTGTCAATCACTGGTAGATTGTGCATCATTACGCCCTTCTGTGTACTGTAGCCTTGATAGAAAACGATCCATTCACAAGATACAAAGTTTATGAGGAATTGATTCAGTTTGCGAGAAACAATATCAAGCAAGCAGACAAGGGTCAATTTCTCCACGTCGCGCGCATTTTCGAAATCGGCATCGATGTCGATAATGGCTGCTGACTTGAATGAATCTGAGACACAAGACCAAAAGTCAATAAGAGCTGAAATATTGACATTGCTGGTCACATTGATCGAACTCTGTACGTCGGAGCAAGCAGGAATTCACAAGAAGCGTTCTATAGTTGAAATCTGAGAGACCAACGCCGGCAGAAAGAGTATAGATTGGTTATACGATTGCAAACGTGTAGTTACCTGTACCGGGTATGCGCTCAACGAGGCACTCACCAACCTTGGAATTCCAGCCTATTACGGACTCACCAAATGATCTCATTACTATGAGCTCTGCCGTCATGAATGACGTTTAAATATAGCTTTGTCACACGCCAATGCTCAATATCGTCTGGTAAGTCAAGGCATTATGTCACGCCCGGCCCGTGACTATTCAGGCCGCGCGTGACGGCGGTAAAAAGTATCGTTACGCCTTCCGGGCAAAGCTGAGATGAATTCAAAAAAAATAAACGCTTACGTACAGACTCTAGAAGAGATCCGATCTTGCCGAGCAAACATCGGAGCCGTGCATGACGAGCATGTTCTTTTTCGACCGCGGTTCTGACACGCGAGACCCACAAGTAGCGCATCTGAAACCAACCCACCGCCTTGTGCCCAATGCCGTCTCAAGTTATATGGAATAGCGACATGACGAGCCCTCGTCCCTGGACTTCCTGGGCGGCTCTGATTCGTCCCGCATTTGTGTATGTACCCAAGCGCTTGTTTTGCATCCCGACTTTGCTAGAGCGGGTAGATGCCAAATTTAGAAGAAACCTGGGGCCGTGTGTAGAGGCGAATGTTTGTGTCAGTAGCGGGCGGCAAGCCGCTGGGCATGCAGGAGGTCAGTCTCATAGCCCTGGCGACGGCACCTCGTCCGATGAACAATGTCTCCTCTGTTCTCTTGGACGCGTGGACGGGACCTTTCTCTCGGTTTTCGGTGGCGCAGCTCCGTGACATGTTTACTCAAACAAGAGTGAATATTCTTCCGAGAGACTCAATAAGACCAGCAAGTCTCCGTAGCGATGATCTCGTCGGCGTGAGTAGCTTTTCTTTCTCTCTTCTCTTTCTGTCCTTCTTCCTCCACACTACCCAATTCGTCACCCTGGATCTGGCCATCCATCAAATACAATTTTGTAATTCGAGATATCGCGGCCGGTCTCAGCGCACAATTTTCCCTGCACAACGATCCCTGGTGGAAAACATATCTTCTTCTCACCAGCGGCAGGGCCTCAACAATACACTTTCGGGTTGAACCTCAGTTCCTATTACGACTACGACACCTCCGAGAGGATAATAACAACAAAACCAAATACGTACCTACGACGCTTTCATCGGCATACGAAATCATGACATCATGTCTTCCTCCCTTTCGCAACATCTTCACGACCGTGTTCCTCCTCCTATCTCAGATTACATTGGCACTGAGCATGCCAACATACCATCTCACTGCGCGGAACACCGAGAACACCGCAGCCCACGGCGCTCATAGTCACAGCAAGAGGGCCATCAACCTTAGCAGCATCAGTGGCAGTCTTGCTGGGGGAGCTGCTGGACTCGTAATTCTTGCACTCGTCTTCGGACTGGGTGCCGCATCCATTGCAATCCTTGGGTCTATTGAGTGGGCCGAGCTCAGGGGAAAGAACAAGAAGGAGGCACAGAAGGTCGTCGCAAAGAAGCAGGCGGAGTATGAATCGGACTCGGACTTGGACTCGATCAAAGAGTATAAGGAGAGGGCAGTGCAACAGCCCAGACTGGAGGAGGCTGCGCTGGAAGAGGCTGTGATCGAGAAGAAACCCCCTGTGCCGAGAAAGTCACGTTTGTCATTGAAGACTTTCCTACCTCCCATGGACTTCAACTCCGGATGGGGATCGAACCCCTTCAAGTCATGATCTCATATATATATATATAGCACGACTTCACGGCAATAAATACAAAATAATTATCTTTATGGCCTGAGCAAGGGTTGCAGTCCCTGAGGTTATTGACCCGACGATCCTTCTTGGGGTTGGTTGTCCATTTTCTTCCTCTTCCCCTACTCTCGCAAGCATTATAACGTAGGGCTGTTTTTCTCATTGAACGCTTCAAGACAAGATGATTCAGTTTCACTCGCTGAACTACATGTGCAGATTACTCAAGCAGCCTCATCCAGCTCCGTATAGGCCGGCAATGCTTCCAACTCCTCAAACTCCCGCATTGATATATCATAGCCCAAGTGCCTCTTGAGCAACTCATGCGTCACAAACCTCTCGGGGCAATTCCCCTGCGCATCCACAAACGACACATGGTGATTCAGATCACTGATGCGCTTGAGTTCATTCGCATGTCGATGGTGATGCGGACATCCATCCACCCCGATCAGGAAAATTGTCACATGCGCCCATGACAGACCCAGCAGGTCCAGCTCGAATTCATCCATATCCGTAGCCTCGCCATCAAGCAAAAGTAGCAGCCGCAGCATACGTGTCTCTTTCCCGGCCTGCCAACCGTAGACGGGATGGTGTGTCGCAGAGGCGGAATGCTTTTGAAAATGCAGGTTCTTGACCAGTTGCCAGCCGGTCATAACCCGAGTTCCGCCGCCGATGGGGATGCTCCGCCACGTTTCTTCGAAGTTGGTATGGTTCACGGTGCCGATGTAGCGAGCGTGGTTGGAGAAGGTAACGAGATCGTAACCACGGTGATTGTGGGCGTGGTTGGACATGGCGTCGGTGAAGCGACGGATTATGGCTTTGGCGACATCTGTCTATGGTGTCAGCTGGCAATTCTTTTTGAATCCGAGTGAATGTGTGAGAACAAGGATGAGATGAGTGTCACCTTTGTTTCTCGGCTGATTGCCCGCTACGTATCTCGTTATGGTGTATTCCTCATACACAGGTTTCACCGGGTCAAAGTCCATGGATCCAGAAACATCAAGAAGAATCATGGTATCATCGTCTGGTGTTTCTGGACGGTCGAATGCACGAAAGGGCGTCGGCATGACTTGTCTTGAATAGCCATCAGACTTGTGTTGAATGTGGCAGACGTCGTTATTCGAGAAGTAAACCGGCGGAGGCTCAACTGCTGATGCCATTCGGGCTTGCGCCATGTCCATGGATGAGATGATGTCAGGTTTCATCCTTGAGCCTTCAGTTCCCTCGCGGTGGTTCAGGACCCAGTATAACCGCTCTTCTGCCGTGTCCTCATAGCCTCGCCAAGCAGGAGTGATGCCTCTCCATCCTATGACATTATTAGCACTCAATCATCGACTCCCCTTTCTAAAGAGCTAGGCTGGCCAACGGGTAGGACGAAGAAAAGAATGGAGTTAAAAGACTGACCTGCTGCAGCATCCACGGTGAACTTCAAAGGATTAGATGCTTTATCCGCCCACGCCACAGGGATTGGCTCGAAGTACCCAGCTCTGAGCAGGTGCAAGTACTGGATGGGTTGGTGAGCACGAAGATGTGCAATCTTCCCCTCCATTCCCATCTTCTCCTGATACGCATTCACGATCTGCCTCCACGTCTCGTCGGGCCAGCGTCCTAGTTCCTCCGCGATAATCGAGTCTCTTAGGATCTGTGCCTCCTCGGCTGCTTTCTGCTCCGAAGACTTGATGTGAAGAAACTCCTTGGCTCGCTTTAGTTTCGACACATGCCCCACAGGAGCAGACTCCCCTCCCTCCTGGCTGCTCAAAGGGCTCTTGTTATCCCATATACTCTGCACCGGCTCCTTCGCGTCAATATTACTCTGCGCCTGTCGATTCAGTGATTCGTTGAGCCTCAGGGTTTGCTGAATCGCCCGCGTATGATACTTCGGAACCGGCCTCACCCCACCTGCCCAGAACGACGCAGCAGAGGGCCCATACCCACCAACCATTGCACGATTGGCAAAAGGACCATATGGAGAGACGACACCAAAGCGATAGGGATTTCTCAAGCTCAGCGTCATCTTGCTGTCGGTGTACGCTTTCTCGCCAGGATACATGACTGCCACTGACCACATGTCTTGGACAGGGTAGCGATTCATCTTGCGCCTTGCGTACCCGCATGACATGCACGTGCAGTAGAGTTCTGTGTCGTGCTCTGGCGGTTCAAGGTCCGGATTCCAGATATTGTAGTGCCGCTGGACCGTCTGAAGGAGCAGCTGCATTTCTTGCTGTGGGGGGCAAGTGTTAGTCAAGCAAGCATGTGGGCAGGTGGGTTTGGGAGCTGTCACACCTCATCTCTTGCGCGTATTTCTGCTGCCGCGATGACTGCATTCCTGTGTTGATAGCTTGGGGTGCTTTCTGTGTACGATGGCGGCGCTGCTCCTCGAGACTTGGCCATATTGTCTTGTGTTGTTGAGGTAGTCATTATGGAAATGACTTGATTGATGCGTTACTAGGGGAAAGAAAGGGAAGGAAAAGACGGAGAGAGAAAAGACAGCTGGCTAGGTGAGGCTATTGAGGTAGAGGGTGTCTGATGATAGCGGGCCAGTGACTCACTGGGCCTCGCACAGATATTATCACTGAATTGAATCTTAGTGGTGTTAATTGTTCGAGTGCATGATTGCCACAACAATCAGAGCAATATATATGGCAACTCACTTGACTTGCGTGATATTCCGAAGCAGGATGCTGACACTTTACGCCAAAAGGACGAATGCGGTATTTGACGTGTCCCGATCTCAGCCGTAAGATAAATACGGGCGTCAGATACGGGGGTGTCAGGTGCCCGTGGCGAGGTGCATACGGCGCCACGCTGACAGTCTTGGAACTCGATTCTGGGACGAGTCGGCAAGAAAAAACACTATAGTAGGAGTGCAAAATGCGTCTGTTTTGTAGAGGCTGTCTGGTCCAGTGATGTCGTTGCTAACATTGGCTTCAAGATTGAATCTTGAAAAGAAAGAAAGGGGAGATTGCTGTGAGGGGGCCGACCGAGGCCCTTTCAACCAGAGTTAGTGTATTTGGACCAAAGTGGACAAGCGGGAAGCGCTCACAGGTTGCATAATTAACTATCATGCCACGCTTCCTGGTTATGCCTCAGGGCTCTCACCTGTCTGGCTGGTCGTAACATTCTCAATGGAAGAAAGAAAAACCACAAAAAAATGCACGACTCACAAAGTCCTCGTCGTAGTTGAAGGAAGTCGAGGATGACTTGGCTTTCTTGAAGTTGGGGATGGATTTATTAGTATCAAGTGCTATAAATCAGGTAACTGTTCAATGTTGACACCGGGAGCTCTGTATTTCTACTGCAGACTCATTTCTTAGGCCAAATGCCCGTGTCGATACAAGTCAGCTACATCTTTTGAGAACACTCTAGAAACTTCTCAATCACATCAGAAATTACCTCAAAACCCGTAATGGGAGATGTTGAGGCGACCTCGTACGCCATCCGCTCTTCATGAATGCAGTCTCTTATGTGTGAGATACTGGGACACTGGGCCATACGGACCCTAACCCTCACTCTGGTCATTAGATAATTATGCAGTCCTCATGTGCCCGTATAGAAGGTTTTCCTTAATTACGTTGATCAGATTCATTCTCAGCATCATCTTGCCACGTCGACGCTTCTCGGATCCCAGTCTCGTCTTATATGCTTAGCTGCATGACCTTTGTTGAAAGTGGCCTAATGCAATCATTATACATTTTGGCAGACAATGAAGGGGTCAGGAGCCGGATCCCCTGAAATGGTTAGAACGGAAATTGACAAAGTCCTGGCGGCTACAACATGCTGCTTAAACGCTGGTAACGGGAAGTATCAAGCAAGTCGGTGTAGGACAGACTGCGCATCCCAGATTAAGGGATGACTCGCCGTTTTTCTCTTCAATATTCTCACAGAGTTCTTTTTTCAACCCCCAAACTGACATGGAATCCTCAACGATCGTCCGCCGTCGCGTCTCCCGCACCGCCGCCATACCCTTTTCCTCCTGACGCAAGCCGCTCAAGCATACCCAGTACAGCCGCCAATGAGCTTCGACACTCTCACGGCCGGATTCAACATGAGCACCGTTGCAAATGTGGCTCGCGACCTTGCCAAGCGCGCTGAGGGCGACTGCTGCGAGGCTGTTGCCACTGGCGTTACGAAAGCGTGCACCGTGGAGCAGCAGGACCACTGCTCGAGCCTGGCCTCAGTCATGCCGGTGGATTGGTATCTGATAGGATTTATGGGGATCGTGGCGATGGGGGTTGACATGTTGTGCTCAGAGGTCTTCAGATTCTCATTGAATAGGAAGAGGGCAGAAGTTGATATAATATTACTAGTAGGCATGCATACGACGAAGGACAGGCCATCACCCGCAGAACGAGTGGGGAATTTGACACCAAATATAACCTCGTCCCAGCGCTTGTGCCGATTGGTCCTTCTTTTCTACTCTGAGCTTATTTCTTTGTTTCTGGGTTTTTTTTTTGGGGGGGGGGGGGGCAGGGTTTCGGGGGTGTGGGCGGGAGAGATCATCGTTGGCGACTACCGTACTATTCGATAAGTGTAGAAGTAATTTGATAGTGCTCTTTGATTCAAGTTTCCGAGATTTGTTACGCTAAAAGAGCAGAAACTTTAAATATCCTGTCAAGCGGATAAAAGTTCTCGCTAGACTTGTAAAGTTCTAATATTCCCGACGTCTCCTGGG